>JAQHUG010000087.1:6473863-6504016 GCA_028555095.1 Dicrostonyx torquatus | reverse complement strand
CTTCTGCTTCATACTTGTTCTTCCTCAGCAAATTATTGTGAAAATTAATTAAAATTTGCAATAGAAAGCTCTAGCAAGGACACAATTAAATGAATCCTAGTCTGTAAAATGTGTAATAAAAATTGCTTTTGATATTGGAATCTTGATTTAGGAAACATTTAACATCTTACTATTAGATCAAAAGTACATATAACATTCACATACAATGGCTTAGGTCTTTTGTTTAATTCAATCACCATAGAGAAGGTGATATTTCCTAGATTTTTCTTTATATTTGTGAAATATGGACAAAGATTCTTAATCACCTGACAAGACTGGGTAACCTAACCACAGAAGTAAATCATCGTTGCCCGAGTGATAGTGAATGCTAAAGAAGTAGAGAATTTTTATTTGAAGGGAGATGAGAGAAGCCAAAAGAAAGGTGAACTTATAAACAGTGGGAGAACCATTGAGCACCATTAAAATAAGGTAAAGTCAAAGTCAGCTCCATGGAACTGCATCTGGTCCATACATATTTGAGGTAATTATCAATCGGCACCACCGTGCTGGTGTAATTGAGCTTCCCAAGAGCTCCTAAGAGAAGTCATTACACAGTAAGAGTGCTTAAAATGAAAGGCTTGCTGCTTGAGCTAAGTACATATTCCTGGTTACGGATTCCTCACTGTAGCTATGTGAGACCAATTAGCCAATTCAGAGCTAGGCTGAGAAGCTGGATAAAAAGTTAGACAGTGTGTGAGGAGGACTTCTAAACATATCTTGCTTATTTCACATGAATTGGTCCTACTTCGTGTGAGGTTAGAAGGTGCTGTCTAGAAGTTACCAGTGGCTTGGAGCCTTTCACTTCCAAACCACACAGTGTTATCTCACAAGTATATTTAAGAAATATGTCTATTTAAGGGAACAGAGATAGGGAGCGCTGGCCTTCCATCTTATTAAAGTATCATTCTTGTGACCTCTTCCTAGGAATTCTGACTTGATGGTTCTATAAAAATGACCACCAAATGTCAGTCATTTTTCCCTTTGAGTTTAAGGAAGAAATAGTTGAAACCGTTCCATTTAAATCTCATTTTAGCCATATCTCTCCACCAGGGATTTTTCTGTTAACTTCGTATAAGAAGATACACATTTCAATTTCAAGTTAATACAAGCCAAGGATAGTAGAAAAACTACCACAAGAAGCAAGCAGAGCAAAATGCCTAACAAGAGCATTGCTGACAAGTCTGTGAAATTTTAACAGAGTTCATTCACTTCGAGAGGTTTTTAGCCTACTTGAATTAAGTTTTCGAGCCTGACTAAGTTACAAAAAGTGGGTCATTCATTCTGATAAGCCTCAGGGCAAGAGTCAATGAATTTCCTTTCAATAGTCACACTAAGCGCCAACTTACTGACTGCTATTTCACTTAACCAGGGAAGTAAGTCCATGTGTCGATCTTTCCCAACCTATGACTTGTATTATGTCTGGTCATAGATTGTAAAATCTGTTTCACGCTGAAGCTAGGATGGCTCTTCAAACCTTCAGGCCCTAGTGATAAACGTATAGTTGTGATTTGGTTATCTCACTTGACACATGAGCCTTTTAAAAGCAGAGATCCCTCTGGCTTGAGGAAAAGGAAACACTAGAAACAAGGAAGAATCCAGACTTTGCAACCTCTGCGATTTTAAGAGCCATGTGCTTAGGACAGTAAGTGGTTGAGAAGGACGCTTTGCTTGACAGGTGGTAAGAAACTGCACACGTCAACCTTAGTGCTACCATAAAATAAGTCTGACAGCCATGCAAGTGATCTCATACACACAGCCTTACCTCAGGGACTGAAGGCACAAGTCCAACCCGTTAATTTTCTTTTATTCTGACTTTATAAGAACATAATCAAGAACCTATCTGAGCCCATCCTGGGCTTGTGCCCTATAGTAATCTGAGATAATGAATGCATTTCCATTCAAGATACTTAAGGTCATGGCATCTGTTAAGAAGAAATGTAAAGAAAGGGTTGTACAGCCAGAAATCTGGATTATGATAGATCGGTCCCATATCAACAGAGAATGTGTTCAAATGTCCCCCACTGAATACCTAAAATCACAGCAGATTTTATTTATGTACTCTGCTACATATAGCAGCTTCTTTTCTGTCATATTTGAGTTGCCAGATTCCCTTACTCTTGTGCATTAGAGCCATTATTAAGCAAATTGAGGATAATTTGAATCCCAGCAATCTAGTACACACAATCGTTTTATTAACCAGAGAAGACTCACAGGCAGGTAGTGTGAACAGAAGGGGTATCCTGAATATAGGGATGATTCCTGTTTGGGTAGGGTATAAAAAAAAACAAAAAACCCCAAGATTTTATTAACTTATCTTGAGCTTACTAATAGAACTGTTTATCTGTTTTTGAACAGTGGTAGGCCAGTGGTCACAGACTTTGAAAACCAGGTCATTGACAGTAATTCCTCTGACAAACAAAGCAACATTCATAAAACATTCTGCTGGTTGATCTAAGAAGTCCTGTCTTCAGAGAAACTTCAAATTATCTGTGTACAAGTTTTACTCTGTTTCTGCAACTCCACCTCTCATTTTCCTATTACACTGCTAACATTTTCATCTTTGACTTTTGAAATAGAATGCAACATGAGTGTGAGAGTGAACATTTTTAGGGGCAAAATCAATGAATGAAAGACAACGTCCAGCAATGTTGCTGTCTCTTTGGTATTACTGATTCCTAGACCTGTTTTAGCAGTTTGGGAAACATATTTGCATAAATTCCATGACAGCAGATCAGATATAGCTCTATCTAAACTTGGGAAACCTGAGACAGCCCAGAATGAACCAGAGCTCCTGGATCCAGGATTAGACAGCCTGCAACTCACTTCTGGTTCTACCAGCAACTTTTTATGGTAGCCTTGAGTGAGTTCTTTATGCATTCTGGTACATTTCTTTATATGTAAACTTCAGAGAAATTATATTTACCTCACAGGAAGTATCAAAAATTACATAAGACACTGCCTGGAAATACAGTAAAGACCTAGCAGTCCCCACTATAAATTTTACAAACTTAAAAAAGCTACCCAATGACAGTGCAGCCTAAGCAACTCACTGCCATGAGTTCAATTCCAGTCAACTTTTGCTATGTTCAAACAGAGCTGTTTTTTGTTTTTGTAATGAAGAATTCACATTCAAAGTTGCATACATGTTATATAAGCCATTTTACAGACTGGTTATTTTATTTTTAAAATATAAATATCATTTTACTGTAATGATTTTGCTTGTGTGTGCAAAAATAGTTTTCTCTGTCTTTCCTATCTTTGGTGGGAAAGTTACATCATTTTTCAATGTTCTGAAATTATCAGTCTCCAGATTAATCTCTCATGGATGCTATATGCTCCTTTTAGAGTGAAAGTAGCATGTCTGTAGTGGGGAATCTTGGCAGACCTAAAGAGAAAAATGAGGAGTGAATATGATTATAATACATTCTATAGCTATATAAGTCCTCAAAAATAAGCAAAATATTTTTTAAAACATAGAAAAAGCATTTCTTATGTGAGATTTGAGGGGACTACAGTGCATGCTATACTCATTGTTTAACTGATATGTGAATCCTGCTTTGACTTCTTACAGCCCCAGACTAAGATGAGTGATTAGATCTGTGACAAAGAGTCCTGGCTTCTACAAGACACTCAGAACATTAGCAGAAACAGGCTTCAGACAAGTTTCATGAGCTCCATTCTATACTCTTTCTGCAGCTGTAAAGTTTCCTATCCTGACTACCCTCTCCCTGTCTGGTACCCGCTTCCAATTTAACACAGAGAGACCTAATATTATACATAAATGCTTGTCCAATAGCTCAGGTTGTTGCTAATTCTTACATTTAATTTAACCCATATTTCTATTTATGCGTTGCCACATAACTCATGGCTTCTTACCTCATTTTTCTACATATTCTGCTTGCTCAGCAGATGGCTGTCATCTTCTCTGACTCTACCTTTTTCTTCCCAGAGTCCTCTATTTCTGGCTGTTCCACCTGTACTTTCTGCCTGGCTACTGGCCTGTCATCTTTTTATTAACCAATGAGAGTCATACATAGTCACAGTGTCAGGAAGAAATATCCTACCACACTTCATGCATATCCATATGGTCTTATAGTTTACTTTCAATTTTCCTTTTCTGTTGTCATAGAGACTTCAAGCTCTAGCACCATCATTTTTGCAGAGACAGTGTAGCTTCTCCCAGACCTGTTATCCATACTGTGGAGAGGAGAAGTGAATTCTTGAACAAAGGGCTAAATGAAAAGAACCTCCATTCCAGCTTTCTAAAACACACAAAGGAAGATGTGAAGGTCATGAGGCTGATTTCTCCATCACCTGAGTGTAGAACTCAGCACAACTCCTGCTCTGATGAAAGTGATGGGTCAGATCAACAGCTCTCAAAATGATGAATACACACACACACACATACACACACACACACACAAAGCACACAAACACTGCTGTGCAATTTCAGTAGCAAGAGGTCAGGGGACTATGAATGATGGGGTCACATTGTAGAAGGTTTCTGAATTATTAATTTTTATCCATCTATTCATTAACAGGGAGGGGTGAGAATAGAGCTAATGATTCAGTTAATAAGTTGTCTATGCCACTTTATCCCATTCAGAAATGTCTGCTTTTATGGAAAANATATATATATATATGATAGAAATAAAAGCCGGAGGCATTCAGTAGATGAAGGAAAATTCTTTATAGGTTTTTTAATTAAAAGACTTAAATTTTTTTTAGAATTTCACACACAAGTAGTGTATTTATATCATATATTGTTTCTAATTTCTCACCCTCCTCCTCCAACTCCTACTCTATTCCCTCCACTCACACTTAAATTTATGATCTCTTCTTTTTAACAATGGTTTTACAAATGAAGAGCAACACACACACATGCACACACACACACACACACACACACACCTACACCTAGATATAGCATAGACATGCATATACACATACAACTACAACCTGATGAGGTCATTTAGTTTTGTCCATCTCTCTATATATTTAGGCTTGAAAACTTTGGACTGGACAGCCTGTCATGGGAATCATCCCTAGAAAGATAGATTCTCCCTCTCTTAGGAAATCACTAGCTGTTTGTAACTCTTCATCTATGGGTGGAGCCTTTTGAGAGTTCTCCCATTCACCTTGGATTGTCATCAGGTGTTCAGTTATTATTTAGATGATCATACTGTTGAGAATTGAAGGGTGCACAGTCTTGGAGTAGATGCTCTGGTCCTCTGGCTGTTACAATTTTTCTGTCCTTCTTCCATAATATTGCATGAGTCTCTATTGGATTGGATTGTAGATGTATCAGTTGTGGTGGGGTCCTACATAGTCAGTTGTTCTCTTCATTTTGACCAGGGCTAGATTTCTTTTTGAAGAAAGAGTAAGTCATTGAAAGCTTTGGTGCAGAATTCGAGAGTGTCTTTAATTAACAGTTTTAACCCACAGCAGACATGTGAGTTCACTGACTTGAAATGTACTGACTGAATATAACTAATGAAGTAGTCCTTATCTCAAAATTTCTGCAGACATGTTAACTTTGGTTGACTAAAATTCCACAGTTCTAAAGAGATGGTGTTACAGGTTGGGAAGTAAAACTATTTTGTAACATATTACGCACTTTAATAACCACTTACTTCCAAACCTTTTGTCTAACCTAACATCTTTTTAACTATTAAGTAAATTTTGAGTATATATCGCTGAGCTTAGAAGAATTCCAGCATCCAATAACTTCAGATTTAAATATGTTGTTGTGTCTGATTCCCAGTGCTTACCTAATGCAATTGTCAGTTCACTTACTAGATGCGTTGGCTTGTAGTTTTCTTTCTTTTCTTTTCTTTTTTGTCTTTTTTGAGACATGGTTTCTTTGTATAGCCCTAGGTGTCCTGTCACTCACTCTGTAGACCAGAGTGCCCTGAGACTCACAGAGATCTGCCTCCCTCTACCTCCTGAGTATTAGGACTGAAGGTTAGCACTACCACCACCTGACATTTATAGCTTTCTTTGTTCCATGTCTATAAATTATATTCAACCATTTTGTTGGTAGAATTTGTCTTGCAGATTATCTCAAATTCATGATTCCAGG
Source organism: Dicrostonyx torquatus (assembly GCA_028555095.1). Taxonomy (NCBI): domain Eukaryota; kingdom Metazoa; phylum Chordata; class Mammalia; order Rodentia; family Cricetidae; genus Dicrostonyx; species Dicrostonyx torquatus. The sequence continues at coordinate 6,497,895 of JAQHUG010000087.1, read as the reverse complement.
CCAGATCACTTGCATTTGCTACATAATAATATTTTTTTCTTATTTCCTTTAAAGCACAGTTGTTATTTAATGTTAACCAATTATTAAGGGGAAAGGGTTATGAATCAAATAGATAGGCAAGAGACATTTTATTAGATATTATTAAATATTGATCAAGACTATTGTAAAGAGATTTTCATTTTTCTGTAGTAATAGCAGATAAAATGTTAGTTTCTGTTATTATTACTTTATGTATAAAAATAACAGTTTTCATTGGAACATTTTCATACTATCATCAAAATAAACACTCATACTTCAAAGGAATAGAAGACAAGACTTGTTCTAGAGCAAATATGGATGACAATTGCCTGGAAACATGAATCTGGATCTCTTAAATGAAATTTTTCAATGTAGAAATGGTTTCATAGTTTATTGAAACACAACAATAGTTCACCTAATACATACATTGGTAGTTACTTTAGAGGGGTGGTTTATAACATGATGGGGAGCTCATATACTAACTGATGACATTCCTAGTTTTTGGACTGGTGGAATATAATGGTCCATCAAGTCAATCGTTGCTAAAAGGTTTTAATCTATTAGTCATAGGATGCTAGGTTCAATACAGAGGTGGGTAAAGAGTAACTTTCATGGGACTAAAGTTAGCAGAAGGCAAGGTAATGAGAGTCTGGACCTGCACCATTCCAGGATAACATGTAGACATCACTGCATCCCTAATCATTCATTCAGTTTTAGCATATATACATACATGTATGCAAAATAAATATTTTGCATATATATTATTATAATTTATTTTAAGTTTCATTCTCTCTATTCTGCTGCTCTTTCTCCTGTAATAAGCTAACTGTGTTCTGCTTTCAGACCACATATATTTCATTCCCTATTCTTGATACTCCCCTCTATTTCTCACACCCTATACACCAACAATCCCAAATATACACTGGATAAAAGAGAGATTTTAAGAGCTTGGGGATCTAGTATGAAAGTAACACAAGGGTTCTGTGGGAAAGGTCAGCTTGATTAGGCCATCTGTTTGCTAAGTGGCACTTTAGAACCCTGCTCTCCCTCAGAGACTGGCCATTGGAGACACACTATCTTTCAGAATAATTATATTCTAGAGACATAGCTTCTAAGTCCTTGAGAGAAACGTTTCCTGGGTTGTAAAACTGACAAGAGGCTGAGAGAAAATTAACACCTCAAAGGAGCAGAGGAAAAAATGTAATTGCTAGTTTCCAAAGTGCTAAAGGAAAGAAAAGTCAGAGTCTCAGGGCAGAAGATAAGCTGTCTAAAAACTAGACGGGCTGAGAGGATCATGGGCAAGGAGATCACCTGTCCAAAGACTAGACGGGCTGAGAGGAACATGGACCCTGTTTTCCTAAACTTCTGCTTCATACTTGTTCTTCCTCAGCAAATTATTGTGAAAATTAATTAAAATTTGCAATAGAAAGCTCTAGCAAGGACACAATTAAATGAATAAGTTGTCTATGCCACTTTATCCCATTCAGGAATGTCTGCTTTTATGGAAAAGTCTATGGGTGTGCTCTGTCTTTCTCTTAAAATAAAATTTGACTTTGAAGGTAGTATTCTGAGCTAGAAGCTAAGAAATACCCTTCAGAGATACCCTTCAAAGAGCAAAGATCAAACAGACTGACTTGGGTTCTGAGCTATAAAAAAATTGGAAGGAAATGTTCATATTGTCTTATAAAATACTGCATCGGTCAAGGAGAGTGTCAAGAAATGGAAATGAAGAGGTCAATATGGGTGATGAACTTTATTCCTTAAATGTCATAAAAGACATTTGTACAAACATCATTTTAGTTGGAGTAATCTCAGTGTCACTATCAATTTCAAGGCTACAGATAACATAATATGGTACCACAAGGACAATGAAGCTGCGGAGGAGAAAACAGGGTATTTGTTAAAAATGGGGAAAAAATGTTGAATTGCCGAAAATCTTAACATATTTAGGCTGAAGCAAAGTTACCGCTATGAGAACCTGATGTTAACTACAGAATCCATTTTCTCAGTTATTTTAAGTTAAGAGAATGTGGCAGGAAATCTCCAGATGAACTGTTGTTATCATCTAGTTGTTATTCTGGAAGTAGCTAAGCTTTAGGACTGCTAGGGCAGCAGGCTCAAAATGAAGCCTCAGTTGGTTGAAAGATATAAATTTCACAAATTTTGATTTGAGCAAATAATAGAAACAGATGGGTAACCATCATGAGTTAAGTACCCACAATTCTATGCTTCTTTTTGTACCCTAAGCTTAAAAAAAAAAAAACAAGAAACAATTTAAATCCTGCTTGTGGATGACCAGTTTGCAACTTTAATCTGTTAGTACCTATCTTGAAATATTCTGGACTGAGTTTTTCTAATTCTAATAAAGCAGACAGGAAACAGTTTACTGATTCATAGGAAAATGAGGACACAAAGGTCTATTGCAACTTGAGATTTCAAATTGATATGTAACTTTAAATAAATATTGGAACATTTTCCTGATTTCAGCTTAGTGACAAAATATTGCCATAACACTCATGAGGACATTATGGTATGGTGATGTATCAATTTTAGACAGCTATTTAAGTTGGGTACTTATTATTCTATGATGAGGTCAAAACTAGTAAATCACATTCCCACTCTGCCATTGGGATGATGTAGAATACCTATTAGCTATTTATGACTCTGAGTGCAGAGAAAAGAAGAGAGCAGCCAGCACTACTATTGAACATGATGATGGTCATCATTCACACTGTCCTGGTGATTCCCACGTGGTCCTAAAATCTGAGGATTACTGAGACAAGCCTTATATTGTCCAGAACATTTCTTAGTAAGACAGGGCTTGTGTAAGATACTTTTTTTTAACATTTAGAATACCTTATTTTGAGATAGATATAATCCACATTATAAAATTTATTATTTTAGAATGTACAACCAAATAGAATTTTTTATATATTCAAAGTTCTCCAACATCCCCACTGACTAATTCTACAACATCACTGCAGATTATCAAGATAAAGCAACTAATGTGGAATTCAGCAAAAAGTCAATAATTTAAAGCCCAAGTATGACAATTTATAATAAAATAGTTCCACAGTAGTCTAGAATGGAGTATAATGAAGGTTTATTTATTTAGGAGTAGACTCACAGTAAAAGCAGTCATCAGCAGTCCTCTGCAAGAGCAGGGAACTGAATTCAGCAACCAAGCAACTAAACACACTTTTACATCTGCATATATAGTACATGTAACCACCCCCAAAGTGGGCCAGTGTCCTAAAGGCTATTGACTGAGGGAGTTCCCACAAAACCCAAGTGTATTTCATTATAGAGTGCAAAAGGCATGGGCTTCAGCACACTACATCAAAGATGAAAACATGAAAATCTCCCAAGGAAACTATATGATCCAGGTAATTACAGCTTCTTGGCATTTACTAGCACTTGCTGTAGGCGTAATGGTTAGATCAACCATGCAGATATTAAATAGCAGAAATTGTATTCATTATCCTTGGCTTTAGTGTTAAAGTTTGTTTTCACAGCTCATCTAAGCTCTGATTTGTTCTCTGCTGAACTTGTTCTCTGTCTGTAATATTCCTAGACAAAAATAAAATTCCAGATCAGAAATCTGAAGACCAGAACATGTATTTAAATTTTATGAATAATATTGATTTTGAATTCCATCACCATGTGTATATTTCTGACATGTCACTAGCAAATATGCCTCAAGGCTTTCTTAAGCATACAAATTAATTATTATACAATGATGTTTTGACACATAGCTTTCTAGGGAATAATTAATAAAGGTTAGAGAGCTCTGCTTGATCATTATGAGTATGGTGGCCCTTCTTCACATGTAGGGGCCAGAGCTTCTGTATACAGTCCTCAGGACAGGAAAAGATGTACTGAGAACTACTGAAGGAAGACAGAGAAGGGGAAGCCACAGGACATTATCCTGGGATATTGTGAAGGATATTGCCCTAAAATTTAGATGGTGATGGCCTTCTTTCTGTTGTCCAGTCTTCCTTCTTCAAATTAAGGTGGCATGTTTCTCAGCAGTAGACCTTTGATAAGGTTCACAGTAGTAAGCATTGTTGTGGTTACTCTTGGATGTCAAGTTGACATCAGGAATGAACTAAATCCCAAACATGGAGAACAGACCTGAGAGGGATTGTTCCTTAGTTTGAAGTAGTTTGAAGTAGTAAGATCCACCTGTAATCTGGGTCACACCTTCTGTATGAAGTCGATAGGGACAAAGAAGGAAAGATCTGCTTGACCTCATCTTGCTAGCAAATCCATTTCTTCATTAGCATCAGTGTGATCTTCTCTAGGAGTCCAGCATATACTGAAGACCAACTGAGAAATTCAGCCTTATGGACTGAGCAACTACTACATTCTTAGACTTAGCAATTGATAGCCATCCAGTTGGATTAGCTGTATTATAGCCTGTAAATCATTCTAGGAAATTCCTTTTCTATATAAATGGAGAGATTCATTCTTTAAGTTCTGTAACTATAGAGAGCACTAACACATTAACATTCATGTGATATACCTATGATCAGTTTTTCTTTCCAAAGTTCTCATGCTCATACATAACAAAGCACAACTTTATCAGTTCTGAAAATAACAGTAAAAATAACAAGATATTGAAAGTTAGGGACCTTGGTTTGTTCAAATATTTTATGTCTTGTCTCTGATAAAGAGCCTATAACTCCTAAAAATAATTCAACAGATCTTGCCTCATCCACTGCTTCTACTGTTTCGACACTAGTTGTATATACTGTTGAGCACCTTCTTGGTCTTTTTTCTCTAGCATCTCATTCCAGATCTCTGACTGGGTGACTGAGATCATTGCATTCAATTGTCTCTGACATTTACACATCCTCTTTCCCATCCTGGGGTATCCTCCTTCAAAAGAGGGCATAGTACTCACAGCCTACTTTCTTCAGATTTCTGCCAATCGCTCCTTTACAGTGAAATTTATGCCATCATTTTCCCCAAAATCACACTCCAGATTGGGGCTTCATCATACTAAGGATTACCTTGCTTTATCCAAAATTCGATTGTGATATTGAAACTAGCCATATCCACACAAATGCCAAGAAGATATGAAACCTCATATAATGAGGTTTACTAGGGTGAAGCCGGATTTTAAAAAGCATGACAGAGTGCAAAGCATACTGGCACCAGTCTTTACTATGGCCGTGAGGTTTATGTGAATATTCATGTTCAGTAGCATAGATAAGGGCTGCATGGTTTTAACTTCCTGTGAATGCCAAAGGGAGGAACATGCAGGTTTTTATACCAGCTTGCTCAGATGTAGAGCAGAAGGGGAGAGGACTGTGGAGGGGCCTGCAAGCTGTCAAAGATGAATGTCATAAAGGGGACCAGGAACTTTATTAATCACCTTTCTAAGCTTTCATTCTCATCTAACACAGGATTTACATACAGCTACAGCAACACCACCAGCAGCAGCATTTGCTCATTGCAGACAGAATGTAGGTTCTGCTGAAGCAGGCAAGAATGTTTCTGATGATTCTATGCTATGTCATACTCAAGCCCTAAAAGAGTACTTGTCAGGGTGTGAGGATATAGTCAGGACTGGGTTGATGAATAAACTTATCTTTTTTTTCCATCTGCATGATAATTATCTTGGATTTAATAGGAATTAAACATTTATTGAAAGGATTAAGACATTTAAATATCTAACAACAAAACATATCAAATATTGCCCCCTAAAATAAGAAACTAGTTGAAAGTTTCCATGCATCCTAAGCACTTTGTTATCAGACAAATTAGATCTTTGGAAAACTGATACTTCAAATGGATTAACATTATCAATAGCAAATTTGTGTGCAAGTGCATGTAAGCTGTGCTTCAACAGCTCTATGAACATTATAACTTATAGATGTTAATTCAAGTTAATATCATCCCATAAAATGTCCAAATCAATGGGGCAATTATTTTAAAATTTCATAGTCTCTTGGATGTTGCAAGCCCAGAACTTCTCAGAAGAGAGAATCATTTGGTTAGTCATGAGCTCACATTCATCCCTGATATATCCAAGGCTGGAAAAGTCTTTAGATAGTCCTGGGCACAACAATACTAAAATTTCTTAAATTTTAATTTTAAACATATCTTTTTTAGAAATAGCATTCATTTATGAAGGCAGGAACACATGACAGACTATAAAATATACTTAAAATTATTTTTGTCTTCAACTAGCCACTATTAAAAAAGGAAATAATAAATCCTGATTGAAAACTTATTTTCTTTTCTGAAACTCTTTCTGATTTTTCTTTAATTTGTTGATCCAAACAGCGTCTTATGCTCTACATTTGTTTTAGTTTCAAAAATTAACTTCCACTGTTATATAATAACTTCAGAACTTAAAAGAACTGTTTATGTGTTATACTTTTTGCCATGCGACTTTTGCTTTTCTTTTCAATTATCTGTAAGGAGCAATCATTTACAATACATCATATGAAGTTTAAAAAGGAATATTTTCATTTATAAGCTAACGTCAATTTTACTTGCAATCTATTAAAATCCAAGATACCTGAAGTCAGGTGCTGAACTGTAAGTTTGTGTAAGGAGACAGAGGTCTCAGATAGGAGCAGAATCCTCCATAGTTAATTTATGTCCCATGGATAGTAACCTTGAAAATACACAGAAAACAAACTATCCTGAAGACATGGACCAGGTTTACTCTCATGTATTAGTAAAATATTCTGATATGCTCACTCTGCATTTTGCTAGAAGAACTTTCTATTTCTAACATAGGGAATTATATTTCAACTCATCTGAGTATCAGGAAAGCAACAAAAAAGATATCTTGATAAGAAGGAAAGATGGGGACCTAATCCTTTAGCAGACCCTTTAAAAATGCCACTCTTGCAGAGAAGCTGTTTAAAAATTCTCAAAGTGTCATAAACTCTCAGAATGTCAGTCCCAAGTCCTAGAATTTAAGTGTGGTTGTCCATGGCTGTGTAGTATCTAATGTATGAGTCTGACCAGGTCTGTCATCTCTATAGCCATAAAAATATATTTCTAGTATTTGACAAATATCATTTTGTTGCCCACACTGGAGAGACTTAACTTTCAAATTATACTGCCAGCATTTTACAACAATAGATAGCTTTTGAACTACTCTTCCTTTAGCAAATTTTCTGAAATGATCTTTACCTTACAGTATTCAGTATATCAGTCTTGCCCATGGCCATGGCAGACAGCTGACAGGAGGAGATAATAAATGGAAGAAAGGAATAGATGAAAGCAGGTAATAGAATGCAGCTGGTGAACTCTTTCTCACCCATAAGTCAATGTCTGCTATGGATGTTATTAGAACATCCTACTGGTGGTACTGGTTCCCATGTATGGAGAAAGAACTCCAAAAACAACTTGTGGAGACAAACAGGACCTCATCTGAGACCTAGATTCACTTAAATCAGCATGTTGTCAGGCCTTTTGAGTATTTTTAAAATCTTGCCCAAAATATTGAAATGAAATTCTTGGCTTCCCTCTTTACCACAGTTGTCTAACTTATCACCTGTAAATGCCTTGGGAGGTTAGGCAATTACTGGGAGGCACCATCTCCACCACTGCATGCCATTCATATGTCCTTCTGTGTCTTCTCATCCTGTGTCTACTCAATCAGTCACCATCCCTACCACAACCATCACTTACTCCATCTTACCTGGATGTGAGCTGGCCTCCAGTGTAACCTACCTATTCCATATTCATAAAAATTTGCATCATTGAATGATATTCAAAGGTTTACCTGGTGCCACAAAGCATGGGACAGGTCAGTGTCATTATGATAAGCAAATACATGGTGGAAAATGGGAAAGAAAGAGAATCTGACCAGTACATGTGCTGTGGAAAGAGGTCAAACTGAAAAGGCAAAGGTGGTAACAGGCTGATCTGGGTGATCTGCTTGCCACCCAGAACCAAGGCTGCTGCTAAGGGCTGTGTCTAGGTCCATGCCCCTATAGAAGCCAGGTTTGAATTCAAATTCATGGCTCCTGTTACCACTGAGAGCAAAGCAGGTGCTCTGGGTCTTGTCAGCCACATTAGACCATGTTGGTCTCACCAAGAGTCATATTGGTCTGAGTGGCCTGCCCTGCCATGCAGGGGCATAGTGACATCAGGGCCCAAACTGCACCCAAAACTATGTGAGAGTCCATGACCCAAGCACAGGCAGGGGCTGGGTGGATGTCCGTGGCTCCCATTTCCATCAAAGGTGATGTGCATGCCTAGGGTCTGGGCCCCCACCCCGGGCCATAGTCATGTCTGAAGGTCATGCTGCTATTGGGGCCATGCTGATCTGAGTGGCCTATGCTGGTACCTGTGGCCTTCATCATGTCCTTGCCCAAGCTGCTGCCCAAGGCTATGCCTGAATCCATGGCCCTAAACCAGTGAGGGTTTCAGTTAGTTTCTATGACTCATGTTACAACTGAAGATCGAGCAGATATCCAGGATCTAGCCAACCACCTGAGACCATGCTGGTGTCAAGGGGCAATGCTACCACTGGTATCATATTTACCTGGGTTACCTGCTCTGCCGTCAGGGCCATGGTAGTTTCCAGGCCTAAGTTTCTGCCAAGGGCTATGCCTAGGTCCATGGTCCTACTGCAGCTGGAGTCTGTGCTGACCTCTGAGGTCCATGTTATCACGAGGGGGGGGCATAGAAACCAAGCATGTTGAAATCTGAGGGTTGTGCTGAGCCAGCAACACCCTTGCTTGTCCTGGGAAAGTGGGTCCTTCCCTTCGATGACCACTGCAGCAGAAGTGCTGTTCCTGACCCTCATGGTAGAGCTGGCTCCTGCACTCAGGAGAGATGGCTCCACCCTCACCATAATCATGGGAGAAGAGGAGATGGCATGGGCCTAGAACAGTTGACTCTGCCCTGTGTCTGAGGCGGTTGGTTCCAGTGGCCCAGACTGACCAAGTCAGCTACCACCCAGGCCTGCATCCAGGGTTTTAACTTCACCCACCTCAGCATCTATCACATCTATGATCAACCAGAATGTATAAGGAAACTGTACTGCAGAACTATTGCCGCAGGATCTCCATGACTGGGGCAACAGCAGGACATCCAAGATAAGTTTTGGGGAGGATCCAGTATTGATTCTGTACCAGGGACCAGAGGCCCTGAATAGACTGACAACTCATTCCAATGAATATTTACAAGTAAGGCTAAGTGGCCAAAGGGGTATATTGCATGACACAGTACATCTCCCAATGCCACTAAAATAAATGAAGAGGTGTTGGAGAGGTGGGAAAGATGGAGGAGTGAAATGGGATTTTGTTTTATTTTATTTTGCTTTTAATTAATATTTTTTAAAAAATTCTTTTAGGTGGATGCTATGGAGTGAAGGGCACATATGAAGGGGCCGAAAAATGAGCAAGATTGGAGTGCATGATTTGAAATTCCGAAAAATCAGTAGAAATTACATTAAAAAATCTTACATCATTAATCAAACTTGACTGTTAAGTGCATCATGTATAATCGTATAATCCCCTTTCTTTATCTGCCGTGAATAAAGCCTGAGTATGATGATTGCTTTGTTTAGATCAGGTCTCTAAGAAAGGGATTAGACTTTGGATATCCAGATTTACATGATTCCCAAATAGCCTTAACCCCCTTTATAACTAAGCCTGTGACTCATATATGCATGCTACAATTTTATTCTGTCTTTGTTGGTTAAGACAGGGTAGACATTAAAATTGTACTTTTGTTTTGTTTATGTGTTGAAATTCTTCCAAAGGCAATGTTAGGTATAAATTAATAAGAGTCATGATTTGGGAGGACAAGATAATGAATAATGAGTTGGGTAAAATGCTTTTCTCCTTCATATAATACTGAACCTTTGCTCTACTCAATTTGATACAACTCATGAGTAGCTTTTTCTTCTCCACTTCTAGAATCAGAACTACAGATGTGGAGGTAAAACTTGTCATTTAATTCAGAGTTTTCAAATCATCTTTCTTTGGGAGTTACTATAAAGAAAAATGACAGCGTGATCACCAGATCAGTTAGTGAACTACTGTTACTTCTTGAGTTCAGTAACATGAAAATGCACAGAAATAGGTAGACTTTATTTGTCATGAAACTTAAAACTACAGAGGTGAGTATACAACTTGATGAAAAACCCAATGTGTGGCAATAAAATTTAACATAGAAGTCATAGCTTTCATTAATTTAGTAAAAATATTTTAGGATAAATCTTATCTATATAAGTACTCACCTTTTGAGTTTTAAAATTATTATTGGCTTAAGAATGAGGTAAGATAAAAAAGGAGATTCCCATGCCTTCTTATCATTTTAAGAATTATTTTTGACATGAGTTTCTTTAGACATATCTGACTATACACTCATTCGAAAAAAATATGAAATGGTATAAAAGGAACAAATTATTTTATTTACTCCACTAAAAAATCTTTCCTTTGTACTGAGAATCTTCAAAAATAAATGCAAATGTTTTATTATCATTTTAAAAATATAGTCAGTTCATCCAAACACCCAAAGAAAAATGCCAGAGACTTGAACAATTGTTTCAAATTTCAAGAAGAAATTTTTGCATTAACTACTCAATAAAAGAGAAAAAATTGGACCCACTATACACTTTCCATGCAAATGATTCTTAGTGAAGATTATGGCTTGTCAACTAACTACTTTAAAAAAATGATAGACTTTGCAATTACTAATTGGCAATTGAAATTTTCAGTGAGGATGGAATGGTATAGAAAGGCTTTTGATATAAATCCATTGGACTTTCTCCAAAAGCTTTCAACTGATTATACTTTGTACTAGCAAAATGATTTGCATGAGAATTTATCACATCAGACGTGGTTACTCTCAAGTCACTGTATAGTAAAGTATAGACACTTTTCTATTTACCTTCTTAAAGCAATATATATATATACATATGTACATATATATATTTATATATGTATCTCACATTGTCAGAATATATCTCACTGATCAGCAGCATCATCAACAATGAAGAGAATAATGATTAACAAAGACTTGCAGTATCAAGGTCACATTAGGATGCAGACATTGGTCCATCACTGAATGATATTTTTGCTTTCCTCTGTATTATAATGATCCTATGAAATATGACTCCACTGGCTGTTAGATATGTTTCCACATGTACATAATCAATTTCTTCCCTCTGAAATAAGAAGAATTGTTTGTCCAGTTCTTATCAAATAATAGCAGTGTAGACACAGATAACTAGAGTCTCCAAGAGGCTCAAAAATCTTAGCTTGAGTGAAAGTAGAACTTGACAACACAAAGCCCATTGAGCAGAGCTGATATAAAGCCCATAATTGACTCTTCATACCCCAAAATAACTTAATTCGAATGCTATTTTAAATGATAGAGTGTTTACTTAACACTCTATCATTGTCCTTCCAAACTAGGCATTGAGATCTCAGGTCATCATCTAAAGGAAAACCGTCCTTGAATTTTCATCCTATCCCACATCCTTATACACACTCACAGGATGGCTTCCTCTGACTCCTAGCATATATTCATAGCACTCTCTCTAATTTTTAAAATATTTATGTGATTGACTACTCGATTAATATGTTCTGTTCTCTTCCCCAAGATGATACACTATCTAAAGACAAGAATTCTATCTTTATCTTTTCAAGGCCTATCAAAGGCTAAATACATCAGCACACACATTTTAATGAGAAAGTCGGCAAATAAATTAATAAATGCTGAACAGTGAGCTACATTCTGACAATGTGGTATCAATGTATCAGTTAGTATAATATGCCACTCCAAAAGCTAAACGTGTACAGTAAGAAAACAGTATTGTTTTATTCATTACCTAAACAGAAGAATGCCCATTAACAAATTTCTCCTTATCCTGCTCTTTCAGGCAGCACAGAGCTTGGTCACTGAACATTGCTTTAAACCTATGGCATAGTGATGGCGGAATATACAAAGTAATCCCACACTAGCTAAAAATTACGAATAATTAATGGTTATTTATTTAGGGGAGAGTCACAGATCACCATCCTAGATCATAGTTCTCTGCACTAATGGGGAACAGGAACAGAATCTAGCACCTGGAAGCAAGGGAACAAGCCCTTGCTTTACAGCTGCATGTTTAGTATAAGGGACCAAGCCCAGGTGGGCTGGCATCTTAAATGCTATTGGCTGGAGTAGCGGAAGGAACTTCCATAGCAGCATAGCAAATTGCTTGAAAATTTACCCAACAAAGTATGAGTTGTGGTTATAATGAATATTCATATTTTTAATCCTACAACATCCCTGGTAAAATATAGGTACATTAATTACAGACTTGCATTGATTTCAGTGTCATTTGAACTTTCTTCTCATGACTTGGCCAATTTATTGATTGCATAAGAATTAAGTTAGTTGACTGAGATGGAGGGGGGAGGGCCTTGGGCTTCCCATAGGACAGGGTATCCTGCACCATCATAAGGAACCAGGGGGAGGGCAGTGGGGTAGTGGGGGAGCGGGAGGGCCGGGAACAAGGGGAGTAAATGTAAATTTTTCTTTTAACAATAAAAATTAAAAAAAAACATCTTTCACATCTTTTTCAAGCTGACTATAACAGTTCAAATAATAGACACCTTTAGCAGAAGTTTTCTATCTCTTGTTCACCTATATAGTTGTCAGTTAATGTGGTCATTCTGCCTTGCTCCCCAAGGATGTTAACCGCTATCAAATAGAAAGAACTATCCTTGAACTTTATCATCTCCGACAGTGTAATTTAGGTTCCACAAAAATGCAGCATATTTTTAAGCATCATAAAAGGTCTTACACTTCAAAGTATAAAGCTAAGGCAAATTGTTAAGTAATTATCTGCAACTTCACATGGTTCTAATATACAATAAATAGTCTAAAACCAAGAAGTGTACTGGTCTTTTAAAAGGTTACTTCCAAAGCCCAATCAACAATTACAAATGTCAAGTCATGCATGTGCTCTTGGAGCTCCAAGGCTTGGCAGTCTTCTGGAGGATGCAGATCTGCTCCTGAAAATATTTTTAAAAGAAGCAAGAAAATCTTGCGGTTTCCATAAAACTATAATTATTAATGAAATGTTATTCTGAACATAGAAATGGGTCAAAGATTCATGCATTTTTGATATACAGATACACAGTCCAGAAGGCAATGGTTTCCAAATCCATCAGGACTTTCATGCACCATTGTTTGATCCACTGATTATTAATGAGACCTGACTGTATAAAGTTAGACTTCTAAAAGACTGAGAAGTTATAGATGAGTTCAGCTGATAGAGAAGTATTGGTCATTGTATTCTTCTACTGGACATTTCCAGTTTTTGCATCACATACTACTCTTATCCAACATTATATATCTTATTGACTATACATAATTGTTTTCTTCTGAAGTAGTTTTCTTCATTAATAAATTAAATAAGAACATGATATGCACATCTATTTCATTAGAATGTGTATCACAATGTTACCTCTTGAGGTGTATACCACCGCTTTACAAAAAGAGGGGAAAAGATTTATCTAGAGTTTAGACTGCTCAATGATTCAATTGAGCCATGGTGGACCACTGAATCTACCAATCAGCTGAGTTTTACATATTTGGGACCATTACCTTACTCTAAACTGCCATTCTCAACACTGAAAGAGTCTTTTAGCCACACACGCTTTTGCAGAAAAAAGGTTGTATGGTCTGAAAGTAAGTTCACTTTCTGTCCTGAAATAAAGCTGTTACTATGACAATCAGTGAATTTGCTGTGAAATGAAGAGCAACATGAATATGGTGCCCAATGACGGGTGTTATCAGGAATTAGGAGGGCTCATGACTGTCCTTCATTGATTGTCTTAAACCATGCAGACTTGCCACCCTTTCATCCAGACATTTCAGCCCTAAAGAAACAAATCTGAGGCTTCTGGTTTACAGTATTATTAGCAATAGTGACATTTCAAGTTCATATGGTTGTGCTCAGACTTTGGACCCTATGAGAGGGTGCATCCCAGGTTGGGTTCTCTAGTAACTCAGAGACGGGTGTGTTGTAGTAATGTGTTATAGGAGGGAATTTTCTTACAGGAACTGGGAAATCCAGCAGTGGTCTTATACATAGTAGAGAGATGGAAAACATAGTAGGCATTTAATCTGCAAAGCTGAATGTTGCAGCAGCCTCAACATAATACCAATAGTCTGGAAATTCCCTGAAAAGTTGCTAGTATTGAATCTACACTGGAAGACTACAGAAGCTGGAGTTTAATCCCAGGGAGGGGGCAGCAGCAGTGCCAGATCCAAGTGCCCAAGCAAAGTGAGAGAGGGTGGGTACATTTTATTTCCTTGTACTTCCTTCTGTCTAGCTCATTGTTGGAAGTTCTTACCATGCTGACAGTGGGTCTTCCCTTTGTGTTAATCCTCTTTGGAAATACCCCTCACAGCATCCCATAAATGGTGCTAAATATCCTCAAGTTGGCAATCAAGACCAACCATCACAGAGAGCAAGGCTATTTTAGTGATATTGATGATAAAAAATTATAACCCATATTGTTAAGTAAACTTTATAAGAACACTTTTATTTAAATTTGACATCCAGATCACAGTTTCCTCTCCCTCCTCTCCTCCCAGTCCACTGCCCTCCAACCTCCTCTCTGCCATACCCCACCATCCACTCCTCATTATTTTTATTCTGAAAAGGGTAGTCCTCCAATGAGTATCTACAAAACATGGCAAACAAAGATGCAGTAAGACTAAGTGCCTGCCCTTCTTTTAAGGATCAGCAAGGCAAGCCAGTATGAGTAATAATGTCCCAAAAGCCAATAAAAGAGTCAGAGATAGCCCCTGTTTCCCACTGTTGGTCCCACAAGAAGACCAAGCTACATAACTGTCACATATATACAGAGGGCATAGATCAATCCCATTCAGACTCTATGGTTGTTGGTTGAGTCTCTATGAGCTCCTATGAGCCCAGGTTAGTTGATTTTATGGGCATTTTTGTGATATTCTTGACTGTTGTTGCTCTTACAATCATTCCTTCCTCTCTTCAGCAGAATTCCCCGAGCTAAGCCTAATGTTTGACTGTGGGTCTCTGCATCAGTTTCTACTAGCTGCTGGATGACACCTCTCTGATGACTATTAGATTAGGCACCAATCCATGAATATAGCAGGATATTTTAAGGCATTATGATATTGACATTTTCCCCTCCAGTCATGTTTGATTTCTGGGTCCTGGTACTGCAGGCAGTGTCAGTGGGATCACACTCATGGCATGGGTCTCAGGCTGGACTATTAATTGGTTGGCCACTTTCACAGTCTTTGTGCCACAGTTACCCTAGGACATGCCAAAGGCAGGTCAGACTGTAGGACAGACGTTATGGGACTGCATTCGTGTCCAAATCCCTCCTTTGGAAGTCTTGCCTGGTCACAGGTGATGACTAGTTCCAGCTATGTATCCACAATTGCTATTAGTCTTAGCTAGGTTCTTCTTTGAAGACTCCTGCGAGTTTTCCTTGCAGCAGGTTTCTATATGACCTTGAAGTGTACTCCTTTTCTAATCCTTATTTTTTGTACTCTCCCCCAATCTCACCCCCATATGATCCCTCATGCTCCTATCCTCACCTGCTCCAAGTCCTCCTATAATATCTCTTCTAATTCTTCTTCCCACGGAGATATCACTCTTTGGCATATAACAAAAGGATGCCTAACCATACCAAAAGAAAACTTGCTCAGTTATGTATGTAGCAGCTTTATTTGTAATAGCCAGAACCTGGAAACAACCTAGATGCCCCTTGACTGAAGAATGGATAAAGAAAATATGGTCCATTTACACAATGGAGTATCACTCAACTGTTAAAAACAATGACACCGTGAAATTCAAAGGCAAATCAATGAAACTAGAAAAATCAACCTGAGTGAGGTAACCCAGAGCCAGAAAGACAAAAATGGTATGTACATACTCATAAATGGATATTAGATGTAAAGTAAAAGGTAACAGTGCTACAGTCCACAGGCACAGGGAGGCTAGGTAACAAGGAAGGCCCAAAGAGAACAAAGTTTTCAATACATTTCAAAAACAGGTAATACTTTTATAGTATATTTTTATTTTAAAACATAGACAAATAATCTTCATAATCAATAAAACAGATGTTTCCTCTATGTAAAATAACCTCCTTGCTTTGATTTGTAAATAGTCTGATTGAAAACCTCAGCTCTGTGATATCATATACAGAGTATAAAACACGAAATACTGTATTAATCTAACAAAATAAAATGATCAACATAGAGATAAGTGTCTAGAAACACCTATGCCAACAGAGTCCCGTCTCTTCAAAATTATCTATAACAATCATTATTCTAGATAGAAACAGTAGACTTGTATTTCACTCACTTTCTCTCAAATGCAATTTTAAATTTGAATATGAAATTTTCTTCTTATATAACTCACTGTTAAAATTTGTCTCAGAAAAAAAAAACAGTAGAAACACACAGTATATAGGCTTCAAATGTTATAAGCAATGCAATAGAAACATGTAAAAATATGTAGTGCATTCTGAGATTAAAAAAGAAACTGCACATCTAGCACCTCCAGAGTGAATAAATTTCAATCATTCCATTTCTTTTATGGGTATATGGTAAATGTAACATGAAATAATATACTTCTATCATTTCTTAAGTGTTCATATTCACATAATGCCCATATATCAAACAAGTTTTCATAAAATTTTCTCTTTCTTCAGTTCTAGATTCCACATCATTTGGACTATCCATATGAAGCCGCTTTCTCTACAGATCGTTAGAATCTCCTGCCCATGCATCCAGTGTTCTGCTTCTCCTGGCTCCTTCTTAGCTCTGTGTCTGCCTTTCATCTACAAACCTTATACCAGCTTCAAAAGAGCGGAGGTGAATCATCCAGAAGATAAAGAGGACTGACAATCGTGCGCAAAGGCACAGAGGAGCTTACTGGAATAACAAGTTGAACAAGGAGAAGAGAATTAAAACTCCTGCTTTAATAAAGGTGCATGGAAATGAGAAAATACGTGAATAATCGTTAACAAATCTCGTTAAATTTAGCTGGTCTTTAGCTGTGAAGGTTACCTTTGAATTGTGCGCAGGCCATAAAGTAAACTGACAAATGAATAGAATGAGCAAATGATGCCATTCACAGCAAACATTTTCAAGCCCATCAATAGCTTTTAGCTTTTCAGAGAGTGAATGTTTTGTGTTGGGCACTGAAGCAAGTCAGTGACCAGTCAGTGCTTGCAAGAGTAAAGCGTGAGCCAGTAAACATTACTGAATCTTTAAATCCAGATCTCAACAAGTTAGGGAAAAGTTGCTGTATAGTCTTGACCACTGGCTTAAAGGGTATTGTAGTTAGTATTTTCAAAACAGAAAAATAAATATAAAAGTTTTAGTATAAATCTTCATTACATGAAAATATCTTAAATGTTTCTATTATTTTATTTAAATAACAATGTTTTATTTATTTTACATACTGATGGCAGATTCGCCTTTCTCCTCTAGCCTCAGTCATGATCACTATCTCCCCACTTCCAATCCACCCTTCCCCCATTCCTCTTTTGTTTCAATGTTCATACAGAAAGGGGGAGTCCTCACAATAGTGGAGAGGATGCCTGAATTGGCCATATACTATAATCAGATTGCTGACTATCCTGATTGTCATCAGAGATACTCTATTCAGTAATTGATGGAAGTAGATACAGAGATCCACAGTCAAACATTGGGCTGGACTCTCTGGGAGTCTTGACGAAGAAAGGGAGGAAGGATTTTGAGCCAGGGGGTCATGACAGGGAACCCACAGGAAATTTTGACCTGGGCTCATGGGAGCTCATTAACTCTGGACCAACATTTGAGGATCCTCTATGGGACTGACCTAGACCCTTTGCATGTGTGACTTGGTCTCTTCCTAAGGCTCCTAGAAGTGAGATCAGGACCTTCCCCTGGCGCTTAGTTGGCTTTTGAGAGACTGTTCCCCGTGCTGGATTACCTTATCAAGCCTTGATGCCAGGGGAGGAGTTTGGTCCTGCCTCAAATTGAAAATACCTTAAGACTTTTTAAATTATTTTATTTTTATTTTAGTGTGTGTATGTGTTTGTGTGTGTATGTGTTTGGTGTCTGTGTATGTGCCTGAACGCACATGTATTCTTATGTGTGTGTGCATGAGTACTCCTGAGTGCACTGCTCTTGGAGCTATAGGCCGTTGTGAACAACCTTGTATGGCTACTTGGAAATTAATGTAGGTCCTCTGGAAGAGCAGAATGATCTTTTGGCTGCTGAGTCATCACTTCCTTCTACAAGATTATGAAAGGTTTTTAACACGAGATCTCTATATATGGACCTTGAGTAAATTATTGAAATAAGATAGTCATTATTCATATTAAAATCTAAGTTTCTAAAAATATTTGATTATCTCTTTCTCCAAAAATAAGTTGTTAAAGACTTTGAAAAGGTAAGATTTATAATAATGATGATTTAAAAGTTCTGACAATTCATCTATCAGATAATTATAAAGCTTGAACATTTGTTAAAAGAAGAATTAAAAGGTGACAGAAGATGACAAAAATGTGTAGAGCTTTCGGAAAAGGTTATATTTCAAAGACATGTATTTTATGAGATAAGAACCATGGATTTACACTATTTTTGAGAACCATGGATTTACACTATTTTTGAGAACCATGGATTTACACTATTTTTGAGAACCATGGATTTACACTATTTTTGAGTAGACACATGCCCAGCTCACTTAGCTGAGACATCAGAAAAACTTTTGTCTCCTTAAAATGATAGATGTAGGGCACTTTAGGGCAGTGGTATCACATTAAGGCATTTGTACAGGGTGTTAAGGCAATGGTATCACATTAAGACATATGGACAGGGGGTTTAAGGAAAATATCCAGAAGTAAGAAAATCTCAGAAGAGGTGAGATTAAAAATAAAGCATTGGAATCCAGCAAGATGGCACAGCAGGTAAAGGCACTTGTTGACAAGCCTAGTATTCTGAGTCCAATCCCTGAAACCCACAAGGTAGAAACAAGAGAATTGACTCCTTCAGGTTGTCCTCTGACCTCTTCATGCACTCCTTAGCCAGGATATACCCCCATATATGCATGCACACAGGAAAATAAACAAACGCAAAAAATCAAACTTTGAATAGAATAGAACCCTATTACCTACCCTTTCTGAAACTTGTTCTCACAACCCGCCTTCTGCACTTTCATAGGGATAAACTACTCATCACACAGAAGAAGTCCAGGAAACGGAGAAAGAGAACAATCCTTTTAAATGTGTCATATTTCTTCTTATAGTTGCATGACATGTTTGGGGCTTGCAGACTCAGTGAGTTTCACAGTCAGCATGTAGCTGAAGACTCACTGATGTGAACTTTTTGGATTAAGATGAAATCACTGAACTCAGAACTAGCAAGCCACTGGACACCCAGGAAAGCAATTCAGTAGCAGCAGTGCCCCAGAGAAAATAAACTCTGAATGTAAGTGTCAGCTCCTACCACAGAAGAGTGCAGGCAGCACAGACACATCCAGAGACACAGGCTAATAAGGTAAGACTTCGAAAGTGAAAACCCAGAACAGAGACACCATGGGAAGCATGGATAATTTACAGGTTCAGTCAAAATGACTTTGGGGTAGGTATGTATTTCAGAAAAAGTGTCTGCCTAGCATTCAAAGAGTATTGGTTTCAATCCCCAGCAACCAAACTAGCAAACCCACAAAATACAGAATGCAGTAACTGCCTTCTCAATAGGAGGAAACTCACATCTGGTACTATACATCTAGCCAACTGCCTACGGATTCTTAAGCCATAGAACCTAGGGCAGAACTTATTATAACAATTTCTAAAACTAACATAATCTTTAACTGAGTTCTTATCATTTTTCCTTAAGTTCATATATAGGTATAATTGCAACACCTGAAGAGATATAGACTATTTAAGAAAGCCACAATTGGTCAAATACTGAACACAACTGACCAATGGGGTGCCCACCACCAATTAACGCATCTATAGCACAAACCCTACCCTCAAGGAACATCGTGGAAAGGACAAAAAGACTGTAAGTTACCAGGTGGTGAAGGCACACAGCTTTAATCCCAGCACTCAGGAGGTAGAAGCAGGCAAATCTCTGTGAATTCCAGACCAACTTGTTCTACAAGAGCAAGTTCCAGGACAGACTCCAAAGCTATAGAGAAACCCTGACTCAGAAAACAAAACAAAACAAACAAACAAACAAAACAAAACAAAAAGACTTAAAGTCAGAGGATCAGAATGTCTGTGTAATATTTTTGATATTTTGTCTTCTATGAATGACAGGGAATTTATTCCCACGAACTCACAACAGTATGGCCACCTAAACAATATCTGAACACACTGACAGCACCAGATAGCATGCCAGTATGAATAAGAGAAATCTCACAAGGTCCCAGCCCTTAATGAAAAAAATCTAAGCAATTATAACTCCTGAAACAGAGAAAAAGAAATCTACTCCAAGTATGAGGTCCCTAATTGAATATCCAATTCCAAGTGGTCAGCTATAAAAACACACATGAAACATCATCAAATGTCTTAATGTGCTGTATTTATATAGTTATTCATACATGTGCATGTGTATTTGTGTAATGATAATAACTTTTTAAAGAGGTTGAAAATATAAAATGGAGCAGATGAAGGTACAAGGAAAGTTGGAGAAAGCCAAGGGAGTAAGGGAAATGTTGCAAATATAGCACAAATATATAAAATCAAAAATAAGTTTTATTAGTGTCATCTAAAGAAGAAAACTGAGTTCAATTACTTTGTGAAGTACACCTTATAGGTCATTCTTTTTTCAATGAGAAATTAGTAAATCAGTGGAGATTTAAAAGCATAGAATTATGACATGTGTGTGTGTGCACAAGCATACAAGATGAACCAAACCTATAACCGAATTCTGGAAAGCAGCAATCACCCACAACAAGTTTTATGAATTTGATTTTAAAAATAAGGGGAGGGATGATATTGATGAGTACAGAGCCATACAGAATCAAACAGAGAAATTGAAACTACAAAAATCAACAAAATAGATATCTTAGAGCTAAAACCACATTATCTGACATGAAAGATTCAGTACATGAACAGCAAATCTGGGGTGGCGAGAGTCAGTGAACAGAGAGACATATCAATAAATATTACCCAACTTAACAGAGAGACAGAAGGAATATTTAAAAAAAATAAACCAGGGCCTGGAGACCACTTGGAAGATATTATACAATCCATAATGTGTGCAATTTGTGTCCTAGAGGGAGAAGATAAGGAAGGAAAGAAAAATGTATTTGAAGAAATAATTTTGCAATACAAATTTTCCAATTTAGTGGAAGACAGTATATTATTGACTGACACAAGAAGCTCAAATGCATCTTCTAAGTAACAAAACTGTACACACACACACACTCACACACACACACACACAGCTTAGTCAAAGTGCTACAAGTATGGGGTTGGGGAGAGGGCCTTGATTCTTCCTCAGTGAGGTGATGGGACAGACTTAGTAGACTTACCCTCTCTAAGGGGAAGATGGGGGTTGGGGGAAAATGGGGTGAGCAGCAAGAGAAGAGAGGGAGGATGGGGGATCTGTGATTGGTATATAATAAATAAACAAATAAATAAAATTAATTATTAAAAAACCAAAGTGCTACAAGCAAAATACATAATCAGAATCTTGAGAGCAGTAAGGAAAAGTAGTACAAATCATGATAGGAAAAAAATGATACATTAAACTGTGGCCTTATAATCTAAAACAATCAGGCCAGAAGAGATTGAAATAATCAGAGGGCAAGGAGAAACATAGTTTCAAAGGAGCACTTGGTAAGCACTGGAAATTAAGATAAAGTGAAGGCAATTTCATGGGAAGAAACACTGACAAAATGCATTTCTAACAGATCTATATGAAGCAAAGCAAGATAAAAATCTCTCTGTTGAAAACAAATGGCACACTGATATAAATGAAATTTATAGAAATTATATGTGTACATAAAAAGAAATATGTATATATGTGTGTATATATAAATAGTTTTTAGTTATGAGAAGAGATCTAGAACTAACTAAAAGTTCCAACAGCACATGCTGAAGTGCATGACAGTCCACTTTATTGTAGAGATGTTGAAATAAGAATGGAAAATATGACTACTATCATACAACATTTACACAAATGCATATGTATAGATTAAATTTATATTTTATTGCTAATGTCTCGGTATTAACCTTAAGTAGGCTGTTAAACCCAGTGATGCATTTCATAATCCATTGAACAACCACCAGGAATTATGCCAAGACATCTATCTAAAGAAAGAACAGTGGGCAAAAGAAGCCAAGGTGGTGTGTGAGGGGAGCATGGCTGAATGCTCCACATTCAACTAACAATAAATCTATATGTCCTTCATCATAGACTACTGGTTCTCAACATGTGTTTTGCTACCTCTCTGGGGTCTCATATCAGATATCCTGAATATTAGATATTTGTATTATTATTCATAACAGTAGCAAGGTAACAGATATAAATAGCAACTAAATAATGCTATGGATGAGAGTCACCACAACATGAAGAACTGTATCAATGGGTCCTAGCTTAGTAAGGTTGAGAATCACTGTCACAGAAGATGGTTAACAATATTGTATTAGGTAATTTAAAATATCTGGAAGAAAAGTTCAGAAAGTTTGCATCATAAACAGAGGTAAATATTTGATATGAGGGTATTCTAAGTGTTCTGAAATATTCAACATACAAGGTAAAAGTGCACCAAAACATTACATTATAACCTACAAAGGCCCACAACAAGAAAAAGACACTAAAAAAGGAATATACTTACTGAAAATATGTGTTTGGCATAAATGGAGGTTAAAACAAAAGGAAAATAGCAGACATAAGAAAAGCATAAAACAAAGCAAAAATGTGAATGTTATCATTCACTAACTATGTCAATACATGCAAATTAACTTAAACACTCTGAAAAATAGACTGTTGGGGCCATGAAGGTGGTTCTCTTAGTAAAATTATTAACTTGTAAGCTTGAATACCTGAGTTTAATCCCTAGTATGCATATTAAAAGTTTCAGGTCTCGACATTCACATACATGCACTGATACACACATGCACACACAAACACACACATAAATAAAAATAAAATATTAAAAAGGAAATAATTACATAGTTCTCCTCTCTGTATAATAGACACCATTCTTCCTTCCCTCCAGATGCTGAACCATCATGAAGCAACACCAAACATACAGAGACAGATGCCTCTGTCTCTTAACCATCAGAAGAGAGCTAAAGGGGTTAGGAAGCATTACACACACAGTGCTAAAACTGCCTCACTACCTGTTTCTTAGGAATTATATAGGTGGCATTTTAATGAAATCCAGTTTTTCCTTTTTAAGTGGCACCCCAGGGCTTAGTGGCTGGCTCGTGTTCAAAGGACATGAGTCTTAGAGCTTCTCCCTTGAAGCTCTTTATCTCCAGTGAAAGTTCTTGCAACCCATCCTCTGTTTCTCTCACTGTACCCATGAAAGTCATTGCACTATCTTTTGTTAGTCCGCCAGGCACAGTGCTTCTTTAGTGGACGTCTTGTGAGAGAAAACTGTATTAATGACTACAGAGAACATGCATGCTGCAATATGCACTCAAGGGAGCTTTGTACTAACTAAGCTGTAAATAGCCAGACAGACTTACTTACCAGAGATAATATGTATAGAACAAATAACACAAACTTGAAAAACCTGAAGGGCCATTTTAGTTAAGGTACAAACAATAAAGCCTTTGAGAATTTTTGCAGGATTGCCAATTGAGAGGGGAAAACATGAGTGTGGGGTTTCTATTTTGCTTTCATCCTTTCTCATTAAGAAACCCTTACAGTGAGAACTAAAAAAGTGGGGAAAATGTTCTAAAGGATATTAAACCCCAGATTGCTGTGGAAATTATAACAGTTGCTTCTTGAAAGGAAATTAAGTCTCTTGTCTTAAATGAGTTACACTCTTTACTTTGGGACTCAGTAAATGAAACCAC
>JAQHUG010000087.1:6442424-6459106 GCA_028555095.1 Dicrostonyx torquatus | reverse complement strand
AAAAAAAAAAAAAGAAAGAAAGAAAAAGAAAAAATAAAATAAGAAGCATGAATTGTCTCTAATTTGAAATTTAGCATAAGCTTTCTTGAGATGTAGGAAATACAAAAAGAAGTGCAGAATCCATATATTCTGTGCTCAATTCTATAACTGTATCAGTATGAAGAATAATTTTTTTCTTTGCTGGATCTAAAGTGGATCCTTTGTATCCAGAACATTAGTAAGACGTCAGTCAAAATCCCTTTATTGTGTTCTATATGCAAAACATTTTACTATTCTTATTAACAAGAAGTACATCATTATCTTTCCCAGAAAGAGACCAAATCTAGGGTGCACAGATCATTTCTGTAAGGTGAAGCACAAAAAGGTGGCTATGACATTCAAAGCAAACTGGAAAACAGAAAGACATAGCATGGGAACTTGACAACAGCTCTCAGACCATGCAAAGCCCAAATTGAATTATGATCCCAACAACTTCAGATTGGGAGTGAAAGGAGGGAGGTATAGAGGAACAGAGAACAGAAGGGTGATGCTTCTGTGCAGGGTCACAGCTCCGGAAACTCAAGGAGAGCATAATAGATCACTGATGAGTGACGGAAGGAATGCAGGGACTGACTGAACTTTAACTTTCTGAAAATGTGATGCTTATTTCCAGTTAGTGCTTTGTTTACTGGTCTTGTATGCTAAACATAATGTCGAGGCAAGAAAAATTATTAACTGATCAATCACTGTCTTGGAATTATTCTCATCTGCGTTCAATATCTGCTTGTTTTTATCTTTAATCTAGGATTTTTCAAAAGGAAAATTTCTGGCATGTATGTCCAAGTTCTTGGTATATGTTCCTTAATTACATTCTTGGTGTTCAATATCATATTGTGACTTCATTTTACCAAATATGATTGCTTTTCAAAAAATTCTGAGTCTGGCTTCCTTGCAGTTTTTATGTGATGATTGTTCCTCTTTATCTTTAATATTCCAATGCACTCAGTCTTCATTAACTTTGCAGTAACTCCAACACCACACACAGACACTGACACAGACTCACACACACACACACACACACACACACACACACACAAATTATACACTGTGGATATTTTTAGAAACAGAAACATTGGCAAGTCAGTAAGAAGAATAGACACAGACCAGACATCTTTAGCCAAACCCTTCAGTTTCCCACTTCAGGAAAAGGCAGAATCTTTCTCCTTTTCAGCTACTTAGTGGGTGTTCTCAAACCCCAGCTGTGCTTTCAATGAATACCTGTTGGTGGTCTTTTTGTTCACCAGTCTGTCCTATGTTGCCTGCTGGCTCATCTTCTCTCTACACAGGTCAAACGCCATCCCATATTAGTGATCTGGACAACTTGGCCTGACATTTGTGGGTTGTTAGAAACATGGTACATAAAAGGTAAAGCTTTACAAAAATGACTGTAAGAATATCCTTTATTTCACATGATCATGTGATAATGTGATATTGACATCATTTTCCAACATAGGCAGGTGTCAAGGGCCATGCTAGAGGACCAGCAGGCAGCATTGGAACTCATACAACATGGCTGGATAGTCAGCAAAGCTATGGCCAAGTGATACTTAGAGAGGCAAAGCCCTGAGGATTACTGTTCTGGGGACTTCGTGCTATTGTTTAGCATATGTCTGATTGTTGTCTTTGTGGTAACCACATCTCACATAGTCTACAGGTTGTATGAAAACTCTCAGAGGGTTTCAAGCCCTTCACAGGTAATTTTTTGGTACTTACAATGATAGTGATTGACTTTTTCTAAGCTTTGCTGCTGGAGCAGATTAATTAATGAATTAACCACACCCTTAGAAAGAATTCAGACATGTTAAATTGTTAGTTAGGTTAGGTTAAGATGCTTTGTTAAAGAATTTGAGGTAGAAAGTATTGGAAGACAATTTAGGTTTAGAGAGGCACACTTTTAATAGTTGAGCAGGGGACTCCATGAAGTTTAGGGAACAAAAACAGTTACAGCCTGGATATTGCTGGCTGACATATCTTTCTTGCTAGGATGAGTTTGTGCTCAAAGGTGATGAATAATTCCTTGTGTTCATTTCTGCCCTCAGATTCCTGATATGATTTAATTAAAAAAAACTATTGATGAATGAGTGGGCACTCTGAGGATTTAAAGTAGAGATGCCTGTTTTTCATATATAAAAGTTTAGATTTGTGATTCTTACACGATTTCTTTTAAGATAACCTTTTGAGATAAATAAGAAAGTGATTGGTCCTTTCTCTGTAACTGCAAGATGTAAAAGAACTGGCTGAGAAAAATACATTGCTTGTATTTTACAATGATAGTGATTGACTTTTTCTAAGCTTTGCTGCTGGAGCAGATTAATGAATTAACCACACCCTTAGAAAGAACTTCATTATTTTATAACAAGTTGCTTGAATATGAATGTAGGTGGGTCCTTGGAAATAATTTGCTTTTCACCTATAATACATAAAATGTTTAATCATGTAAGGAATATGGAAAATGTGTTGTTGTTTTGACTTGCACTCATTGTGATCATTCACTTAAAAAACAGAACGTAACTGCATTGTAATTTTTATATTGCTTGAAAGATCCTGCTGGAGTGGATAAGCTGTAAGGGAGAAAATAAAGACACAGAGAAGGAAAACACCAGGAAAGACATGGAAGGAAAGATGTTGAAGGAAGTCATCAGGAAAGAGAAAGAATTGGAACATTAGGGTAGAAGAATAGAAAAAAAAAACAGAGTACAACAAGCCACAAGGACAATAATAAAAAGAAGAGACATTTTTATCCTCCAGAAAAGAAGTTTGTATTTTTTTTCTCACCGACTTTGCAGCTCATTTCCAGTTTTTCTGGCCTGCAGAAGGCTGGACCTTCTGCAGGTAAGGTCTGTGGACTTTCTCCATGAAATCTGACAAGCGGCTTTGATAGAAATTTGTAAGCAAGTATGGCAGAAATGCCACAAGTAAAGCTGATTCTGAGCAAGTGCTGACTTCCTCTTGTTGATGAGATTCTCCTGAATCATAGAATCAGAATATAAACAAGGGGTACCCCTCCACCCATGGTACCAGCTCAGGCTGCCTTGAGGTTTTCTCACAGTTCTTGATACAGCACATAGAAAGAATTGCCCAACCTGTCCTTAGCTTTGGGGAGCTCATTGTTCTAGCACTACCATCATCTGGCTGCAAACTTATGAGACACCTGGACTTAAATACACATGTCTAAATTTTTACTGCTTTCACCCCATAAATGTCATGAGAGATAGTAAAATGTTTTTATTTAAATCTTATATTATTTATCAATCAATAACCAAATAACCTGTCATTTTTTTGAAAATATGAGCCAAAGAGGTAATTTTATTTCTATTTTAATTGCTATTGCCAGTTTTATGTGAAGATTTGGAAAAACAGGTGCTACCCAGAATGCCCAGTGTTCATTTTTTTTTTCTTTTCAACTTTCTCTGGTGACCATAATGTATTACGAAGTCTAAGAACAGTCTGCTCACATAAACAAGCTCCAGGATAAAACTTCTGACTATTGGAGGAAAGTTTATAAGTGGCTGTACCTCCTAAAGTATATAGTACAACCTCACCCAGATGCACCGTGCAGTGTGTAAAATTGCACTGATCAGCAGTAGAGTGGGTCCAACCATGTCTTTGCAGAGTTTCGGCCAAGGGACCTGCTGAGAACCTGATTAGTACGTGGCATCATTTCTGTGGACAGTGATTGGCCTCTTCTAGTCACTTTCTTCCTGTTGTGCTGGCGTTGATGACTATATCCCAAGCAATTGAATAGTGGAGCAATCCATAATCAATGGCATAAACACTTCTCTCCTATCCATGCCTCCAGAGAAGATGCTGCCTGTCTGCTTACAGTTGTTCTACAATTTATCAGAAGGGTATTTCTAGTGTTTTATTGCTTGATTATTCAATTGTGTTGTGGTAGCATCTCATCATAATGCATGACACAGTCAAATCAGGCTCATTAGATAGAAACAAAAGATGAGAAAAATATGAGCTACAGACCAAACCTAACTGCAACCAGTTTTGTAAATAGAATTTAAGTCAGTATTGTCTATGAACATTTTCATGTCTTAGTGTCTTAACATTAATTATGGCAAAGCAATACATATGTGTGTATGATATTTAAATATTTTTCTCATCTGACTGTATATATGGTATGTGCATGTTTGTCTTCATTTTTGCATGTGGGCAGGCAGGGTTGACATCAAGAGTTTTCCATGATCATTCTCTACATTGTTTATTGAGACAGAGTCTTTCACTTGAGCCCAGAGCTCACTGATACGTCTGCTGATCTGGCTAGCTTTCTTTTCTGAGGGAATCCCCATCCCTACCTTTTGAGCCCTGGAATGGTGGTAGATGGGCCACCAGGACCAACCGACATGTGCATGTGTTCTGGGAATTCAAACTCTAGTTCTCATGCTAGCTTGATGAGAATTGAACCAGGGAACTATTTCCCTGGCTCAGCCCAAAACATTTTCAGTCTCACTGTAGGTTAAGTTATAGGTGATTCACACAAGAAGCAGTGTGAGAACTTGTGGGATGATAGGCCCCATTAAGGGTTGATGGAAAGTTTACTCTGTCAAGTGGGAGCTCTCATTTTATATTTGATACAAGATCTTTAATGTTCTCTTTATCCACCTCATTTTCTTTTTAACTCTGAAGATTTTCCCACTGGCTTTTATTTTGACATATTCTGACTGTGTGATTGTTTTCAGCAATAAAATAAGAATGTACTAGTTCTGATTTGTTGATATGATGAGCTAGACTGTGAGTCTAAAGCAAAAGACAGAAAGGACAAGAACAGAGGATTGCAAGCTACACTTAGATTAAAATAACTGACAATTTTCTGCAGCTCCTCCATTCCTCCATTCCTACCAAGAAACCCACAGACACGTGCATGCTGCGAATGACTGAGGCTTCTTGGTACTTTATGGGGAAGCATCATTCATGATGCCTTGAGTCAGAAATGAAATAATCCTCAGGATTTCTCACCCTCAATACATGAAATTTGTATAATTCAAGACTTTGAATATGATGTATGTGAAGGTTAAAGTTCATTCATTTCATGTGACACAGTTAACCTTAAAAAAGCATATTCAACAAATGGTGCTAGCATAACTGAACATATAGAAGAATGAAAATAAGTCCATATCTATCACCTTGCACAAAACTCAAGTCCAAATGGATCAAATACCTCAACACAAAACTAATCACACTAAAGCCCATAGAAGAGAAAGTGGGAAGTACACTTGAATATACTGGCATGGGAAACAGCTTCCTAAATATGACCCCAGTAGCACAGACACTGAGAGCAACAATTAATAAGTGGGACCTCCTGAAACTGAAAAGCTTATAAAGCAAAAAACATCATCAACAAGACAAAACAGCAGCCTATAGAAAGGGAAAAGATCTTCAACAAGCCCATATCAAACAGAGGGCTAATTTCCAAAATATACAAATAACTCAAAAAACTTATCAACAAAAGAACAAATCAGCCAATAAGAAGACTAGGGTACAGACCTAAACAGAGACTCACACCAGATAATCTGCAATGACTGAAAGACACTTAAGGAAATGTGCAACATCCTTAATCATCAGAGAAATGCAAATCAAAACAACTCTGAGATTCCATCTTACACCTGTCAGAATGGCCAAGATCAAAAACACTGATGACAGCTTATGCTGGAGAGGTTTGGGGTAAAGGGTATATACTCCTCCATTGCTGGTAGGAATACAAACTGGTACAGTCACTTTGGAAATCAGTATGGCAATTTTTCAGAAAAATAGGAAACAACCTACCTCAAGACCTAGCATACAACTTTTGGGTATATACTCAAAGGATGTTCAACCATACCACAAGGGCATGTGTCCAACTATGTTCATAGCATTATTTGTAATAGCCAGAAGCTAAAAACTATCTAATTGCCCCTTGACCAAAAAAATAGATAAAGAAGATGTGGTACATTTACACAGTGGAGTACTGCACAGTGGAAAAAAATAACATCTTGAAATTTGCATGCAAATAGATGAATCTTAAAAAACATCATATTGAGTGAGGTAACCCAGACCCAGAAAGAATAAATAATATGTACTCACTTATAAGTGGTTTTTAGACATAAAATAAAGAAAATGCAGCCTACAATTCTCAATCCCATAGAACCTAGACAACAATGTGGATCTAATCTACATGAGAAGTAGAAAAACACAAGCTCTCCTGAGTAAATTAGGAGCATGGGGATCTTGGAAGAGAGTAGAAGAAGAAGGGGGAGGAATGCAGAGGAGTGGAAATATATATCTCAATAAAAACAATTTTAAAAGGAATAGAATTTATCCAGGTTGTATAACCTGGTAGAACCAGCCCTTGGAATCTGCATCTTGAGATCAGAACAAAAGAGAAGGCAGGGGCCTGCTTCAGGGGAAGAACCTGGCATGCTGCTGCTCACCTGAAGAGTGGCAGGAGTGATTAGGGCTAGTGAAGAGCATGGATTCCCAAAAGCTGTGAGTGGTTGCCAAGCCAATGGACAGCAACAAAACAGGAGCTTTCAGCCAGACACCACAAGAATTTTGCCACCCTGAATGAACTTAGAAGCAATTTCCAGAGAGAAACCGGAAGAGAACTCAGCAGAACCAATACCTTGACCTCATCTTTGTGTTACCCTAAGCAAAAAGCCACACCACTACAGACTTCTCAACTACTGATCTGCTGATTTGAACTGATAAACTGGTACTATTTCAAGCCATTAAACAGCAGACAGTTGCAAGTCAATGAGTTAATTTGCTATGTAATAGCAGAAAACTAATATGATTGCCCTCATATCTGGAATGTGAGTTACAACTTTCTGTGTCCTATGGGGTAAAGGTTAACGTAATGCTGTATGAAATTTCATTTCATCACCAAACACAAAATAAATACTCCCTTTTACTGTTTCATTTCGCTATTTCAATGACATCATTAATTAATATGCTTGTAATTCAACCAAACTTAATCAGCTTTGACTTATGCAAACAAGGATGAAGTAAGAAATTCTGCATTACACAGATATACCAATAAATATATATTACAAAATAGCTTAAATGTTTCATCTGGAAAATGGGCCAAACTACAAGAGATGGAAAGTTCTGGTTCTTGAGAAGAAAGGGGTTGATCATGTAATTATATATAACGTAAATATTATTTTGTGATGCAGATTACACACTGCAGAAAATAGTATTTTCTTGCACAAATGTCTCCACTATATAAACCATCCCAAAATATATTCTATACTAAAGTGCTGGGATAAAATGAAAAATTTATGATCTAATGTTAAACTTAGAGTGTCATGGGTCAATTATAGCTCCACATAATCCCCTGGTGTCTTTGTATATAGCTATAATCAAAGACAAATGTCTCTAAAAAGAACATTTGAGTAAATAAGAACAAGGCATGAACCCGTAACAAGATCTACACAAGATTCATCCCTTCAAACTTTAGTCATGGAATTAGGAAGAGTTCATGATTTTTCCATTCTGTGAAGACTGGGTCATCATCAACCAAAGATTGCTGAGAAACAGAGACAATTTTCTTCATTAGTGTAGTATTTGTAAATTGCTACTATAAATAACCCCTCATCCATGCCCTAAAAGTAACACTAACTCACTCTCATTCTCTCTCTCTTTCTCTCTCTCGTACACAAACAATTATGTGAAAATATAGAATGATCACTGCTTTTTTTCCTTTTATTTCTTTTTCATTCAAAAATTTACACTTTCTCCCCTTATCCCAGTCGCCCCATTGGCAGCCACATTCAGAGAGTCTTATTTGGTCATATGCTCCATCAGTCTCAGTCCAGCAGGATTGAGTGAGTTCTCATTAGATCAGGCATACTGTCTCAGTGGGTAGACCAGCCCCTCGCAGCCCTGACTTCCTTTCTCATCTTCTCCCACCTTCTGCTCTTCAATCGCACCTTGGGAGCTCAGTCTTTTGCTCTGATGTGAATGTGGGTCTCTGCCTCTATCTCCATCCATTGGACGAGATTTCTATGGTGATCAAGATATTCATCAATATCACTATATCAGAATGGCTAAAATCAAAAACACCAATGATAGCCTATTCTGGAGAGTATGTGGAGTAAAGGGAACACTCCTCCATTGCTGGTGGGAATGCAAACTTGTGCAACCACTTTGGAATCAGTGCGGGGGTTTCTTAGGAAACTGGCAATCAACCTACTTCAGGATCCAGCAATACCACTCTTGGGAATATACCCAAGAGATGCCCAACAATAATACAAAAGTATTTGTGCAACTGTGTTCATAGCAGCATTATTTGTAATAGCTAGAACATGGAAACAACCTAGGTGCCCCTCAATGGAAGAATGGATCCAGAAAGTGTGGAATATATACACATTAGAATACTACTCAGCGGAAAAAAACAATGACATCTTGAATTTTGCAGGCAAATGGATGGAAATAGAAAACACTATTCTTAGTGAGATAACCCAGACCCAAAAAGATGAGTATGGTATGTATTCACTCATTAGTGGATTCTAGCCATAAACAAAGGACATTAAGCTCACACCACACAAACCTAGAGAAGCTAGAGAGCAAGGTGAACCTGAAGAAAAGCATATATAGATTCTCCTGGAAATTGGAATAAAACAAGATCTCCAGGCAAAAGTTGAAAGCATGGGGAGAGGAGGATAGGGTACAGAGTAGAAGAGGGGGGTAGGGGAAAGGGTGAGGGGGAAGGAGAAGAAAGAAGGGAAGGGCTGGGGAAAGCTGGGGAGAGAGGGAGGGTAGAGATGGAGGAAGGGTGGTTATTGGAGAAGGGAATAAGATATTTACCTTAAGGGAGTCACTTTAGGTTTGGCAAGATACTTGGCTGTAGAGGGATCCCAGGGGTCCACTGGGATGTCCCCAGCTAGGTATTTGGGCAGCAGAGGAGAGAGTGCCTAAACTAGCCTTGTCCCATGATTACTGTTTAGGAAGAGGCAGAAGCCTAGTGGAATTGAAGGGAAACTAGAAGGAGTAATAAAATGAAGATGAAAATTTCATAAGGAAATTCAATATAATAGATAATATATGCTAATAAAATGAATGATTAAAAACAGAAACAAAAGTGTAAGAAAGAAAAATAAATAATGGCTTCAGACAATATTAGAACCATGACAACAGAGGCCATGTGAGGACCCAGAGGCAAAGAGCCAGTTTCAAGTCAAGAAAGGAAATCCCAGAAGAATTCAATTCTGCCAACTCCTGGGTCTTGAATTTATAGGCTCTGGAGTAAAAGAATAAATTTCTGCTATTTAAAGTACTGTGTCTCCAGTGCTTTGTTGTGAAAGTCATGGTAACCTGATACAGACAGGAATACAAATTTAATTTCAGAGTACATTAGTTTCATTCAGGACGATTTTCACCTAGAAATAAAGGTAGCTTTCTTTACTAATAGCAGTGCTTATTGATCCTCACCAAGAAGTCTACTTTATAATACCAGAGACTCCTGCATCTCTATATCAAAGTGCCTTAATGATAACATTCTCCCCACAGAATGTTTAAATCAGCTAAGCTCAGGTCCTATAGCATGATACTTTCACCACCATATGGATTTGTAAATGTATTACATACCTTACATATTTACATATGTACAAATATTGTGGCAGATACTAATGAAGCTAATAGTCACAAATTAAATGAGTGATTTTTGTGATTATTGTAGTGGAGCCATGCCAATGTTTCTCATGTATGTGTCATGTGATTGTACACTTATGATCAGTTCATTATGTGTTCCTTTACTGAACCACCATTTGTGTCTATTGGATCATTAAATATTGCCAATCCTTTTTAATCAGTTTGCATTGAACTTTAAATTTCTAACACTTCAAAACACCTATAATGCAGATACTTAATTCAGAATGTTATTGAATAATTAATTACATTAGGTCCCAGGCATCTAGTCTATATTGTGATATTCCATAATAAATCTTGGTAACTTAAAATCTATAGCTTTGTGTACACATTAATCAAGTCAGTGAGGCTCAGGGTCAGTATGTTTTGATAGAACCACATCTATAAAGGCATGTGCTCTGCATTTGAGGCAAACCTCTGCTTGTATTTCATTACTACTGTGATGGACGCAGAGCTGGGAAGGAAGTGGATGCCCAGGACAATGATACTAAGTGTGATAGTTTGAGAAAAAATGGACCCCATAAGGAACGGTACTATTAGAAGATGTGGTTATATAGAAATAGATGTGGCCTTGTTGAAGAAAATGTGTCACTGTGGGGATGGGCTTTGAGGTCTCATAAAGCCAAGTCTTGCCAGTGTGTCTCAGACTCCTTCTGTTTTCTGCAGATCAAGATGTAGATGTCTCAGCTCCTTCTCCAGCACCATGTCTGCCCACATGCTACCTGACTTGATAATATTGGGCTAAACCTCTGGACTGTAAGCCATCCCCAGTTAAATGTTTTCTCATATAAGAG
This sequence comes from Dicrostonyx torquatus, assembly GCA_028555095.1. Classification (NCBI taxonomy): domain Eukaryota; kingdom Metazoa; phylum Chordata; class Mammalia; order Rodentia; family Cricetidae; genus Dicrostonyx; species Dicrostonyx torquatus. The sequence goes on along the minus strand of JAQHUG010000087.1, from coordinate 6,448,640 downwards.
TCGCCATGGTCATGGTGTCTCTCCCCAGCAATAGAAACCCTAAGCAAGATACTAACTCCAAATAACAATACAGGTCATAGTGGTTGACAACATAAGAACTGTCTTATTTGTGTTTTCATCTCCTTTTCTACAAAATCAGAGAAGCTAAAACACTGTATACAAGTGTTATTACTCTCCCCAAGTTAATGATAGGAATTTCAGCATTAGAGAAACAGAAGAATTTTAAAGTAAAAATGACTTCTGGAAAATGAGACCCCTCAGGACTTTAAAAAATATCTAGTCCATGACTTCTAGAGAGAGATATCCATGTTCAAATATTTCTTTAGTTACTTGGTTGTTTACAGTTTGCTTAGAGGGCTTAGAGCAACTTCCTCACCTGTAAAATGAAGATAGTAATTTTGCAGCCTTCACAACACTTTATTTTTGAGAATGAAAATAGATAGTCTACTTATTGCTTAAACTGACACGACCATCCCATGGTAGGTTGAAGGGAAGGTTTTTTATTGTAGATATGAGAGAGACAACAGTGAGCAGCACCTGGAAGAGTCAAGAACAGAAAAAGAAGGAAGAATATTGAACAAGACCAACAGACTGGATCTAGCCATGAGAGAAACAAGAGCAGAGAGAGAGGAAGCAAAAGAGAGAAAGGAAGGAAAGGGAGAAAGGGGAGATATGGGAAGGGGAAGACAGACAAAGACACACAAAGCTATATGGACACAATAGCTAGGTTATAAGGAAAATGAGTCAGTGGTTAGAGAAATGCCCATGAACTGGAGGAAGTTAGGGGTAGGGGAGGAAGTGAGAAGCCTAGGATGTTAGTAGGGACTTTGAAATGTGTAACAAATACCCGTGATACTGAGGGAGCCTGTATTTAATATGCTAATAAGCACTGCAGGTTGCCCTGTATCCCTTCTGCCCCATAAGGAAAATGACTTCTTTTAGTCATGGAGAACACACAAGTCCCAGAGGAATTGTGGCTTTCATCTAACTACTATAACCCTTCAATAATCCAAGTTGAGCCCATTTCTGGATATTTGGACTACCTTTTGGAGTTTTGTGAATTGGAGACTCCTTTGGGCCTAACACTTACAACATATGTGCATAATTAACTACTGCTGTCATTGAATAATTACATTTTTGCAGCTCTCTTAGAAATATGTATGCAAAGCCAGGTGGTCGTGGTGCACATCTGTAATCCCAGCACTCAGAAAATAGAGAGAAAACTCAGAAACAGATAGATCTCTGTGAGTTCGAGGCCAGCCTGTTATACAGAGTGTATACAATCCTGTTATACAGGCCAGGATTGTTAGAGAAACCCTGTCTTAAAAAAACATTTAAAAAGAAAATAAAGCAATATGTATATAAGGGTGTTGTACCCAATCAGCATTAGGTCCTGCTTAGGCACAGGTGACAGGTGAATAAGAGATTTTGTTCAATATCTGTGTCAATTTACTCATACAGTTCCAATGATTTCACCAAGTTTAGATACTTTGCTAAGTAAGGCAAAAAACACTTCTTATATTGTAGGAATTTTTAAAGGAAAATATCCATAGGAAATAAAACCATTTTATAAACTTCACTATACTGAATAATTTCAACTCACCCAATTTAAGCATAGAGAGATAAAGATGGACATGCACACAATGCATGTAGCCATAAGAACTGTGGCTAATTGACCCATTCAGTGCAGAGCAGGTTAACCATCCACTCCTGCAATTATGTTAATAGAAAGTTCTGGCTCCTGAGCTGTGATAGTGTCTCTGCCTTTTGTTGCTGCTTTCTTCATTATCTTGATTCATTACAACAACCGATGGTGGAACACCCATGTGAGCTCAGCCACAAATGCGGACTTGTTCAGCTCACAAATCAGCAGCTGCACATTTCTTCCAGCAAAACTATGGTTCCCTGCATTTATCTTGTATACACATCAACCGATTCAATTCTCCAGCTCTAATTTGCTCTCAACTCTCTTTTATATGTCAAGGAAACCTCTGAGATGGGAAAGAAAGAACATATCTCTCTTGACCAATAAGCATTTAGGATAAGAATTTGTTGTTGATTTAAAAAAAAAACCTACTAAAAAGTAATATTATGTTCTCCTTGCTCAACTTTGAAAACAAAATAATAACTTCAAGTTTAAGAAATATTAACACATTACTAATAAGACATGCTGGATGGGCCACCCCCTCTAGTAATTCTGATTAAAGAACATCCATTATTTTCAAGGTCATAGAGGTTACCTGTTTGTTTTATGTGGTCATTTACACACCAATTATTCTAGCTTTCCTTCTGTAGATTTTTACTTATGCTTTTCTCTGTATATAATATATATAATATTTATATATGTATATATATGTGTGTGTATTCTAAAAGCACACAATAAATTCTCCTAACATGCTCAAATTAGTATTTTTCAAAGAATTAAGCAAGTTCCTGGATTTACTTGTTCTGCTACAAAGAAAAGTTGTAATACTCATGGCCTTCAACTATACTTTCAGTTAGTACCAACCTGAATCCTGTGAGCCAAACTGGATGAAATCCGGCATGAATTTTAATGGTGTACCTACTAGCCTGACCATGCCACAAAAACCTGAATACTTATAATAATAGCCAAAGATAAGGAGGAAACTTTAAGAAACTGAAAGGTCAGTAAGACCAGAACTCCACCATTGATCTAATCGCTACTCAAAAATTTTATATATATATAATTAATATATGTATATAATTGTGTGTTTTACTCCCTATATTTGCTGCCCAGGATTCACTGCCTATTTATGCTATTTAAAACACAATCAACTTGTTTTTGCAGAAAAACACAAATATCTTATCATTCTGAAGGACGATTCTAACTTGCATCTCATTGTGCTACAATTGAGTGTGCAGAGGACATTGCAGGGGCAATATGAACACCCCTACACATAATTAGGCTCACGAATTGAATACTTGGTGTCCACCAGTGGTGCTGGTTTGAGAGGTCAGGAATTTAGATTGTCTCATAGTTAGAAGAAGTTCACTGCATATTCACTGTGCTGGTGAAATACAGTTCTAGTCACAGACTGACCTCAGTTTCTGATACACTAAGAAGTGGGCAGTGGTATCCATAAGATTCCATCACTGTGCCTGCTCTCACAAATTTCCTGAAATTGTTAGCCTAATAAATCTCCTCCTCATTAAATTGCTTCTGTCTGGTTTTTTTCTCACAGCTATGAGACCAACTAGCCAATGAGAGCGAAATCCTGGAGGTTCTAGAGAAAATCTGTTTCTTCCCTTTCAATTGTGTAGAGGAGAGTCACACCCTTGGCTCATGTCCCCTCCTTCCATTGATATCCTTGACTCTGCATCATCCATCTATCCTGCAACTCAGACATTGACTTAAGTTCTTCTGATGATGTATTTTTTCTAAATATACTGAAATTATATTTGGGGCCACCCACATATGATACAATATTTATTATAAGGAAGGTCATCCTCTTTGTAGTCAGTTGGTTAGCTAGATTAATTCTATCTCTCATCTCCATTCATTTTGGGTGTTTTTTTTTTAAAAAAAAACCTACCCAATTCAAATTCTGAGGATTAGGAGTGCAATATCTATAGAAGGGTTAGAAATAGAATAGCTAACTTATGCCCTGAATGTGATCAGTTCTTCTGAAAATAAAGTTTGACAGCCCAATTATAGGAAAAATCTGGAACAAAGACTTTTTCCTACAATGAACAGACTATTTTTAATGCCTGCACAACAAGGTCTAGCTCCTTTTATAGCCAAGTCATAATTTCATTTTCTCATTAATAATGGAAGCAAGACTATAATCAGTCTTAAAGGGGGTACTGAAGAACAGATCATCACATCCTTAAAAATATTTTCTTCTGAAAAAAATCCACAAAATTCAATTAACTTGGCTAATATAAAATTTCCTTTTCTTAAGAAATATGCATATGATTTGCTTATTCTCAGTGGCATCTTTCCAAAAAGAATTTTACTGAAAGTTCAGTTTCCTAGAGATAAGAGATGAGACAGAGCTCCCAGGAAACCTCAGCACAAGGGAAACGCAAATCAGTATGGATTGTCTGACCCACGGCAATGCAGGGCAGAAGAGCTTTCAGAGAAGAAGAGACTCTAAACTGAAGCACAAGTCTCATCATATCCTAGAATTATACTTATTAAAGAAATTTTAATATTTCTAAGTAAAGACAAATTACAAAACACATTAAAGAACAAAGGGAAGAAGGCCTAACGTAAGCCAGAAGCAAGAAAATGCAAATTCAATTGCCAATCCCTCCGTGTGTGTGTGTGTTTGTGTGTGTGTGTGTGTATAAATGTTTCACAAGATCCTGTATGATCTGTATTCAAAATGGAACCAGCTCATCTTTGTTTACCAGCTATGCTTCAAAGAACCCAATTTGTTAGTGAATTTAGGTTTGTCCACTAACACACATTGATACGCTAAACTAACTAGTGGCTAACTCTCTTCTTCTGACTTGGTCAGAAGTTCTGAATGCTGAGACAAGTACAGTAAATGCAGCTATGATCTTTCCTGACGTATTTTTCAAGTTACAGGAACTTCTAAAGACATATGAGTAGGTGGTACATGCTTTTTCAGTCATAATGATGAAGTGATTCAATTCTTCTCACCTCTTCCTCATAAATGTCTAAAAATTTGTCTGAAATAAATGTTATTATCTAGGAACATTTTTAAAAGCAAGTATTTCTGAGATTGTGTTTTAGAATCACAATACCAGTGCTAATAATGACAAAAATATAACGATAGAAAGCATTACAACTCACTGGCTAAGTGAAAACATGGTAAATTAGGAACTTCAAATTATCTTCCACACAACTCAAACCAAACAGTTCTTTAAGGCTTTTAAAGAAGATATAATTGATTTAAATATTGCAGTACAGTTTAGAAAACCCACCCTAAGGGCAGCATAATGTAAAGTCCTGGGTACAGAACCAGAGATGTGGCTTAGTCTGTATAGTAGTAGCCTAGCATTCAGAAAATCCTGGCACAATACCCAGCACTGTATGAAATGACCATGGTGGTACATGCTAGTAATTCCAGTGCTCTGGGTGTGGAGGCAAGATGATCAGAAGTTCAAGGTCATCTTTGACTAGGCAGCAAGTTTCAGGGCAGTCTGGGCTAGAGATCTTGTCTGAAAAAAATATCAAAGTAAAGTAAGAAATACATTGCATTAAAAAAATTCTGAGGAAGCATTTTCCTTTCTTGCTGAGCTGTAAGATGCAACAATAAACAAAAAACCCATAAGAAATTTGTCATTACAAGCCAGTTTTCATGATAGGATTCATGGGTATTCATTTGAAAGTAATGAAGAAGAAGAGACACTGAGAATGAGAAGAAAAAAAAAAGTTGGGTGCAATCAAGGCAAGAACTCAGAACAGTTGGAGTGTGTGCCTTCTGCAAGTGCGCATCTTTTGTTGTTTTGAAAGGCAAGTGTCTATGATTGCAGGAGAAATTAAAGCCTTGTCTGAGAGGGTTGGCTCCCAGGGAAGAAACTTGACCTGGGGCATCCCTCAGCAGTACACAGCAATCAGTTAGACTCAGAACTGGGATTTAAGCTATTCATGTTGCATAGAAACAAAATGAAGGAGGCACATCTGAAGAATAATTGCTGAAATTAGCAAAAGGAGAGGAGTTTGAAGATAGGAGATCCTTCAGACAAGTTAGACTAGATGCAGAAGAGCATGATAGTGGAAAATGATTGTAATCTATCAACAAACAGCTCAGATCCTCAGATAGTCACTCACAACAGAGTGTAAATTTTTAAGGTAAAACATGGAAAGGTTATAAAAAAAATGACATGTTCTTTCCAATATTGGGACATTAAAAATAACCTCTACAGTGCCAGAAATCTAATTCAAAAATGTAAAATAATGTCAAAATCTTCTGAAAAGTATAATACTAAAAATACACAAACAACACAATCTTTTAATATGAAGACAATCAAGATGCAATTGAAGATGAATAAACTAAAAGTAATAAAAGGGCATTAACATACAAAACATGCATAAAATTTAGAAGTAAACAATAGGGAGCAGTCTGAGCAAAGCTCATGTGAACTCACAGAGAATGAAGCAGAACACACAGGGCCTACAGGTTCTGAAGCAGTTCTCTGTGTAATTAGGGCTTTTACATCAGTGTTTCCTATTGACCCCTGAGTGCAAACAAGTGAGTCTCTGATCTCGTACATTCTCTTGAG
>JAQHUG010000087.1:6429270-6440530 GCA_028555095.1 Dicrostonyx torquatus | reverse complement strand
CCTGCAACACATGGCACAGGAGACCACTTCCTATATATAACCCCAGAAGTACAGACAATAAGAGCAACAATAAATAAATGGGGCCTCCTGAAACTGAGGAGCTTCTGTAAAGCAAAGGACACTGTCATTAAGACAAAAAGGCAACCTACTGAATGGGAGAAAATCTTCATCAACTCCACATCAGACAAAGGTCTGATCTCTAAAATATATAAAGAACTCAAGAAATACAAAAAATACAGCAATGACCCTTGTTGGACAATCTTAATTAATTGGATAGGACTGTAGAAAAGTTGAGTATTCAAGTGATGCAGACAGGTGATGTGGTTAAACCAGGCAGGCACCATGTTTCATGTGTCTGGAATTATTTTTTTAACCATAACATAATGACTTATTAAACATAAAGGTAAATGACAAGGTACAAAGGTTTCTTTGACTTTAGGTAAATATTTTCTTTTCATAAGAGTAAAACATAACCTGTACTTTAAGAAATAATTTATACTCTCATGTTTAGACACACAAGCATATACATGTTTATGTACACACACTGATTTCTGTATTTTTAACTTTGTTTAATTAATGAATTTTGATCATTGAGCTATAAAGGAACATCTCTGATATTGTTGTCTGATAACATGTTTTTATTAATATTTGTTTGTATATGTATACATTTATTTAGATTATTAGTAATCACTGAAATGATATCATTTGTGTTATATACTATGTAATCTGGTATTCACATACATGTTTATATTTTGAATGTAAACACACATTCATACACACACATATACATACACATATATCATTTGTGTTACATACTATGTAATCTGGTATTCATATATATGTGTATATTTTTAGTGTAAACACACATTCACACACACACACACACACACATACTCTTATTTGAGATCATGTGTATTATTAGGACCTACTGTTGGACAAACTTGATAACAAGTAACTTCTTATTGAGTGTTACCTTGGCAATGGAAATGATATATTTTAGGCATGCAATGAAGCTGTGCACAAACTGATTTTCCCAACCTAAACACATCCATGATGTGCTGGATCCAGCAAAGAGAATTCAGAGTACATATACTCCTTGGAGTTAAGGAACTGTAACAACACACTACTTCAGTCAGAGCAATCTGAGTTCCAGTGAAAAAAGCCAAACTGCCTGGCAGCTGAGTTCTAAAGACTCACAAAAACCAAACAAATACATCAGCAAAGGCCAACACAGTATAAAGGGACCAATTCATAAAACCATCATCTCAATGTAAACATCTTAGCAAGGCAGAGACACAGTAAGTGGTATAGAATGGCATCTCTGGTCCAAGGGTACCCCATTTGCCATGAAAACAGCGCTCATCACTATATGTCTGAAAGAAGAACATGGATGGTGTCATCAGAAATGACAGCACAGCCATCGTGATCTGCTGTGCACAGAACAATAAAAGACAGAGGGCTCTGCTACAGTGCTAATGGCTCTGGACGTCATATGAACAAAGCTTCTTAAAATGGATTTATCATATTCAATTAGATGTAGGAATAATAAATGGGACTTTCTGATGGGAGTCAATTTACCAATACATCGTCAGTGAGACTTTGTAATAGCTAGCCTCGTTCAGTCACACAAAATGACAGCAGGAGAAGACAAAGCACATTCTTATTTATAATTGTTTCAGAAAGAAAAACTGCGTGGCACTGGAGTTATATGAACAAGTAAGTAAAATACACTTCAGCTTAATATCATGGGAAGTGTTTTCAAAATGAATGAGAAAATCAATAGTTGTAAAGTAGTTTCTAAAAGTCAATGTAACAGTTGGCTAAGACAAATACATGTATTTTAGCTTACTATATTGAAAAAATAAAATTTAAGAAAGCAATTTTATATATAAAAATACATCAAATTAACATATACATAAATCTATACATATTCTATATCTTTTTGTAAGATTGTATAAGATTTTATATATAAGAAATATATCAAATTAACATATACATAAATCTATACATATTCTATATCTTTTTGTAAGATTGTATAAGATTTTATTTCATTGTTAAACTCTAATTCAATTAAAACTCTATATATAATAAAAATTTCAGATCTCATTTTATTCATAAGTCTTCTCATCCCTCAGTGTATAACTACATATACATATAAGTCTATTAAATATAATGCTTTGCATTAAGAGGGAAACAGTATGATTTCATATGTGCTAAGACACGTCTCCAAGAGCTATAAGCTAGAGATGCATTCCTGCAGCACAGTACAGGATCTTCCGTTTGATCTTTGGAACCATAGGCAAAGCAAATGGAGATGGGATTCTTTTTCAGGACTTGGAGGTGTAAGAGCAGACATAACCCTAACTTTGTTTCCCTGTGTACAAAACTACTTTAAGGCAATCAAAATCAGGGTCATTGACCTAAGAGGAATGAAAACAACACACGTGAGTCCCTTCGTTCAAGGGCCCATTGCAGCATCTAGATTCTATTTCACATCATGGCTGGTGTGGGTGGAAAAAACCTGCTAAAGAAAGTTGAATGTGTCTCCCTACTGTAGCTGAAGAAGATTCATAAGGTAGGAAAGTCTGTCCCATCTGGAGGTTGCACCATGGTGGTTACAGGGAGGATATGAACTGTTATACAGGCAAATGCAGACAAGATAGAAGTATAGGTAGACCATCAGTCAGGAAAGGGCCAAGGACAGGATGAGGAAGAGAAGAAGCAGGATACAATTTAAAAGGACTGGCTGTGAGGGAAGGAATGCTAAGCCAGGCAAAGAGAATCTAAAGATTCCAGCCCATTGTGCACATTTGTTAAGAATTTGGTGGGTTCCCTGTGCTTGACACATCCTTTGTAAAGGAGATACCTAAAGAGAGCCGTCATTAATCAAAATGAAGCATGCTTGAGCGGTACCAGTTAAGGCAAGGTGGCACCTGGAGTGTATTTAAGCTGCAGAATCCTTCCAGCTTGATTGTCTCAGACAGCAACTATTGTGCTACCTTTTACCCTTTCCTCTTCCTGCTGTTTGTGTTTTATATTCTTATCACGCCGTCACTTTTACTAATCTTACTTTCCATTTCCATCTGATTATTCAGTCTCCCTAGGAGGGTGGGGAGTAGCACATGCTTGAGCAGGGCTTTCTTTAGATTTACTTGTACATCAGTTTTTGCAGGAAAACGCACACCCAAGAAAGCCCCAAACACTAGACTTCACCAGAAAGATATGGCTTGGTTCTCTCAGTGAGAAACGGTGGCCCGCATTTCTTCCTCATGAAGAGCTCAAACTAGCACACATGAACCCAAGAAAAGATGCTGGAGACCAGACAATGAGAAGGACGTCAAATTGCCAGGTCAGAAAGGCTTCTTAGATAAAAAGACTATCCTTACCTCTCACTAGTTTAAGCAGCAGAAAAGTCTCTTTAAAAATATAGAAAGCACATGGGCCCTAAGAAGACCAAACACTTGGCAGCTGCTGCACACTAGGTGAAATGTCCAAGTCTCACTACCACCCTGCTGCACTTCTGCCTAATAGTTTCCATCTACAAGGACACCTAAGGTTACAGCACCTATGCAAGAGTTCTCTACTCAACCTCTGAAACTGCAATTCTGCAAAGAAAGACGGATTCTCCCTTCCTCAGCAAAGTCTTCTCTAAAATAAAACTTCAGTCACATTTTGTGGATGGTGGAGGCTGGGTCATCTGTTGAAAACAGGAGAAAGTGGGGTTCCTGACCCACCCTTTATGAGCATGAGACTCAAATACAGAAAATCATCATGATGTTTAAAGAGATGTTCCAGATATTCCAGGTAATTAAGAGTATGTCTAAATAAATGGTAAATGTCCATTAAAATAAGGAAGGCTTCAAGTGCCAAAGTCTTAAATACTAACAAGCCAATCCTGTATTAATTATCTATACTTGTGGTTACTTGCCATTTAGATTCTTGAATGAGGTAACTACCAAACTGGTCACCTCAGCACTCTGATTTCTTTCCTTTGAAGGCTGTAAGTGAACCTCCAAATCCTCCGAGTCAGCCAGATTGACAAGGGCATGAGATGCACGAGCTGTCAGTGATCCTATGATCAGAGATGTAATTGGACCTGCACCTATGCCTACCATATTTGACAATCATGCTTACTCTTTTGGCAGTCATATATGCTCAGTAAATCTGGGTAACTGTCTGATTCTATTTTTATGTTCATCAGATCCTGAAGTCTCAGATTGTCTGTTACTTAGATGAACTTCTTGACATCTACTTTTATATTTAATTTGGTCTTTGCATGAACAGTCCTGATAACTAGGTCATGGCTATACAGTGTCCCAGATGGTTTTGTAATGACCTTCAGCTTGTGCTGTTCCCTCCTACTATAATAGTCTCCATTTTCTAATTAAAATAGTCCATTAATTCTTAGAAAATGCATATAATATAACACTATGTCTGTTACAACACAATAGGTCTACTTTAATAAATGTATGTGTATTACATCATTTGACTCATTCATGAGCCATCTTCCCCTGAGCAATGCATTACCTCATTGCCCTTGAAACATTGATCAGTAAATATCCCTTTATGCATAGGGGATAGTTCAATCTGCTATATGAATGAGACTGTCAAAAAGTTCAATTTCTATGTGAAAAAAATACAATATATATCAATATTATACATTTTATGAAATGACATTAGATATGTCATTGCATTAATTTTACTGATATGTCCAAAACGTCAGAGGAATTTCTCAGTATCCTTCAATTATGTATATTATATCTTAATTTGAGGCTGTCATTGCCATTTGCTAAGAAATTAATGTATTTTGTTTATTATGCATTTTTTCATGTGTGTTATGTGATTATGTATATGTTTGTATGAGTGTGGTGGATGGGTATATTTGTGTTCATGAGGGGTATATATGTGTCTGTATCTGTGTATATTATATGTATTTGTGTGTTTGTGTGTGTGTTGTATGTGTTTCTATGTGTGTGAAAGTGTTTCACATGCATCTGTATATGCGTGTGTGAGTGTATTGTTGGTGTTGGGGTACAGGTGCTTTTGTCACACAGAGGAAAGAGAATGGTGTCATATGACTTTATTACTCTCACTCTTGGTCTGTTGCTAAAGTTGGAGCTCAGAGAAGTGGAAGCCAGCAAGCCACAGCAGTTTTCTTGTCTCCACTCACTTCGGGGCTGGAATTGCAGGCATGCTTAGAGATCATGTCCAGCTTGTCATATGTGTACTGGCCTGTCAATGCCCATTCTTATTTACATTTACTTATGCAACAAGTGCTAACCTCTGAGAAATTTCTCTTTGTCCAAAGGTAATACTTTAAAGTAAAGGATTTGAACTTTCCAGGGCTAAATTGAGACTTTAAAGAAAATAACTTTTGTATCTTCTTGGTGTTAAGCTGTAAATATGTAGGTAAATGGAGAGCAGCATTTCCTAAGGCTATAGTTCATTAGTTGACAGCACTGAACTGCAGTATAAGATATAGTCAAATTCTGCTGTGTAATAAAACATTTCCTAAGGAAATGCAACACACACATCTACTCACTCCAGATAGGGATCTCAGGACAGAACAAAGTACAGATACAACCGAAATCCCACTTGGTGAACCAATGCATTTTATTAGTGCTATTTTAAAGGGATATTGGCAACACAGGAGAAGAAATGACTCACAGACAGCTCCATCACCAAGGCCCACACTAGCATGGGTGACAGCTGACAGAAGTTGGGATACCTGGAACACTCCGCACAGTCTGAAGGCATCTCAATAGGTTGGAGAGTGTCGTTTCCTATCAACTCTGGTCTAAGCCTCTTCCAGGAAGTTTGCCTGGTTCTGCTTCTTCCAGGCAGCTGGTCTGGTCTCAAGAGACGTCTTTGCAATTTGGTGTGTCTGATAGGAACTCTTGGCCTTTATTACTTACTCTGGTGGGAAGGGCCCTAGTGAATCTGGTCAGCTTTCGAAACTTCCTGAAGTTATTATGAGTTGTATAACATCCTACTTAAAGAGCTTCCCTGCAGGATGGACTGTTTCAATCTCACAGGAAATTTACACAGCATCCATATGCCAGGGCCCTTCTTTCTATGCAGTATCTCTCACGGCGTCATTTCCACTCAAGAAACAATTTAGAAAGGAAGATTTCCCATATTGATATATATATCTCCTATTAGAAGTGATATATATATAACTCCTATTAGAAGACAAATCCATGAAGACTTTTTGCTCTTGACATAAAGGTGATGGTTAAAGGTTTCAATGGGAGTAGATATTAAATTACTGTCTCTATTCATCCCACTAAATGGTTTTTGCAGTTAGGCAGAATCCAGGGCTATCTGGATTTTCTTTTTTTATACAACTTTATTTTATCTTTGAAAGGAAGGTTTGTGTTTGTAAACAATTGTGTTATTCTTTGTTAACTTCTGATATGAAAAGGGTTGCAAAATGTGAATTTGAACACAAGTCCAGTGTAGAGAGTTTCTGTGCTAAGGGCAAGAAGCCACCCTGTGCTGCTGGGCTAACATCATAGCTGTGGCACTGTGTTTATAGGGGAAAGGATTCTGAAGTTCTTAAAATTAAGCCTGGTGGTGGTGGCGCACACCTTTAATTCCAGCACTCAGGAGGCAGATACAGACAGATCTCTATGAGTTCAAGGCCATCCTAGTCTACAGAGCAAGTTCCAGGACAGGCACCAAAACTACACAAAGAAATCCTGTCTTGAAAAAATGAAGAAAAGAGAAAGAAAAAACAGAAATTAAATAAGATACTTTGACAATATCACTTTCTTTCTGTAGTTACCATAATAAAGAACCAAAAATGAAGTATCCTTAGTGATGAACTGTCTAAGACAGAGACTGGAGGTAAGAAACTGAACAGTGGGTGAGTAGGGCTACCTCTTTCAGAGAGGCATGAGTGCAGAATTTGCTTCAGACATCTCATTAAGGTGTGCATATGCCCATCTTTTCTCTCTGGCTCTTCACATTATCTTTCTATATATGCCACACATGTGATCAAATGCCCCTTATGATAAGAGTCCAATTCACACTAGATGACAGCCCACTTTTCACTTGAAAAGCTCTGTAAATTTTCCATTTCCAAAAACCTCATCTCCTGCTGAACTCAAAAGTTAGAAGAGTAAAGGGGTCGGGAGAGTTTCTACATACTAGTCATGGAGGCACACAGATATTCAGTCCATATTACTTTTTGAAATATAGGCTATGAAACGTTTCCTAGACTGTCTGAAAAAATAATGGTTAGACACATGGTAAGCTCATGCAATGGAGTACTAGACTTATAGCTGCTCCACTCTGTCATCTACACAGATTATAAAATCTACCTTTAATTAGGTTTAAACTCTTTTGATATCTAGATGCAATTGACACTGGGTTCTTCCCTAGGGCAAGCAGCAGTGCCTTGTCATGGCTGTTATTGCCTGTGAACATTGGAACTTGCTTATTATAGTTCAATTGTCAATGTAATTAAGTAATAGTCTTTTGTTTAAAAAATATGTTCTGAAATGTGACATTAGAGTTTTGTGTTATTGGTTTGTTTTATAATCACCATTTAGTCAGAAAGACATTAAAAGGAAGGTGGAAATGAATTCATTGAAACAGGTCTTTGAAAAACTGGACAAAAATACCATTTTTTTTCTCAGAAAAAATAAAAACTGGGTCTGGAAAGAGGTTAAGTTTTTAAGAGCAATACATTGTTCTTGCTGAGGACTCAAACTCAGCTTATCGACCCCTGTCTTTGGCAACTTGAAACTGTTTGTAACTCCAGAACTAGGAGGATTCCATCTCTATGGCTTCTGTGATCAAATTCACTCTTGTGCCCATACCCACACACAAGAAAACATAATTAAAAACAATAAAATATTTAAAGAGAGAAATAAAAGCAAATTTTATGAAGTCTAAGAAAGCATGAAACCAACGGGAAGATAAACGTCTTTGCCAGTCGGTAGCAGTTGCTGAGAGCATTCGTACATGGCCAAAGTATTGAGAATAAATGTGATTTTTTTTTGAGTGCCCAAGCAAGACATCTCTAAGTTCTCCCAATGCACAGGCAGCATTACAGAGGACAGAGCAGAAAGATTATAAGATCCAGGGCTTGGGGTGGAATGCTAGCATTTAGGATATGACAATCATTTCACTCATTAGCTCACAACAACTACAGCTACCAGGAGCTGTGCATAACATTAAGCCTGACAATATTTCATTGTGGATTGGGGAGGGTCTATGAGAGACTACTGGTAATTAATAATTTCTTAAGATGGGGGAGTGTGATTTTAATATGTAATCTAACCACTGAAAAGTTGCCAGTCTCACTCCAGCAACCCTCATTATACTTAGTACAGAAAGAAAAAAGAAAGAAAGGAAAGAAGGAAGGAAGGAAAGAAGGAAGGAAGGAAGGAAGGAAGGAAGGAAGGAAGGAAGGAAGGAAGGTATTACGGAGGTCGTTTGTTGGTTCCTGGCTAGTCAGTCCCAAAATAATCACACAGAAGCTGTATTAATTAAATCACTGCCTGGCCCATTAGCTCTAGCTTCTTATTGGCTAACTCTATATCTTAATTTAACCCATTTCTATTAATATGTGGCTTACCCACTAACATTCCAGCATCTGTCTCTGGTGGGGCTACATGGCTTCTCTCTCTCTCTTGATTCCACCCTTCTTTCTCCCAGCATTCAGTTTTCCTTGCCTACTTCTCTGTTCTACCCTATCAGGCCAAGCCAGTTTTCTTTGTTAATTAACCAATCGTATTCACAGAATACAGAGGAGAATCATATATCAAAGGAAGGAGGGAAGAAAGGAAGGAAGGAAGGAAGGAAGGAAGGAAGGAAGGAAGGAAAGAAGGCAGATACAAAGCAGAAACAAAGTCATGAAATTAAAAATGGAGTCTGTTGGGAAGAAGGATTTTAATAGGGAGAAAAAGGAGATGAGAGAAGGTAAAACCATGAAAATGACCAAAAGACATTACATACAATATTGAAATTGTCAAAGAATATTTTAAAAAATATAAAAATTTCACGGTTAATGATAGTGCTATGGAACTGAAAACTAAGACTGTGCTTCTCAGTAAAGACTAGAAATTCATCCACTTTCCTGGGAGAAAGGGACCACTCACTTACATGTGCTTTACACAGGTTTCAGACAAAATGAGAGAACACTTGTGTGAATTAGCCAAAGGCACTTTTTTGTCTCTGAATATAAAGAATTTCTCTCTTATAACTGATGGAAACCCTAGTTCAATGGAATACAGAAGCTTCCATCAGAGAAAGTCAATGAAAGTCATGAGGACCAACAACCCTTCATTCTGACACTCTAAGACACATTCTGGAAAGTACTAAGTGTAGTGGATTCACCATGATGACCTCACCCCAAGGCAATTTCTCTGGAATGATTCTTCTCTCTGCCTCCCAAACTCTGCTGCCTCCTATTTCCTACGGATCTGGCATGATGCTTGCTGTTGGTCTGTGCATCCTCCTGGTTGCATCTATCTTCCAAGGCACTGGATGTTATCGTCAAAGACAGAAAATACCTAACTACGAAAGTGAACCTTCCAGTTCCATGGAGCTCTGTGATGCTGCAGGTGCCACACACAAACTTGGAATAGGTATTGTCAACCAACAGTGTGATACTTCTCTCTCATGCATACAAAGGTTATTGTTTGGTGGATAACCTAAATTTTAACACTTCATATTTTATAGAACTTCACTTTTCCATTTTCATTTTCTGAGGCCCTACAATCTAGAGTTAATGAAATTACTGTTTGTTAAAGTGTGTGGATTTTTATCTTCTAGGCTTTCTTGTTAATTGTTTAAAAATGCCACAATTTGTAGAGAGTGATTGCCAAGAAACATCTCTATTTCTGGGGAAGGGAGGCTTACCACTTCTATTTGTTCCTTAGCTTGTTTCCAAGCTTTTCTTGTAAAGTACCCACAGGTGTTAAAATTGCTTGGAGATGTAGAAAAGCCAACATACTGCATGTGCTCTCTGCTTGGGTATCAAGGGAGGGAGTCTGCTTTGCATAAGATGCTTGGCTGTAGAAGGAGATTTGGCACTATCTGGCTTCACAGCAGAAATCAGATGTTTTCCTTACGTAACCAGGTTTGCTACCTGTTAGTTCTACACTCGAATTTAATTCCACTCAATTCACTCTTTAGTCACTTCATAGATATTTCCTTCTGTTAAAAAATGCTGTAAAGTTAAGGGTTCAATGACTCTTAAATTGCACATCCCACAAACAGAAAAGCAACCTAGGAAAGAAGGAATTAAGAAATTCCTTTCTCAGTAATTTAAACATCAGAACACCGGTGGGTTTAATTTTACTTTGAGTAAAAGCCAAAGGAAACAGTCAGCCAAGTAAAGGAACACTGTGTATTGGTACTGTTTTTATGCTGATGAAATTCAATATTCATGTCAAGTAGATGTGCTTTTTTTCGCTGCCTTCCACTTAAACAGTCTGTTCTCTATCAATGCCTTTCAGACATCACTTTGAAGTCTCTCCAGTATAGGGCTTCAGAAAAATTCTAAACATTAATCTGATTCCAAAAAGTTTTAAAGAGAAAGAATGGAAAATAAAAGGAAAATATAGGAAAGAACAAAATTTTATTTTGAACTTTGAAAATTTCTGTTCTTTCTCCAAATTTTTCTCTTCCACACCTTCAAGACATCAGAGCCAACTTGCCAGTTTTCCTCACTGCTGTCATTTCTATAAAGTGCTAATATCGTCAATACATAGTCTATAGTATTCTTCAGGTAAAATAGACCCATTCATTTTTCTGTTGTTTTTAAGTATCAAGAAGACAGAATTTGGAGAAATGCTACGTCCCATTCTCAAGCTCTTACATTCATTCTTTCCTCTTTTGAAATGATCCCAGAGCCTTTGTGGCTGTGGAGGTAGTGTGTGGAAGGGTGTGATGAAGATGTCCCATTTAGGACTGTGCACAACTATGTCTCTTATTGTCAGCGCTTTGAACAGTTATATTTCTTCTATTATCAATTGTGTATCCACAAAGCAGCTTCACAATTGGAAGCTCAGAACAGCCCAGGTCTGTGAATAACATAAATATTTAGGAGGCAATTTGACTTGACCATATGCCTTGGGACCTATGATTTCTCCAGCCAAGGATTTTGACCAGTGTTAAAGTACCAGGAATGACGGTTGAGCGGCTCTTGGGTATATTCCCAAGAGTGGTATTGCTGGATCCTGAGGTAGGTTGATTCCCAGTTTCCTGAGAAACCGCCACACTGATTTCAAAACTGGTTGCACAA
>JAQHUG010000087.1:6379122-6402821 GCA_028555095.1 Dicrostonyx torquatus | reverse complement strand
ATAACCTAATGTAGACTCTCTGTGTGATTTTCTTTGGGGCTTGCCGGCTGTGGGGTACTGGGTGGGACAGAAACCCCAGCGAACAGGACCCTCATGTTACAACAGTTCAGCAAAAGTCAGTTACAAGTGTGAGGGAAGAGAGCCTAGGGGAGTTTGCAGAGGAAAGCATCTGAAGGAGACATGAGAAGATGTGTTCATTGTTAGATTGCTGCAGGTAAAGCAGATGTTTGGGTATTCACTGCAAAGTCATTCGGCTCTAAGAATTTCTTCAGAAGAATGGTACTACTTGGATGCCAATGTGAAAGTGTGAAGAGTTTGCTCTTGGATAAGGACTTTTATAAACAGACTAAATTAAAAACCAGAAGGAAGAGGACTGTTAAAAGCATTGCCAAGAATCTCATTGAAATACTGGCCTATGACATCAAATAAGTCAGCTAAGGAAAACTAATGAATTGAAAGAAAGCCAAGAGCTCAAATAAATCAAAGTGGTGGAGGGTGATGAATAGCCAGAGTAGGATTAGTTGAACAAACAAAGTGGAAGGAGAGGTGGTTCTAATCAAAGCATGAGATGTTCTGGCAATTTCAGAGATAAAGAGGCTGTAAGGTCCAAAGTGACATTGAAGGTGGGTACATGGATGTAGAAACTACAGGAAATAACTTTCTACAAACACAGATGTTAGAAAACACGAAGACTAGGAATTTTAGGAGCCACAATGTGATATCAGTCACAGAATGGTGATAAACTTTAGGTTCAAGGTCTTTGTTAGCTGTTTGAAGAATTAATTTATGTATGGCTAAGAATCAAGGAAATAATAAAAGTTGAAAGACATGGACTTCAAAGAACAACAAATGGCAGTTTTTTAGTGTTACAATTATTGATATTTAAAATTTGAAAATAAAAAATCCCAGCCTTGAGTTTCTTTGTGACTCACTGTGATAAATATATCACATTTTCTGATCTCAAAACATATTAAGAGATAACCTAATTAAAATAAATAGAAGCTGGAGAGGTTGTTTAGCAGCTACAAGTGCTGCTCTTCTTGCAGAGAACCTGGGTTAGTGTTTCACTACCCACCTTGGTGGCTTGCAGGCACTTGTAACTGTGTCTTCTAGAGTCTGCAGGCACTTGCATACATTTGGTGCACATATAGGCAAGTAAGTGCAACACACACATATGATAGATAGATAGATAGATAGATAGATAGATAGATAGATAGATAGACAGACAGACAGATAGAGCTAAGGAAAACTAATGAATTGAAAGATGAATTGTATACATACATACATACATACAAATATTCATAGATAGGTATATAGATAAATAGATAGATAAATATAAAGCACAAAACACATCAGTCAGTGAAAAAGGATAAAATGTCTATAAATAAACCCATACATTTTTTTTTTTTACTTCCCATATCTGGGTACCTGACCTTTCATCCCTTCAAAGGGATGCTCTTCTCCCCATCCACCCTATTCTCCGGGGGCAAAAAATATTTCTTATTTTACTGATTCAGGGTTTTTTGTTTTATTGAGCTACACATTTTTCTCCACTCCCTTCCCTTTTTATCCCTTCCCCTTCTCCACACTCCCATGATCCCCATGCTCCCATTTTACTCAGAGCATCTCATTCTTTTTCTCTTCCCATGTAGATAAGATCCATGAATGTCTTCCTTACTTAGTTTAATTTACACTTAAATATTCAATAGTTCTTACTGTTTTAAATAGATATTCCCTTAATCCATTATTAGTATATAAAAAGACTGACAAATTTATGTATTAAGTTTTATGTCCTGTAACTTTACTTGGGTTTATTCACCAATTCTCATACCATTAGATTTTAGTAGAGTTTGAAGAATTTCCAAATCATGACATCTTAAAACAGAAACAGTTTCACATATTCCTTTCCTCAGCTAGAATACTGCATGAATGACATCTAGCCCATTTCAAGGTCCTTATTTCTGCTTGATTTTTGGTTTTCATTTTGCAAATTCCCATTAGACTGGCTCCTGAAGTTCTGTAAGTAATAGTTCACATGAAAAATAACTTTTGGAAAGGGGTTAGTTTTGATAGAGGGTCTCTCTGTATAACAGTCCTGGTTATACTGAAACTTGCTTTGTAGACCAAGCTGACCTCGGACTCACTGAGAAACACCTACTTCGTTCTCCCAAATTCTGGGATTAAAGGCAGGTGCCATCACTGCCTGGCAAGAAAAATAACTTTAAGTAAGCTCAATACCTGATGTTAAGACTTAATAATTTAACAGTTGTCTACAGTGGGACTACCATTGCCAAATTGTATATGAGATATGAATTTTACCCCTATGGTTAATTTCTAAACATTCTATGTTTCTCTAATGAAAGATGTGACAATATACTATGCATACATTGTGTTTTAATGCTGTTTCATTATCAGCATTTCAACTTTGGTTTTGCATTTTTAGTATTGGCAAAACTTAACCACTGTCAATTAAAAATCAGACCTTGTTGTATATGTAACAGAATCATTTGTCCTCTGCCCCTTCTTGCCTTTTGTTCTTTATTCTCCTTGTCAGTGCCAACTTCATACATTTTGTAGCATGACAATAAAACATACCTTTTAAAAAATACTTAATAATTAATGTTAAGTTGATACCTTTTTTTCTGAAAGATTGACCTGAAAATGACCATGAGATGAAATGAAAAAAATGAAATAAGAAACTTAATAGAACAAGAACTTGGAGCCTAATGTTCTTTGCTATATGTATCTTGCTTGAAACTGTTTCACATTACATCTGCTTCCTCATCCTTTGAATGAGGAGCTAAAAGATTAATATCTATTCTATCAACATGCACTATCTTTCTAGTGTATCATTAATGTTATATAGATAAATTCTTTGAACTGTGACATTTTTTCATGGAGGATACAGGGAAGCTTTTAAGACTCAGGAAGGAAGTGAAATGTGCAGGATCCAAGAAGTTCAAAAAGCTATGAGCTCCTCCCTGAAGTCACTTAAGTAGTCAACAAATCCTGGAGAAAAGTAGAGCTTTTTGTGAAACTTTATAAATGACATCACCATGCTCCCATGAATATCCCATTACCCAAGTGCTTTTAATTCAGTAAACTCAAAGGTACAGCAAGACAGACTTCAGTAGAATCTTTTATTTGGTGTATCACTGGTACCCTGTCTGGTGGGAACTAACACCTGTTCATTTCTCCTTGAAAAAGCCACAGGTTTAATAAACTCATTGATTAATCTGACAAACTCATATTGATTCTCTTGAACATTAAAATATGTCATCAAGCAAAATAAATTCCTTGTGGGCTTTTTTAGCTCATAGTTGGTGAAGACCTATTTGAGCATGGATATACTATGTAAATAAGTCACATGTTATTATATGTTATGTGAGCTGGTGATAATGTGTTTGTAAAAAGAAGTATTGGCACATAATAAAGGTAGAAAAGCTTTGCAATTATGGATGACAGAACAAAGTCAGTTGATTAGGAGAGAAATCATTGCAAAAGTGACATTTGAAAAAAATTCAATCTAATTCCTATTTAGCTTGGCTACCGAAAACCAGTGCTTAAAGATGAAAAAATGGCATTACCTTTCACCTTTCATTTTACAATTCATGTAAATGCTGAAGTGTTCTATGAAAGATGGCTGTTTGAAGCAAAGCGGCTCCCAATATAATGTTGGTCTGTCCCTCACATCTTTCTACATGGAGTTCATCAAATGGGATGATGTGGAATAAAGTTCTGCTGAAAATTTTGTCAAATTTGGTATCACTAAAACACCCAGCTATATGTATAGGACATGCGCTTCTCCTTTAACCCAGATTGCAATGTGTGTCATGATAACCAAGGTAAGAAAAAAAAAGAAAATCTAAGGAATTTTAAAGTCCCAGTAGAGCAAAGTACTGAAAACAAATTAAGTATAGAAAGTTGAAAATATGATGCAGATTAGAAAAGTAGAAGTAACTCCTCTCTGAATATAGCATTTCTCTTGCTGTTTGTCACTACAGCTTTGAACAATGTAGCAGGAGACGAAACTTTTGTTTCCCAGCCACCACAACTCAAATAATCACACAAAAGCTGTATTAATTGCAACACTGTTTTGCCAATGAGTCAAGAATATTATTGGCTATCTTTTATATTCTAAAAAGACCCGTTTCTATTAATCTGTGTATTGCCCAAAGCTGTGGCTTACCAATAAGGTTTTAGTGTGTTTCTAGTTTGTAGTTACATGGCATCTGCTTGGCTTCACCTATTCTCTCTATAAATCTCTGTTTGGAATTTCTGCCTTACTTTACTTTGCTGAGCTTTGGCCAAAACTGCTTTATTCATCAACCAATAAAAGCAACATATATACAGAAGGGCATCATCCCACATTAGTAGAAGTAACTCCTCTCTGAATATAGTATTTCTCTTGCTGAGTGTTACTCCAGCTTTAAACAATGGACGTGAGGCTCACAGCCTCAGTTGGTCATGGATCCAGGAACAATTCATCACATACAGAAAAAGATGAAAGAATGCCTGACATTGAAGCCACATTGACCTTGTAATCTAATCTTAGACATCTTTTCCCATTAATTCTGTTCTTAGTTCTGTTATTAGAAGCACATCAGTAAGTGCAAACCATCTTTGAGGGAGGAAAATATTGTTGGTGTCTTATTGCCTTTTTAAACATTTTTATACAATGTATTTCAATATTATTTGTTCTTGTCCAACTTCTCCCTAGTTCTTATCTCATTACCTCCCTATATCCCTACATTCCTACCTCTATATCTGTATCCCTAACTTATGGCTCTTTCTTTCAAAAAATAAAAAAATAAATGATAGATAGATAGATAGATGAGTAAGATAGATGAGAGATAAGTAGATGATAAATTATTAAAACAACGAGGCAAAAAGGCAAAAATGTATGAAACCAAACAGGTACTCAAAATATGCATTCTCTTTTGTGTTTTCTACTATTTCTAAGCATTCAGCCTGCCCTGGAGTGTTTTGGAATACCCAGTATCACTATTGGATAAAACTGATTTGGGTAAGGAAGTTGTATAGGGATATACATAACAAGAAGCTGGGATAATTGGGTCTTCAACTCTTTTTCCCCTTCTACCCAATTCTTTTTCTTCCTTTCCCTTCACAAATTTAGAAATAAAACCCTTAACCCAAACATTGAAGGGTGTATGAGTGTGGTGTGCTGGTGATTTTGAACAGAACTTTCTCTCCTAGAAACACTAGGGCTCTTAACTGTAACACATTAACTGTGTTCAGCATCCTTGGCACTAGGAAACTGCACAGTGGACTTTGTCTGAGCTTCATCATCAGCTGCCATTGAGCATTCCTTCTTCAAGACTACTTTGAAGCTGCAATTCTACATGCATCAATAGAGCAGGAATGGGTTAAGAATTTAAACAGTTCCTTCCGCATAATCAGCCAAAGAACTCTCTGTTTTCACTGGCTGTTAAGAACAATGACCTGCCTTAAAACACATCTCAGAAAATGGAGGTACATTTTTGTACTGTTTAACTTGTATACTGCAGTACCAAAAGTCCATTTCAAGTTACTCTTCTACAATGGATCTCTTGTGACTGAATTTCAATGTGATTTAGTATATGTTTGTTATTTTCTAGCAGCTGACTCCTATTCTCATGATGTCATTAGCACCTTGGCACCCTAAGCCCAGATGCACTGACATAGACATCAACATGGCAAAGAGCAACATATAGCACGGGCATCAGAACAGTTCATTTGTCTTCATGTTCTAGCAGCTACCAGTATGGCCACTGTTATTTTGTCTCGCTAGAGCCAGTGCTGGGGTTTTGTAAATGTATGTTGTGAATAACACATTTGTAATAGAAAACTAGAGATGATTAAATCTACTAAGTTTGGGGGTTTCTATACTTTTAAAAAAATGATGTGTACATGTATCTTTGTCTGTGTCTGCAGTCCTACACATGAGTACAGGTATCTGAGAAGGCCAGAAAATCTGTAGGGGATGGATTTGGAGTGGTTGAGAGCTATCCAACATGGATTCTGGGAACCTAGCTCAGGTCCTCTGCAAAACAGTCCTGTCTTAACTGCTGAGCATGACTAGCCCCACAGAAAGTTTCTAAAATTAAAGTTTGATATGTCGTCTCCATAAGGCCACTGAGGCTAGAAGCATGAATTCACATACATCCAAAGACTGTTCTACAGACACCCCCGTGTTAGATTTCAAAGCATTTTAGAAAATAGCTGCTTTTTATGATAAAAAAAGTTCTAGAATATCCTTCCTCTGATGAGTGGGTTGTCAGTTAGCTCTAATTATCATAGTATCAGATAATCTTGTGATGTATAAAGTACATTAACAACTGAAAAAATTTGAATGATGAATGGCATAGTATGTTTAAAAATCCTGGTGAAGGCCATAATTGCAATTATAATCATTTCTCCCCAATCAAACCTGGCAGCATAAGTCTCTGTGCTGATTTTAACTTTCTAATGTCCTTGGACCCTTGGCTAGTGGGAGGAAAGATATAGAATAACAAGATACAAGACGCAGCATATATAGCCAGAATAAGTGTAAGATCAACTTATCTATGAAAACAACAAAGCAAGACAGATGCTATTTATTTCTTGTCTTCCTTAATTTCTAATGTGGCATAATTTCACTCAAATGTTAAGTAAGAATATAAAAAGTATGGTTATGGTTGGCTTACTTATATCTTATAGCATTTCTTCTTCAAGCGAACATTTTCCATCAAGTAATCAATTGGTGCCCTAATTGTTTTCCTATTGCCTGCTAAAATTGCACATTACCTCCCTTAAACACATATATTTCATACAGTACAAACTTTGTTCTAAATTTTCCCTGGATTTCAAGTTGGAAATATAAAAAAAATTATATAAATTAACACTTGCACATGCAAAGTAATGTAAAATTTTGTTGTAATGGGTGCCAAACTGTTGTAATTAGGGGGGAGAGGTGTGGGGGTTGTATGTTCCCCAGCCGCCGCTGGTCGCCTGCATCCAAAATAACCACATGACAAACTGGATTCATTTAAATACTGCCTTGCCTGTTATCTCTAGCCTTTTCCCGGCTAGCCCTCACCTCATAAACTAACCCATTATAAAAGTCTGTATGTCACCACGAGGTGGGTGACTTACCCCAGACGGTCCTAAGGTACCTCCATCTCCGACAGGAGCCTCATGGCGTCTGACTCTCACTTTCCTTCTTCTCCTCAGAACTTCCATTCTGTCTACTCCGCCCACCCAAGGGCTGACCTATCCTATAAGCCAGGCAGCTCTTTATTCAACCAATAAGAGTAATACAAAATACAGGAGAACACTCCCATATCAAAATTTAATGGCTTAAAAACAGTCATTTAATTTTTCTCAATAGTTACCAGGTTACTAGCCAATTCTTCCTGTTTAATATATAACTGGATCATTACCATTAAGTTTGCCCACGCATGTGAGGTCTGTGGAAGCTTATAGGGTTGCTTTATATGTAGACTGAAATGTGGCTATCTGTTCCCTGGGGTCACGGGCCAGTCTTTATCATAGGACAGCAACTGGTTGACAAGAAAAAAATTAATAATTATCCCAAATCTTTTGAAGTTCAGCCTTGGAGCTGGTTCATTGGAATATCACTCATTTCTACATCACTGCAATGAAACACTGAAGAAAACCAACCTGAAGAGAGAAATGTTCATTTTGATGTATGTTTTTAATTGGTTCCATTGTTTCTGGGTCTGTGGTGAGACAGAGCATCAGCATAGAATGGTATGATGGAACAATATGCCTCACTTGTGCCAGACATCAGGGAAGGGGGCCAGAAGTAAGCTATCACCTTAAAAGTACATGCGCTGCTGGCCTATGTGGACGCGATGCTAACATCTGTCATTTCTCATCAGCATAACCAGTTGGGATCAAGACTTCATTCAAAACATGAACCCTTGGAGAACATTCTAGACATACTATAGTAATCATTTTTGTAGCATTCTATCAATAAAATAAATGACAAAACTATCCACATTTGAAAATAATTCTACTCTTGAAGGGAAGAGTTACAATATCACATTGAAGAGAGTAAGGATACAGAAGTTATAATGAACTAGGGAATAGTTACATCATTATATGCAAACATATGTGTATACATCATTTATTCTGAAAATATATTTTAATGTATGGAAATTTTAATTAAATTAAGCATAGGTAAGGATTTAATTTTTATTCCATAAAAGATTCTTGCCATGTAGTTCTCAGAAATTTTTTTCCTGAACCTCAGATTCCATCTATTCCAATATTCTCTGTTAAATTATCATAGCTCGCTTGTTGTCATATCAAATGAAGTGATTTCTCCTTTTTATGCAGCGATTTTACAGGCCATTAGGAACAATGACCTGCTTTAAAACATGTCTCAGAAAAATGGTGGTATATTTTTTGTACTGTTTAACTTGTATACTGAAGTACCCAAAGTCCATTTCTATAGTCTAGAATTTAAGGTGATATGGGATATCCTTCTGCATGCTATGAATGTGTGTTGCTTTTTTTGGTTGATTAATAAAGCTATTTTGGCTATGACAGGACAGAATATAGGTAGGCAGGAAAGTCAAACTGAATATAGGAAGAAAGAAATTGGAGCTGCCAAAAAAGCAAGATGAAACTAGAGAACTGGTAACACCACAAAGTCACATAGAGATACAGATTATTAGAAATGGTTTATATGTAAGATCTAGCCAGTAATAAATCTGAGCCATCAACCAAACAATTATAATTATTTTGTATATAGTCTGAGTGATGTTTTTATAGGCAGCGACAAGACCAGGAGGGACACAGAAATTCCTCTAGCTACAGCAAGACTCTTGAGAACAAGAGTCTGCCTGCTAGCCACATCTAAATCCTTAGTTCTTGAGATTCGCCTGTAACATGGCAGGTAGCCAAGAAAAATAAACTTGATGTTTGCTGTCTGAGGTTTCTTCTTCTCACTGGATGTCACCAGCACACAAACTATTAACTAGAAGCAGATAACCCACAGAGGCTCAGCAAGGCTTTGGGTGACACTCTTGGTCTCTTAGCATATTCATTTCCCCACTTCACACCTAGTCACTAGTTCTTTTGTTCTACATAGTTGCATAGAAAGGGATCCTCTCTGTCCTCTCTTGCAGGCTGAGTTTTGCCTGCTCCTAAAACTCACCTGACCGAATTTTAGCTCCTAGTATCTCTAGAGACAAGACTTTAAATGGATAGATTTGTTGTTGTTGTTTTCTAACTGTAAAGCAGTTGAAGGACACCCTGATAAAATACTGATCATTGTACTTATGTAACAGGAAATTATTGGACAGACTTATGCATAGGAAAACCAGTTATGTGCAGGCCAAATGGAATTTTCATTTCAGACACCTAATACATAAAACTACAAGGAAAAATAAATTTCTATTGGCTTCACCTATACAGTCTATGTATTTAATTACAGCTGCCCCAGAAAATCATAACCTTCCTAAGATCAACATACAAAGTATGAATGAAGAGTGAGAGCTGTTTTCCAAACTGTTCTTTGCTGTAAATTTTAAGCTACTGGTACAGGCAACACTTGGATAACAATTAGCAGAAATCTCTATAAATTAAATAATAAATAAAATCTAAGTTACCAGCATCGTGCATTTAGAAATCACATATAATCTTCTTGCATGACATGAGATGTCCAAGATATCTAATTTGGCTGGAAAGGCAGATTCAAACACAAAATTTATTAGCCTGGGGTGTAGATGTGGCCATTGTGGTATAAGAAGAACAATAGATAGAAAACCTGTCGGCACTGCCAAAAGTAATATTTGAGTTACTTACTTGAATCTTGATTTTCTCTATCCTGTAAGAGGACATTTTTGATTTATGTGTTTAATGAAACCTGTACTGAAGCAGAAGAGTGGCATGAATTTAAAATATCTGCTTCATAAGATAAAATTGAAGAACCTTGAGTCCTACATTTATTAGAAAATGATAGATAATCCTAATAGATAACATAATGGTACTATAATAAATTAGAGTTCTTCAGAAAAGCACAAATCAGATAAAATGTCTCCCAGAAGATTAGCCAGTGATCTAATGGAAAGTTTTGAATAAAAATGTACAATAGAGTAGGAGACATAAATTATGGAAAAGTATGCAGTTTCCAAGCTTGATTTACAACAAGTTCACATATTTTGAATAAGATAATGAAGTATTATTAGCTATGAGATTAAATATAAATAATAGTGAGGTGTCATAATAAAACTAAATAACAACAACCTGGAGAAAACAAACTATTATCATTCATGGATGTTCCTGGGAACAGATTCAGAAATGGAGATCTGCATGGAGAAATTTGATTAACTAGAACTCCATAATAACATCTGTGAAAGGGAGAACAGGGATGGGCAGAAAGCAAAATCAAAGTGAGGTCAACAAAGCCCTCAGCTGATCGTGTGCATAGATATGGACTAAAAAAATGGTCTTTTAGGGTTATTAACAGAAAGATGTTGTGACAATCATTAGAAACCAAATTTGAGAGAAGGCACATATAAACTTAGAAGATACTGCCTTCAGTCTGGGAAGTACTTAGCTTTAACCTGCAACAGACACCATTTGTAGCAGTAGGAAGGAGAGCTTTGGTTCTAGGGGAATAGTAGGCAGTAAAAACATCACTCACTACAACCATCCCTTGCCCTGTGAATTGCTAATTGTGTTCTGAGTATGCCGGGCCTCTCTGTGAATACCTCACCAGATGCAGATTTCTCTCTTTTCCTAGAGTAAATTATAAAAGACAGCGGTGTAAAGCTGCATGGATACTGATGTTGCTGGTTGTAATACTTATGTGTTTCTATTTTATGTGTATGGACCTCTTCTGTTGCATGTGTACAAGTAGACCACATGTGTGCCTGTTACCCTCAGAAATCAAAAGAAGATATCCAATCTCTTGGAACTAGAATTATAGGTGGTTGTAAACCACCACGTGGGTGCTTAGAACTAAACCAGAATGTTCTACAAGAGTAGCATGTGCTCTTAACCTCTGAGTTGTCTCATCAGCCCCAATATAATTTGTTTTTAATTGCTCAGGCATCTACATAATTTTTAACAATAGGATGTAAAGCATTTTCATATACATCCATACTTTTATGCATTTATTCATTTATTGTGTGGACGAGATATACATGGCACACATATGTCCACTAGAGAGAAACCTATGGAGTCAATTCTCTCTTTTACTACATGGATTCTATGGGCCAAACACAGGTAGTCATTCTTGGCATCAAGTGACTTTATCTTCTAAGCTATCTCACCATCCTGGTGAAGTATATTTTATAAAATTGAGAATGGTTCAGAAAAGATTGGGATGCTTGGGCTCAGTGCAGAAATTAGTTTTTGAAAAACAGAGTTGACAAGTGAAGATATTTATTTTCCTAACTCCAGAGAAAATTCTTTTAAAAATAGGAGAGAGAATAATATTTTTGCATAGGAGAAAGATATTTTGGTTTAGGTTGAAAGAGAAATACATTGTACTCTAGAAACTTCTGCTGTTTTCATTACTTCAGTTCCTTGCATTTTTCCCACCTGTATTATTTTAACAGTGACAACAGAGTTGAATAAACAGGTGGGGAAAGTTGGAGTGAGATGAGAAAGAAAATATCAACATGTACTAGGATTATTTTTTCTTTGAATGTTATACTCTTTGGTTAGTCACTTTCTATTACTGTTGCAAACATCTGAGATAAGCAACTTTAAGAAAGTTTGCTTTGGCTTATCATTTAGAGCAGTGGTTCTCAACCTTTCTAAACCCTGTAACCCTTCAACACAGTTCCTTATACTATGACCCCAATCATAAAGTTATCTGTGTTGGTATTTCCATTTGTAATTTTGTTACTGTTTTGAACCTTAGTGTTTTCTGATGATTTCAGGAGACCCCTGTGAAAGGATCATTAGATACCCAGAGGGGTCATGATCCACAATTTGAGAACCACTGATTTAGAGGGTTTTGTCCATTATAGAATGGTCCCATTGGTTAGGACAAACCAGCACATCATGGTGGGACCATATGGTGAAACAAATCCTCACCTCGTGTCAAGAAATGTAGAAGACTGTGTTACCTGTTATTGCTCTTATTGTCAGCGTGAACCTGGGGCCTAAGAGTGAGTCAGACTAAAGTCTTATACAATACCCAACTTTAATCAGAGCATCATACAGCTTATATTCTGAGGGTAAAGCAAGGTCATTTGAGCAAAGTTCACATGAATTCAGGCTATATACAATCATGAGGATAACTCATACTTGGAAACATCATTCTGAATAATAATGGATAAGATGATGGGAAATCTGAAGTAAAATCACACCTATTTACACCTAGGAGAGACACAAAAACACATCTCAAGAACATTATGGAGGAGCAAAGATTCTGGACTCTTGTGTTGTTTACTTAACATTCTCTCACCAGATCCCAGAAAGCTCCCCACAAGGCTTCATTCATGGGACAAAGAGGGAGAGTCTGGGTCTTAGGATTTAATTTAGAGGTAATCAGTAAGACCTAAAGACTTCTCATGAAGTATTATCTGTAACTGGAGATTGTACATTGCTTTCCAAACCACCCAGACCCAAGTAATTACAGAGAAACTATATTACTTACAACACTGTTCAGCCAATGATTCAACTGTATTCCTAGCTAGCTCTTACATCTTAAATTAACCCATATTTATTAATCTGTGTATCACCATGACACTGTGGCCTACAAGAAAGATTCTTGCATCTTTCTCCTTCTGTAGCTACATGGCATCTCCTTGACTCTGCCTTCTTTCTACCTGCTTTCAGTTTGGTTTTCCTGCCTACCTAAATTCTGCCCTGCCATAGGCCAAAACAGTGTCTTTATTAACCAATGGTAATAAAACACACTAATAGCATACAGAGGGGGAATACCTCACAAATCATCCTTAAAGTTTTTACCAACTCCCAGCAAAGCAAAACCAGGCAGCACATGATTAAGCATATGGACTTCTGCAGACATTCCCAATCCAAACTATAGGATTTGTGCTTAAAGAATAAAAAGGTATAATTCAAAGAAGGTAAAGATTAGAGATAACAGTGACACATTACTGAGAGACATGTGGTGATACTAAGCCTTACCAGGGTTTTATATGCCAGTTTGGTATGTTTTCATCCATTTTCCAGTTAAGGAAAGCTGGAGCTCAGTGATGTGAAACAATTTTCTACTTTTAATCCCCCATAATATTTTTATTGATTATTTGGGTATTTCACATCATGAATCCTGACCATATTCACTTTCTAGCTTTTCCAGGTCTGCCCCCTCACTCTCAGGATGTCCTCTCCACCAAAAAAAGAAAGAAAATCAAAAACAAATAAACAAGTCCAATCTGTTTTGCCCATATACTCACTGCCGCATGTTAGTAGTGATACTTCATTTGTATTTTAATAAAGCCTGCTGAAGTTCAGAGAGTAAAACAGCCACACTCATCAGCCTTACAGATGAGGCAGTGATGACACACACCTTTAATCCCAGTAGCCACACTAGTTTGCCATAGAAACCAGGCGGTAGTGGTGCATGCCTTTAATTCCAGGACTAGTGAGGAATATAAGATGGAAAAAGACAACTCTCACACACAGATTCATTCTGAGATTTTTGGAGGCAGGGTCACTGTTTTGGATTGAGGTCAAGTTAAGAGCCAGTGGCTGGCTGTTTTGCTTTTCTGACCTTCAGGTTGAACCCCAATTTCTGTCTCTGGGTGATGTGGAATTCCCCTATGTGTGCTATAATTACCATTGATTAATAAAGAAACTGCTTTGAGTCTCTATCAGAGCAAGGGCCGAAAAAGGTAGATGGGGAAAACTAAACTTAATGTCAGCAGAAAGAAGCCTGAGTCAGGGAGAAGCCATGGAGTTGCAGCCAGAGATATACATGTCAAAACTTTGCTTGTAAGCCACAGCTACTTGGTAATACACAGATTAATTGAGATGGGATAATTTAATATATGAGTTAGCCAGAAATATGCTTAAGCTATTGGCCAAACAGTATTGCAAATAATATGGTTTCTGTGTGATTATTTCAGGTCTGAGCAGCCAGGAATAAACAAGCTGCCTCCTAAAACAAATTAGTGTGCCAGTGAGGGTCAAGAATTTCCATGTAAAGCCTAAGAAAGTTTAAAAAGGAAGGTTTCTAGACCCACACAAATGGAAGCCAAGCACAGCCTCTTTAAAAAAAATGCAGTAGCTTCCTGGTTTGTCAACACAAACAGCTCT
This sequence comes from Dicrostonyx torquatus, assembly GCA_028555095.1. Lineage (NCBI taxonomy): Eukaryota > Metazoa > Chordata > Mammalia > Rodentia > Cricetidae > Dicrostonyx > Dicrostonyx torquatus. Next base: position 6,388,571 of record JAQHUG010000087.1, on the reverse strand, counting down.
AACTCTTTCAGGGGGTCCACTAGGGAGCATTTAAATGGGTTCTGTGAGCAGAGTGCTACAATTTGCTTAATGATAACATAGATCTGCTGTGTGCCTAAAAATGGGGTAATATTCATGGCTCTCAGAGGCAATGAACATGCTTCCACCATGTTGAACTGGGTGAAGCAAGCAGGCAGGACTGCGTTATCCCTAGCCATGCCCACTTAGCATTAAAAAAAAGTGCTTCTTGTCAGAAAATAATTACTGATATGCAATAAAGATAGATTCAGATAAAAAGACTTCTAAATGAGTCACAGTGTTGGAAAAAAATGTATTTAGGTTTGGAAAAGAGAAGAAAATGAGTATAGAGAGCTATAAAAGGAAAAAAATGGTTTATAAAAAATATAAAACAAAGTTTTTAAAGAGACAATACAGACAGTCATGGATCAAAAGAGTAAAGATAATAAAATAAATATTAAACTTGTAGGAAAGTAATGGAGTAAGAAAAGTAAGTTATGTAAAGATGGAATATACAGAGAGTAAGAAAAGTAAGCCACGTAAAGATGGAATATACACAAAGAGTCTGGATTATATATATTATTGTGTTTGTGTTTTCCTTGAATTTTGACTGTGAAGGAGATAGATAAAGAGAGATATTTCATTGTATGGGCTACTAAGTTAAAGCAATATATATATATATATGTGTGTGTTTTAGAAGCTTCATGATTTCAAAATTTTGGTCTAAGGATTTGTTGCTTTTGAAGAGAGGTTTATTTGTTTGTTTATTTCCGCAGAGGAAGAGAAACTGTAAAATTCTTCCAGACTAATGTGGTTTGATGGACCAAGACCACCTGAAAGGTATCTGTGAACATCCCCAAAACTTACTTTGCCCAACAAAAAGCAGGAAGCAATTTAGAGAGAACTACGCCCAAGTTCCCTAATATTTTTTATAAATGTTTATTTACATTTAAAGGGGGCTATGCTATAGAGATGGACACTTTGAATTGGTATAGATCTTGGTCTATTGATACAAATTTAAGGTTAAGTTTGTTATATGTATGTTTCTGCTCTTGATTAAGATATTTGTGCAGTTCATTTAAAAATGTAATATATAATTAACACATATAGGTTAATAGAGAGTCATCTATAATAGTCAAGTTTATAGTCATGTTATTGAGCTTTTCTAGATGTACAGAGATGTTTTTCAGATGAATAGATATTATTCAGATCTTTCAAAGACTACAGAATATGGCATTTTAAAGGTTTTAAGAGCTTAAGACTTTTCATGACAATGAGACACATCTGCTCCTGGCAGCACCAAGCTACCTCAAGAGGATGATGGGCATCAAAGAGTTTCCTCATGGAGTTTGTTAGCCATTTGGACAAAAAACTGCTCTTGCCTGAACTGCTTGATGTTATGCTGTATTAAATGAACATGTAAGACCCAGAGAAATGACTGCTGCTTGTCTAAATATGAGACAGTCCTTTGGGGTTCCTGCTTCATTAAAGACTCTGCCAGATATTCTGCAGGACACAGAAGAAAGCAACTGATGAATTTTGCCATAACAAGGCAAAGTAGATCTCCAAATTTCTTGTTTCATGGAAAAGTCTGCTGGATACTATGGGCCTGTGGGCTGAAGATTGGATACCTGAACATTGCAGAAGAACCTTGGGTGACTTTCCAGGTAGTGAGACATCTCTGTCAATTCTAGAGTTTTGGAAGTTGCTTACAATGCACTTCCTGTTAACTTGGGCAATATTATATCCTTCTACAGTCTTTGCTGGAGTTGAAAAATAGGTAGTTAGTTGTCATAGTTTTCTTAGGTATAATAAAAGATAAAAAAGATATAAATATTTTAACTGTAATTCTTGCTTAATACATGTTTTATTATGTAATTTTTCTGTGTTACAGTTAAAGCCTTTCTTTTTATTTAAACAGAAAGGGGAGGTAATGAGGGATTCCTCTCTGTGTGCTGTGATTACCATTGATTAATAAAGAAACTGCTTTGGGTCTATAGCAGAGCAGGTTAGAACAGAGGTAGGCAGGGAAAACTAAATGGAATGCTGGGAGAAAGAAGGGTGGAGTCAGAGAGAAGCCATGAAGCTGCTGCCAGAGATAGGCCTGCTGAAAATTTGCTGATAATCCACAGCCTTGTGGCAATACACAGATTAATGTAGATGAGTTAATTTAATATATGAGTTAGCCAGAAATACATTTAAGCTATTGGCTAAACAATATTGCAAATAAAATGGTTTCTGTATTATTATTTGGGGTCTGAGCAGTTGGGAACAAACAAGCAGCCTCCTACAACATCTGGGTTTTTATTAATCGTGCTACAATGTTCAAACTCCCTGTGTCCAGTCCCTTAAAGATAACTAAGACCTTTGCTACCTGCACTCTGGCCAGAGGCCCTCAACTGTGGAAAGCTATACTTCAGTATCCTTTTCAAAATTTTTAAGAGTTCTCTTCAATGACTCTCTGGCTAGACTGTTACTTTGTTGGAGTGTAGTGGGATGGATTGTCAGAGAAGCCTTCCATGTCCCTCTTTCTCAACTGTGAGTCTTCAATCATCAATACCATGACAAAAGTGGCTGCCTTGACCCTTACAGTTAGTCAGTTGGGGCATGGATCTGAGACTTCTACGTGGTTTCTGGTGATAGCATTATCCATTGACCTTAGCATGGTCTCTCATGCCAATATAGACCTGGAACATACAGCTCTCTGCCACAGTATAGGCCACAGACCCAATCATTACCCTAGGAAGCAGCAGAAGCCTTGGACATTCTCATAGCCTTCAGTGGTATCTCTGGCCACAGACATCAACACAGAACCCAGTTGCAGTAGGACCATGGACCAAAACATGGTTTCCCTTGGAAGCATGGATCCAGGCATGAACTTGTCCACAGATGTCTACCCAGGCCACTCACATCAGCTTGGCCCCAGTGTAAGCCCAGCCCATGGACATCAACATGACTTCAGATGGTAACCCAGACCTCAGATGGTGACCCAGACCAAGGACATTGAATGGCTTTCAGTGGCAACCTTTGCCAAGGACCTCGACTTTGCTCTGGGCTACAGTGGAACCACAGATATCCACATGAATCTCTGGCTTCATTACGGTCTGGGAAAGCAGATAATGGCTACCAAAGTGACATTTAGAGGAGATCCAAACCAGAAAATGGACTGTTTTTATCTTGGACATGCTGTCTTTTTCACAGCCAGGGTGATCCTGTGACTGAACAATCAGGTGTGATATGTTCTGGGTCAAAGTGCAAGCTCCAGACTGCTGATACCACCCTGTTGGCTCTACTTACCTAGGATGTGCTCCCTGTCCACAACAGCCTTCTCTCGCACTCATCCTCTATTTCCACCTCTAGTTCCACCCTCCTCTCTCCACCATGCAATCCCTATTCCATTCTTCTATTTTTTTCTACTCTCTAGCTAGTATTTGTTCATCATAGTGGCATTAGAAACTACAGTGTGTCAGATAGGATTGGGGGGAGTTGTTTCTGTTATTTTAATTTTTAGTTTTTTGACACAGGGTTTCACTGTTTAGCTCTGGCTGTCCTGGCAGGAACTCACTTTGTACACCAGACTGGCCTCGAACTCACAGAGATCTGTCTGCCTCTGCCTCCCGAGAGCTGGGATTAAAGATATGTGCCACCATCACTGCCGGGAGATTTCTAATTTCTAAAGCACCATAAATACCGAATCATTCCAGAGAGCCTCGGCCAGGCTTAGACCCCTTGTTGTTGCCCAAAGTCAGGGTGATGTTGCAGCTAGGCAGGACATCCTGGAGCAGGTTCTGTGATTGCTTGTGGCTTGCACACACCTCCCTGTCCTTCCCGTCTGCTACCTTGATGCTTGCCAGGACTGATCCTTGTGCTTGTAGCCTGCAGGCAGCTCTGCTGCTCCACACTGCCTCTCAGCAACCCTGGCAGTTTCTTGCTGGTAGCCAGACAGCCTAGGACCAGCCCTATTTAACAACGACCTTTTTCTGTGCAAGCTCCAGGGAGCTGCACATCTCCCTATCGTGGGTCATGTCATCTTGCCACGACCATTGTGCCTGATACTTTATGCTCTCTGTTTCCAAGAAGGGCAAGCAACACAGGTCACACCGACAGCAGCTCCATGCTGGAAGACTGTTGGTGGTCCTAGGGCCGGCCTTATTCAGCATTGACCTGTTTCACCAGAGATCCAGAGAACAGTAGATCTATGTGTTGTTAGTGGGGGCAGCCCCGTGGCTCATCAGGAATGACTGGAAGTCATTCATGCTTTCAACCTGCTGGCTAAGACGTGGCAGCGAAGGGTATAGATTCTCTGCATGTAGCCATGTTCTACCATCTTTTCTTCGAATTTCCTGAGTCCACATTTTAAAAGCAGCTTCCCATAAAACTTGCCTTATTTTTCTTAGTTGTTTTGAAGCTGTAGCTAATTGTGGACCCTGCAGACTCATTTTCTGCCACCACATCACTCTGCGATTCTTTCCATTATCCAGAAGCCCTGCAGTGTGAGCAAAGGCCGGCTCTGTTTTGTGCACCTCCACCAAAATGTGAAGCAGTTTTCTTAAAGTTAAAACCAATGAGTAAAACATAAGGCGTGATCCAAGATAAGTTTAATGCAGAAGTTCATGCACTCCTTTTAGACAGCTATTAGACATCTTAGTTTAGGGAAAGAGACCTGTTTGGGGAAGGTAATTCTGATAGGTGCAGAGGAGAATAGAATGAACAGAAACTCTGGAAAGCCAACCAGCTTCCAGAATGCTGCAGTTGGCAAATACTTGATAAAGTAAGAAAACAACGTAGGACACATACCAGTCACCTATAGGTATTCAGATCGAAATCGAAAGGATAGACCCAATGTGCAGCTGCCTATTCCCTTTCTGCCTTGCCTCATTACTTCCTTCCTTCATGCTTCTCTTCCATGTGTCTCTTCCTTTGTTTTTCCACTATGTCCCTTAGCTTCAGGAAGCAGAGGAAGAGCTTGATAGAGTAAGACAGCATAATATAACCTGAAGACAAGGCCAGTCACTTTGTCTCATGAAAATCCAAAATAGAGTTAGTATAGGCACCCTGATATTAGGAAGCATTAAGAGGGAGGAGTCTGAGCCTCTAGGGGGTATGAGGTGACTAATTCAAAACCAGCCTCCTCATGGGCTCATGGTTTTCTCAACCACATTCCTCTCTTGACTTTGTGTATGTAAGGAGATGGAAAAGCTGAGGAATATTTGAAGGAGAATGATCCACTATTAATTTTATAACAATTGCCTTCTGTGCCGATGGCCTCAAATTTCACCAAATGTTGGCAATACGCAGAAACATTCCCTGAACAGGTGGAGTTTCCTCAATGAATGTCACAACAAGTATACATGCATCATTTTATGTATGGTTGGGTCATTGAAAAAAAGTGCAAAATAATGAAAATATATGATTGCTTATATGTCATTTGCCTGATGGTAAGTAATGCTTATTGAGGACCAGGGAACACAAGAGAAAATCTGTGAATCACACTGTATTACCATTGCAACCGGTATAACCACCAAAGAGGCAGAACTTAATAAGATGTGAATTTGTCTTTAGGGTAGAATATAATTTCATGTACTTTTTTGTCTTTGGGATCCTTTTATTCTTTTTTGTCTCCTTGGGTTTTTTATTTTGTTTTGTTTTGTTTCTTTAAAAGTTGCCATATAGTATGCATTTATTTCTCCTCTTTCTCCACCTCTCAGTAAAGGAGGAAAATCCCTGAACAGATGTTGTGTAAAGATTGCCAAACTCATTTTACTTTTGATGTTTTGTGCTCAAAGCTACTTTCAGAGAAAACATTGGTGGAATGAACTCCTTGTTGTATACTGTACATTTAAGAGCAGAAAGACAGTTGGAAGAGGAATATAAAACTACTATTAAAAAACACTCATGTTATTGAGCAGTCAAAGATGAACATAAGGGAATTTCTGGCAAGGTCCCCAAAAGGAAACACACAAGCTGCATGTCCAACACTGCCCTTACTCTGGTAACTATCAAGAATGCTATTTTTTTGAAAAAATAATTATAGCAGTGAGATGTTCATACTAGGGAGAAATTTAAAAGAAGTCCAAAGATGCATCTTGATAAACAGGAAAGCTGTTTAAAGCAAGGTACACACACACACACACACACACACAAAAAAAAAAGTTAAAACAAACAAAAGACAGTTAGCAAAATCCCCCCAAAACCACCTGATAGTAGAATTGCATGGGTTCAGGTCTCATCTGAACATAAACATACGATTCTTGTTGAGTATCCTGTACAGTATTGTATAATAAAGTCTTAGAGAAAAATGATTCTCTTCTTAAAACATAACATCTCCAGTCTGGAGATGTGCAGGTAAAAGAGAAGCAAGAAGATGCAGGTTAGGATGCCTCCATGTTTATGGAAAAATGTCTGCCATACCCCCATATGTACTGTAGAAAACTTGTAGCAACAGAAGGGAGTGCTGGTATTGTGGGTCTCTGGGAAGTTGTTGAGAGAAAACAGAAGGTCTTTCAGAGGTGGAGACTTGTATAAATATGCACTTTTGGGTCCCTTGATCTGCCGTGAAAAGTGCTGCAGACATAGAGTCTTTTACAGTAGAATTTATTTTAGATTTCTGAGATTAGAAGTCTAAGATCAAAGTGTTCCAGAGGAAAGACTAGTTTATTTTTGAGACCCCCTTCTCTTGGACTGCAGGCAGGCACTGTCTCCCTCTGTCTAGATGGCTCTCCCTTGCTTCCTCCCTCCCCGCTTCCACATATCTGAGTCCTAATCCCTTTTCTTAAAAAAACATCACTTTCATTGTATTGGAAGGGGCTGATGACATCTGACCCAAGATCAAAGCTTCATGATACTTGTGATTTTCAAACTAAAGTTTGGTACTTCATAGACAGCTAGCTTCATGGTCTTTCTAGTTGTTACTCTCCCTAGATTGATATGACACGAGAATAGGCACATAACAAAGGAATTTCACACTTTTTTGAAGTCCCTGTCTCCAAATAAGGTCATTTCCAGAGACCAGAGTTGCACCTTCAATATGTGAATTTTCGGTGGGCAAAGGGTTCAGGATTCAACCCCTCACTCAGCAGATGAGCCAACTCATCACTGGGCACTTGTTTATTGCCAAGAGCTGAGTTATGTGCTTGGAATACACACATTACTCTTATAAAAAGTATATATAGCATAAACTATACTATAGACCCATATTTTAAAGTCTTTTGGCATCCGTCAAAGAATAAGAGCATGTAAACACTAAACAAATACAAATGACTGACAACCAAGTCTTTTTATAAAACAAAGCATGAAATATACCTTGTGACATTTGAGTTATGATTTGAGATGTATGCAGAAACTCACAGATATAAAAATAAGTACCAAGTCAAATACAGTCTGTAACACATGCCACAATCATAGACATTGCAATGAGATGCAGTCATGGGTCATGATGTCCCAAAGGAACCATCAAAGCATAAGTCAAAGAACTAGAGATGAAAGTCACTAAGATGCTGCAAGAGCTGTCATACATTCCAGAAAATCAAAGAAAGATTTAAATTGTGTATTAAATTCAATTTCAAAATTGAGTCTGTATGGAATTTCATGGACAAAATTTTATGCTAGCTTCAGAGTCTAAAAGGAATATTCCAAATATCCCAATAAAAATTCTTTTAAGATTATGTTGGTGACCCACCAGTAAAACAACAACAACTCAAACATGAGGACCAGAGTAAAAAGGCATAAAACAAGACAAAAAGGAAACAATGACAAAAGCTTTAGCATTAGTATAACTTTGAGCTTTGGTGGACTGAGAAGGAAGATCCCTGGCTCGCTAATCAGATCAGCTAACCATCTGTCACTGTTACTGAGTTCAGAGCCTATCTCAAAAGGTATCATATAGAACAATCAAAGGGAAAAGCTAATATTGAAACCTACACACACACACACACACACACACACACACAGAGAGAGAGAGAGAGAGAGAGAGAGAGAGAGAGAGAGAGAGAGAGAGAGAGAGAGAGAGAGAGAGAGAGAGAGAGAGATAGATGGACAGACAGACAGAAAAAACAGAGACAGAGAGACAGAGAGAGGGGTGGGGAGATAAAGATAGAGAGACAGAAAGACACAGAATGATAGAGAAGGAAAGATTCTTATCTTCTAAATCCTGATCTTCTAAGAATTTGTTACCAAAAATGTAATTTGGGTGAGAATTAGAATCACACTAACACAACCACACGTGTATGTAAAGGGAGTTTTATGTGCAGAAGATACATGTCTACCAGGGGCTTTCCTACATATAGAAATTACTCAGGATGGTTTGCAATCATTTATCTTAAAAGAGAAAGCTCAAGGTATTCTTTTTCTGGCACAGGTAATAAAAAAGATACATTTTTCAGTAAGGAGAGTTAAATCACCATCATATGCAGTGTGTGTTGTGTGCAGTCATCATCTAAGGACACGGCCACTTTTTTAGGAGGATCCATTGCAATGTAGTTTATTTTCCTAGTCAGCTCAATCACATAGTCCTTGAAATGGCATTCATGTAGCACAAATGGAACACAAAGAACTGAGAAAGAAGAGAGCATTGTGCTAAGACGCAATTACATCTGACTTGCCTTAACTATGCCTCTTAATCCCTCATCCTCTACCTTAGTCTCTCAACATTACTGTGCTTATTTATAGCACACTTTATGTCAAACATCCAAGGTGAAAACAAACCTTGTTAACTAATGACTGGAAATATCTAACTCTTGAATTATCTGTCTAGAGGTATGGAATTCTTTTGTAATGTGCCTATTTTTGTGTCCTGCTGTAGGAATTCCTACTACTAGTAACCTTTAAGTTACCCACTCACTTGGGCACGGCCTCTTATACTGTATATACTGATGTGAACCTTGCCTCCAGCTTTTTGTCTGCAGGATTGGCTGCTGTTCTTTGTTTCAATTGAGGATTGTGATCTGAGTCTACCCTTAAATAAATAACCTTTTCTTATACTCAAAAAAGGGGGAAATTGGAAGGGATGATAGATTAGTGTGAGCTTACTCACACTAATAGTGTGAAATAGAGTGAATACTTGTGAGATATTATTTATATTGAATATGTTCCTATTTTCATCTACATTATTTGTATAACTAGGCAAACTTATTTGTCATATTGTGTACATGAATGCTTCTTCCTCTGCTTAAGACATTTTTGATGTGGGATGTTCTCCTGTATTTTGTATTACTCTCATTGGTTGAATAAAGAAGCTGCCTACTTTGTGACATAGGTCAGCCCTTAGGTGGGCGGAGTAGACAGAATGGAAGTTCTGGTAAGAAAGGAAGTGGGGGAGCAGCTAGGTCCTGCACCCAAGATGGACATACCTTAGAACCATCCAGTAAGTCACCACCTTGTGGTGACATACAGACTTTTATAATGGGTTAGTTTAGATGTGAGAGCTAGCCAAGAAAAGGCTAGAGATAATGGGC
>JAQHUG010000087.1:6348028-6366738 GCA_028555095.1 Dicrostonyx torquatus | reverse complement strand
TTTTTTTTTTTTTACATTGAATCTACCATTATGAAGACAATGATCATCCATCATGGAGTCAGTTGTTTCCTACATCTGTAGCTCCATAATCATGCAGAAGAAAAAGAGTTCTGAGGTCTTTATGTTGTTTATGGCTGGTATCTATCAGCATGCTGACTTCCTGCTCTCTCCCATGCACCTCTCACTTTCTTCTTGCCAATTTCTATGCACCATGAAAATATATATCACACAAGTTATTCAAATCCTGCAAGCACAATTTGAAGACATCAGGAAACCTTCTCTATTCTCCATTGGTTTCTGGACACTGTACTCCTAAATGTCATTACATTAAAAATCTTTCAGAAGAAGTGCTGGGAGAACCAACAGCTGCTCATTCGAAAGCAATGGCAAATTCAGTGATACATAGCTTGAACTTGCTGCCCTGACTCTTTCAAATTATGTCCCTCAAACACAACTCTCAGTGTAATGCCTTCTAGAATAAACTACCATGTTTTTAAAAGGTCATTATACTTAGGAAAAATGACTAGTCTTTTGTCTTTCTTGCTTGTATTCAGACAAACTAAAAACCCATCATTATCACTGTACCTATAAGTTTGTATAGTGACTTAGAATTTCATATCTCCAATAATTCAAAAAAACCTTCATTTTTCATTGAAATTTTGTCTATATGATCAAATGTCTCTTCTTTCACAAATACTCCCTAGTTTCCCTGCAGTACATCATTTTAGTTCTATATCAGACAGCTTATAACATGTTGTCTGACGTTCTCATTATTTACACCCTCATTTTTATCTGCTCTTACACGATGAGCTCCTCAAAGGCAAAAGCAGCACAATCCATTCCTGCCAGCTGGCAGTTTCTAGTCAAATGATGGGGAGATAGTTTATTAGCGCTGAAGTTCAGTAATCAAGTAGGAGACAGATCACCTGGCAATATTCATGGAAGGCAGGTGGTTCTAAAGGTTTGGAACCCAGGAGCAAAGACTAGGTGAGGAAGAGGTCAGGAGCCAAATGAACTAATTCTGACTTCTCCAGTTGGGACCTATACAATCTATGTTTAGACTTCACCAAGCCCCTCATGCCTTCGGCCTCGCACAACAGACAATGTATGTATCACGTATGAATACTGTCTGATCTCAAGGACTGTGACAAGGATTGTGTGTGTCCTAAGATATCTTACCCCAGGTACATAGCCTCCCGTCTTACTTTTGCATTCATAACCACAAAGTCTTGAAATTCCCAGAGTCAGAGCTAAGGAAATAATCTTAGTCTCATAGTCACAAAACCTGTGGCACTCAGGATCCTTCCCCTGCTGAACACAGAAAGTTCCCTGATGGTAAGGCTACAGGTCCTGTCTCTTTCCTGCCACAAGTCTTCAGCCATAGCAGTCGCTGACTATAGCCAAGTGTGATGTACACATGAAAAGAAAATGTATCTGTCTTCACAGAGTAGAGAAACATTATGTCCCAAGAGACCTGGGATACATAAAGGAAGGATTGCCTTTTCAGCAATCAACTTAGTGGGGAGTGTAGAAAAGGGCTTTCATGCTGTTTCTGTATTTATTTCTCTCATAATGTCTAAACAGTCTAACAGACAGTGTAGAATTCCTGGGAGATGATAAAGCAACTGAATAATACTAGCTTAGAGCAAGAAGTAGGATGAAAAGAGGAAGGAGTTATTTCCTTGTCTGTAAGAAGAATCCCATTAGAACTGCCTTTGCTTTCAATAATAATGTTAACACGGCAATATAAATGCCTCTTGTCTTCAAGTCTGAGAGCATGTCAACATAATAGAGGTGTAGGCAGTGTTTATAATTATATAAAATCACATGGTTGGGAGTAGAAGAGAACTAAGCAGTCTTCACCAACAACAGGAAAGCTTGGGAACAACATATTAGGAACCAGTGACATCTCCTATGAAACACAGAATCTCACACAGGAACTGAAATCCACTGATAACACAAGTTAGTGTGTTATTCCATAGGGAAGTAGCTGTGTGGTTTTCTTTTGAATAGGAAAAAAATCACTCCCGTAGCCAAACTTTTCAAATGTCATTTAAATAAGGAGAATGTGATATTAAAGTAGGAACAAATGAGATCCATTTCCCCAAACAAGAGATTTCCGAGATTTCCATTAATACATTTCCTAACTTGCTTTGCTGAATAAGAAAAGGCAATCTAAACAAAATCACCAAATAATAGATGAGACTGCTAAAGTTAGAGGACATTTGAGGGGTACTATAGAAACCTAATACAGTAGAAATTTACTAAATTATGTACATGTATGAAGGCAATCTAAATGAAATCGCCATATAATGAGGGAAACAACTGACCATTTCTTGTCACCAAACAGCGTCCGGTGTCAGGATTGGATTGTATCTAAATGAGTCATGGGCAAAGGGACCTCAAGGGAATCCCCATACAACCGCAGCTATTTTCAAGACTATAGGTTCCTCTCCAAAAACCAACAACAAAGCCCCATTGTTGAAGACAACACCTACACAACTCATTAAACATGGAGAAGTCAGGATGGTGCCTACAATGAGCATAGCCCCTATACTCCAAGGCCGTTGGTACAGGAAGGTACTCACTACACTGTCAAAAAAATAATGTAAACACCAAGTTAGCCAGAAACCTTTAGTCTACAATGGTGTACTACCTGCAGAACAAACTAAGACAGTGGTGGCACAAACCTTCTGGGGCAGTAACTAATCAATAATGGCTTTGACATAAGGCCCACTCCAAGAGATAGAACCAATACATGACACTTCTTGGGTGACCAAGAACCTAGACTAATAGCTCAGGAACCTAGGGGAAAACCAAATAATACTGGTATAAAAAAAGATAAAAGAACATAGTAAAAACATGACTTCTGATACTATGCTGCTATACTCATGTTAAATAATATTTGATCACACTATGAACTCTGAGATTACATTATTTACTCAAAAAATCTGTTTCTGTTTCTGTGTGGCTCAGTCCTAGCACACAGCTTTAATCCAAGAGCTTTCTGATTGGATATAGTAAACAGGATTAAATAAAGTCAACCACAGGTTAAGAGGCAGAACAAGCAACCAACTGACAGGATGGATAGAGAGATGCACAGGAAGTAGAAGGGAAGGACATTCAGTTTGGGGAGTTGTGTTTGAGATGATATAGTTTTAAAGCTCTCTGGGATGACAGTAAAGGAGAAAGCATATGGGTTCTTTTTATGCCTCTCTGAGATAGCAGGCTTCACCCCAGCATCTGGATCCAGAGTCTTCATTGATAAAATAGAACAATAAAGACTTAATTAAAAACAATTTACTTATGTATCAGAAACTTGTTTAGTCATCATGTATCATCAGAGAAGCTTCCTCCTGCTGTAGATGGAAGCAAATATAGAGACCCACAGGCAGACATCATGTAGAGAGAGACGTTGAATACTCAGCCTGAAGTGGAGTGTCCCAATCAAATTCCTCCCCCTCAGAACTCAGGGAACCCTGTGGAGGAGGAGGCAGAAGAGCCAGAGGGATTGAGGACCATGAGTAGAGCCAGAGGGGCTGGAGGATACCAAGGAAACAAGTCCCTCAAATAATGTGAGCAAAGTTTATTTGAACTCACAGAGACTGAAGCAGCACAGGTCTACACTAGGTCCTCTTCAGTATGTCTTTGGGTTTAATGCTTTTGGGGGATTCCTGAGTGTGTGAATGAGTGGGTCTCTAATTTGTGGGCCTTCTCTGGGGTTATTTTCTATATGTTGGTTTTTCTTGACCAACTTTAATGTGATAGTTTCTGTTTTATCTTATTATATTATTTTGTAGTATTTTTAAAAACAGAATGAATGAGTGAATTAATGAAAACCTGAATTGGTAAAGTTTAACAACATAATTGATAAAGAGAAAATTTATTTTCTCTATTATTTATATCAACTACTCCAAGGCTAGTATCATATTTAGGAGTATTTGACAAAATAGAATGGACTCTATTGTCTTTAGTGTGTGCTTTTATTTGGTTTTATTGGTTTTGATTTATCTTATTTTGTTTTGTTTTGTCTTATTTTGTTTTGGGAGGATTTATAGTTTAATTGGATTTTTGTGTGTTATGAGAAAGAACTTAAAGTTTTGTGGGTAAAGATGGGGAGAGGAACTGGAAGAACATGAGGAGAGGAAGAATATTATCAAAATACATTCAAATTTAGCATTTATCACAATATCTGCAATGTAACAGATGATGTAGGAAGTTTTTGATGTTCATATTGCATTCACACATTGAGTTAGCTAGGTAAATGTAACAGATTCAGTTACGACAAATCTATTAATGAAATAATGTCAAAGGCTTAAAATATCTATTCCTGTCCAATAGAAAAGAATTCTATTAATTTTTAAAAAGCGAAGCCTTAAAAATAAAATGAGTAATAAACTACTCATGAATTTGCTAGAAGCACATTTTTATTCTACCATTTTTGAACCCAATGAAAGCTATCATCCAAAATTCCATGCATTTTTGCCTTCTGAATATAATCCAGAATAGTGTCTGACAGCACAAAGAGACAGAAGTTATGTACTAAAGCCCTTCCTAAGTGTCATGAGCCATAGACCAGGCTGAAAGTAGCTATAAAGACCAGGGGTGGATTCCCTTATTCAGCTTTCTGATAATTCCAAAACTCCAGATTGGAAGTGTCATACAACAAAATAGGCAAGAATCATTTCCACTAGACTATTGTAAAGAAACAGACAATGAAATAAAAATGTATTAAACTGTTTAATCATGTAGTGAGTGAGAAGAAGACAAGAATGATGGAAAACAGAGCCACACAAGTGTGGCCAGAATGGTCAAGGATGGTTGTAATTATCACTGATGTAGACAAGTAAGCGGTTTACCTCAGCATCGGAAATATTTGGGATTACCAACTTCAAATTCAGTCTGCAATTTTAAGAACTTCTAATCAGTGAAAAAAATGATTGGGCCTATTTTTGAAGTTGGACATCACAGAGTAGCAGATACTAGAGCAAATTTATTCATCTTTTGGCCTAGCAGCAAGGAAAGAAAGAAAAAAGGAGTCAACAGAATTATACCCAAATAAAACCAAATCCAAAAGAAAAAACATTAAATTCTAAAACCCTATGTCCTGCATTGTGTGCATTTGGTGATGGGAAGTAGAATCCCAAGAGCTTGGTCCCTTGACTCTATGAACAAGTTTCCTTGCTACCTGCATCAGTGTCAGGCATCACACATTGCCGGCATCAGTACCTTCAGAAGTCTCCATTGCTCCAGCTTTATTCCAAGGTTCTCAACATGAAAAAATTGGGTGATACTTCCCAAACTGCAAAACAACCATGCTGTGGGACAATGCTCTTGTACACTGTAAAGATTTGTCACTCATATTGGTTTAATAAAATGTTGATTGGCCACAAGCCAGTCAGAAAGTATAGTCAGGGCAACCAGACTAAGAGAATACTGGAAAAAGGAGAGGCAGAGACTCTGTGTTTATCCAGAAACAGAGGAAGAAAAATGAGAATGCCTTTCTGAGAAGGTCGCAAGCCACATGGCTAAACATAGATAAGAATTATAGGTTAATTTAAGCTAATTTAAGAGCCAGTTAATAATAACTCTGAGCTAATAAGCCAAACAGTTTATAATTAATATAAGCCTCTACACAAATTTGCCTGGCCACTCAGACAGCTCCTCAGTTCTGAATGCCTCAAATACAAACATCACACAGATAGTTCCAAGATAGTTGCCAGCATGCACTGTGCTTGAGTCTGTATGGGTCATGATTGTGGTGACCTACGAGTGTCACGATCACGGAGCACAGGGAAGCAAACCTGAAGAGCACCCAGAGCACCCTACAGTCCTTTCCTACAAACGTTATTACTTGCATTTGTTTGAAATAAAGTTTTAATTTGTACATCTCTGAGCACATGGTGACTATAGACTTACAGATTTCTGCAATGTCCTTGATGCATCTTTATTACTTTGTTACAGAGCAAAGCCACTTATTTTGTATCCATAAAACAATGAAGAATGTTGTCAGAGACTGGAGTCACACAATACCTTTTAAGAATAAGCCCTAACTGCCTAAGTGGCTCTCATTATAACAGATGTCTTAAAGTGTCCACCATCCTGTGATAGCGTAATCCTGGATGCTATTCCTTCCACATGTAAAAGCCTAAACATTCAGGAACTAAACCATAGTATCAAGTCAACCTCCTGAAGAATTCACTCATAGAATCTGTACATAAGGAGCTGATGTTGAACAGATCTGGAAACAGGAATCAATTAAAATAGAAACAAGCAGGGATTCTTTTCAGATTGGACTAATGAAGGACTTGAACATAATGTTACCACCACTGTGAGTCCATATGTGTAGCATTCCTCCTGGGCCTGAAATACACTGTCCTATTGGCAGTAGATAGATTCTGGAAGAGGAAAAGTTATTTTCTTTTACTGTGTGGCTCTTGGTAAGTCAACCAGAATTCAGTTGTAGAGCACTCATTCAAGAAGATATGGACAGCACAAATTGGACTAATGTTGTGAGATATTAGTTATACTGTGTGAAGATACGTCACTATGATTGGTTTAATAAAAGTTCAATGGCTAATAATTAGTCAAGAGGTATAAGCAGGACTTTCAGACAAAGAGAGCTCCGAAGAAGAAAGGGGGAGTCAACAGTGAAATAAATGAGCAAGCAGGATATGCAGGAGGATAAGTAAAAATCATGAGTCATATGGTATCATGTAGATCAATAGAAATGGATTCATTTAAGTTTCAAGGACTAGTTAGAAACAAGCCTAAGCTAAAATTGAACTTTCATAATGAATAAGAAGCCTCCATGTCATTATTTGAGAGCTGCCTGGAGGGACAGAGAAAGACTCATTACAGACTTAATGTGTTCCAGGTCATATGCTCATTCAGTCCTGGTCCAGCTGGATTTGATGAGCTCCCAATAGATCAGGCACATTATCTCAGTTGATGGGCCAGTCCCTCGCAGACCTAACTTCCTTGCTTATCTTCTTCCCCCTTCTGCTCCTCGACTGGACCTTGGGAGCTCAATCCTTTGTTCTGATGTGAATGTGGGTCTCTGACTCTATCTCCATCCATCAGATGAAATTTCTATGGTGACAATCAAGATATTCATCAATGTGACTATGGGACAAGGCTAGTTCAGGCACCCTCTCCACTGCTGCTCAAATATCTAGCTGGGGACATCCCTATGGACACCTGGGATCCCCTCTAGAGACAAGTCTCTTGCCAATCTTAAAATGATTTCCTTAATGTAGATATCTTATTCCCTTCTCCAATAACCTCCCTTCCTCCATCTCCACACTCCCACTCCCCCAAGCTCTCCCTAGTTCTTCCCTTCTCCCTCCCCCTCTCCCTTTTGCGCACCCCCACCCCTACATTCACCCCCATCCCTACTCCTGTTCTTCCAACTTTTGCTTAGCGATCTTGTTTGCTTCCAATTTCCAGGAGAATCTATATATGTTTTTCTTTGGGTTCACCTTGCTATTTGTCTTCTCTAGGCTTGTGAGCTATAAGCTTAATGTCCTTTGTTTATGGCTAGGGTTACTGATGATTATGTCTAAGGGAACGTAGAAATTGAATATTGCTATTTGAGATCATGTAAGACTAATTTCAAAACTGTGATAGACAACAAGTAAAGGAAGAAGACATGCTGAAGTTGCTCTTAAATTTTGAGTATCCAATTTCAGGGACTAAGGGAACAGATTCATAAGGGAATTGACTTATATGTAATACATTTCTAGAACTATTAACAATGGAAATCAAGAAAGCAACATGTGCCCATTGAGACAACTATGAATGTTGTAGAGAAATGAGAAGATTGCTCAATCAGTAAAGATCTTTCCCTACAGTCACAAATACTTGAGTTTGACACCCCAGAATCCATAAATGGAATGGTTAGAAAAAAGAGAGCAAGCAAATGTCAGGGGTTAATTAGCCTGTGAGCCTAACACAGTTAGTGTTAGTGTTAAGTTAGTGTTAAGTTAGTGACAGTTGATGCCACCAACATGCTGACAAAGGATGGAGTGTACCTGAGAAAGGACATGACATGCAAGGGTGCCCTCTGGTCTCCACATGCATTCTCATACATGTATATCTCCACATAGAGAAATATGTTCATGCATTCATACAGATAAAATATTTATACATATGAGCACAAAATGATTATAAAACTACAGAAGGAAACTGTAAGAATTGCATACAGAACATCTTCAGATCAATATTGGAGAGAGCAATAATCTGAAGGAGAAGTAAAGAGAAAATACTACAGAAGAGAGTCTAAATTGGACTCGAAGAATATCTAAAACAGAAAAGTGTGTGTGTGTTTTATCATCTGTGCTTGGTGAAAAATGGATTAAGGGAGGCTATAAGTACATACATGCATTTAAAAAACAATGACTAGAGAAAAGTTAAATTATAGCAAAGTATTTTCATTCTAACTTTGTTTTTTATAAAAGTTCTGTAAAGGATTTATGTGCCTAGTGTTCAGACTTTATCTTCAAATTGAAAACCATTTTGATGTCTGTTCAAAGACATTTTATGCAAATATTAGGAATATGTTTCTCCATAGTGAGTAAACTTAACGAATTTGAATCACTCTTTAACACAGAAGGTTTGTATCTCATGGAGTCCAAGCTAGTTAAAGAATGAACTTTGCTCCAATCCACCTTGCCTCCCACTTTGTCTGGCTGATAAAAGGTAAGGCATCAATCAAGGAAGATCATAACTACCTAGAGCTTTAGGGAGAAATATGGGCACCTTAGCAAGAACATAAAACCATTATGGAATAATTTGAGTTTGGATGAGCATAGGTCAAAAGCATCACTTCTCAAAAAATGTCATCACCAAAGAAATTTGACTCTATATTGCTGGTATACTCTTCCCTAAAAAGTTTCAAGCTTTACTGATTTTAGTGGAAACTATAATGTTAATATAGTCTCAAAACTTAAGCTATGTGATATATAAAATCAAAATATTGAATTAATATTAAATTCAGTTACATAGAGATATTCTAAGCATCCATCTTTTATTCCCCAAGCATCTTTGCTCTAAAGGGTGTGAACATTAGCACATTTAATAAAGGTTGTCACAATCCTATTTCTTCCCATGTCTATCCCTTCAACCCTCAATAAAGTCTCTCTTCCTTTCTACTACTTTATGGAGCATCCATTTCAGGTGAGTAACATACACAGCTTACACATAGGAAAGAGCAGCAAGGAAATTCAGAGTAGGTACTTGTTGTTTCTGATTTCTATGGAAATGTTTAGATCTTAGTCTTCTATCCACCTGTCAAGTGACCATAAACAATGGCATCAATTATCTAAGCATTAATGTCTTTATATAAAAAGGGGGCAAAGAACTAGGGATATAGTTCAGCAGGTAGAGTGCTTGCCTGTCAAGCATAGAGCCCTGGATTTTATCTCTGTCTTCTATAACTAATGTATAATGCTATATACCTATAATGCCAGCACTCGGAGTGTAGAGACAAGAAGGTCAGAAGTTCAAGGTCATACTCATCAACTTAGGGAGTTTAAGGACACTTTGGATTATATAAAACATTGTATCAAAATATAAAAAATGAACAAATGAAAGAAGACAAAAATGTACTTGTTGCATAATGTCATGCTACTTCAGTAAATAGCATGTATTAGGTAATTCCCACATATTAAGTATTTAATAGCATTTAGTTTTGAATATATTATTGTCTCAAGATAACAAACTGCAGGAGAATAAAATTAGGATTTGTGGATATGAGAAAATGTATAAGCATGCTACTCTGAAATTTTATTATATCATATAAATATGCATTGTGGCTATGGAAATATGCATTTAACTTTTGCTGCCTTCTGTAATAATGAAAATATAATAATGAGCACATTTTACAACTTAAGCCTTAAGTTGTCTTCCTGGGTGCTTGGAAACTTTAAATGATTTTTCATCCTAGAATTACATTGTGAGGATTTTGGTTTTGTGTTTTGTTTTCATGCTTCACTTAACTTTCATTGGCATTTGCTTTAACAGGCACCAAGTAGGAAGGAAGACTGAACCCATGTGGAAAAGTTAAGCATGACCCCATTACAAGTCATTTGCATGATTCAGCATTACGTATCTTTCATTTCTTGTCAGGGAAGAAACACAAAATTATGAATTGACTATGCAGCCTCTCTTCCCCAACACATTCTCTAAGCCTCACATGGAAATACTTCTATAAAATACAAAATCTTGCAGATCTATTTTCTTTTTGGTAGAATCAAGTAATTCTCACACTGACAAACCATTGAGACCAGGCTAATCTACAGATATCTCTAACTTTTTGACCAGAAATTCCAATCATTCATACTTATGGTTTGGCCTAAATGTTTCACCCAGTTAGAAGTTTCTGAATGATCATTCCATTTTCTTTCTCCTTTTCTGTCTCATCTGCCCCAGTCCACATAGTCATCTTTCTACATGGATCTGGCTAATGGATGCCTAGTTTGTAAATGGAAAATGGAATTAAATACTTCCTCCTTTTATGTTTTTGCTGGAGATAAAAGAATAAATAAGAAGATGTGGTGTATAGAAGTGAACATGGTGTTCATGTTTGGGGAAAGTAATATGCTTCTCTATTACTAAATACATTATAACCTAAGTCACAGGTGGAGAAAGAGAAAACAGAGAGTAGTTGGGACAATAGAAGTAGTTAGACTGCGTTCCAGAGATAATGTTGAAATGGACAATAGGATGCTGTGAGAGACCTGTTAGGAATCTTGACAGACACATGTGTGTCCTTCCACAATGTCAAGGTTGGTGAAGAACAGTTTACATGTTTCACTGATTTTATTGACTGTACTTTATGAAGCCAACTTATTTTACTTGATATTATAGCTATGTGGAAATTTTGGGCTCTTTTATTCTAAATTAAATTAACTCTTTGATCATACAGTATAACTTACATGGTAATGTATAAGCAGAGAATGGCTTACAAGGGTTTTAAAGGCTTTAGAGTTTAGAGAAGTCTTACAGAAAGCAGGCAGAGTGGTGTCATGGATGTAAACTGAGTAACTACAAAGTGACTAGATAAAATATTAAGGGATCCATTCAGAGGGCTTTCAGAGGCCATGGAACTCAGCCTGCTCTGGTGAAGTAGATTAAAGGCAGGGTATGTTCAAAGCAAGTTGTTGGCAAGAACAGGACCAGACCTGTCCAAATGAATAGTGATGAATTAAAGCCATGAGGATGATGAAAACTCATTTCCTGGCAATAATGAGAGAGAGAGAGAGAGATCAGGTAGTTAAGTGACAGGTTGATGGGTGCTATAGTAGAAGGCAAGCAGCTAGCTTAACCCGAAATAATCACACACAAATTATATTAATTAAATCACTGCCTGGCCATTAGCTCTAGCCTCCTATTGGCTAACTCTCACATCTTGATAACCCATTTCTATGTTAATCTGTGTCCACTATGAGGTTGTGGCTTACCGAGATAGATTCAGTATATCTGACTCCGGCAACTCCATGACGGCTTTCTCTGTCTGTCTTCCTCCTCCCAGTATTCAGTCCTGTCTTCCCGCCTATCTAAGTACTGCCCTATCAAAAGGCCAAGGCAGTTTTTTTTATTTAACCAGTGAAAGCAACACAAATACAGAAAGACCTCCTACACCAGGATGCCACTATATGCCTCCTTTTATACTGTACACAGAACTATTCTTTCTGATTTAGTTTGTTACAGCCATGTGCCCATTTGTACCTGATTTATATTGATCAATTCATAGAAGACACTTTTTTTTTTACTTGCATAAGTAGGTTACTCAGTAATCTGCATCAGAGTTTGTGCTAAGCCAGTAATGGTTGTCTCTGCAGAAACAAAATACTCAGACCGCCTTAGGATTTGCACTCCAAACACAGCCAGCTGCTTAGAGAATGCAGTCATCAAGTACAACATGAAACTAGAAAGTCACTGTTCCATGTGGCAGCATAGGGTACCAATTATTCTGAAATGTATTTATTACAAAGATTCCCTTCCTGAAAGATTTTCCACCTTTAGCTGCCAGGTTCTTTAAAGTTTTTTTTGTTTTTTTGTGTTTGTTTGTTTTGTTTTTTAATCAGACACAAAGAAGTTCCTTGCCTAAAGGACCTTGAAATCATCCTTAACTCCTTGAAACAAACCTTGATACGCATAGTGAACCTCCAGACCTGGTTTAACATTGACCAAAACCAGAAATCTCAAAGGAAGCTATAAGCCCCCATCAAATTCCCATTGCTCTATCGCCTTTGTGGAAAATGGTCTAGGACTGTGTCTGGTGTTGATTACAAAGTCTCAGCAGAATTAGTGTTTCCCCCAGAGCACCAGGTTCTGCAGCTCATGAGACTACATTCAGTTAGCTTTTGAAAATTGAAAAGTCACTGCTAACTCCATAATTTAGGTAATTGAGTGCCCGAGGAGAAAAAGGCCACTGCCATGGAGAAGGAATTCGGACCTTCAAGATACTCTGACAGTTTGCACAGTAATACTCCAGAGCCAGGAAAGTGGTGGTGGGCACCCTCATTCTAATGAGTAAATAAGACTGGGACCCTGGTCATGGATAATAAAGTCCTATTCGTTCACAGGGTACAAAACCAAGTCCTCTAGACTCCCGTTGCTGACCTCATTTTCTGCCTCCTCAAAAGGAAATGAAACAAACTCTCATCTTCCAAATTAATCTACTAAGTCATTAAAAAAAGAAATTTCATACAAGCAGATCTCCAATGTAATAACAAAATTAATTGGACAGGGATAAGGGAGAAGGGTTTACAAGATCACAAGAAATAAAACAGAAAGGCAGTGCATCAGAGGCAGCAAAATACATATAAAGAGATGCTCCTTAACCTCGGCTTATAATCAATCAGTGGCTGTTAGCATATATAACTTTTTTTATACATTAACCAATCAGTTTGCACAGCATCTTTGCCAGGGCCAACCATCTCTTACCTTTTCCTACTCCCTACATGCAAAGAGAACTGGGTGTTCAAAACAGAGACCTAAACTTGTATGCCCTGGAGACAGAAAATATCATATAAACCGAGATAACCGGAGCCTCGATGAGAAAGTTGGTTCACAGTATTGCAAAGGATGGCAAAGAGTACAGAGCTCCAATTGGTTTTGTTTCTGCATTTTTCAATTGGCACCAGTGTGTTTAACCTATTTGTTGGTGATACATTCAACGAGATAATATGGGTCACATGTAGATCAATTTCAGTAGGACTGGGGAATGTGCTGTTTTAGTATAGAATTTCATTACTAAGGTACAATTTTTTTTAACAAAATACTAAAAAACTAAGGCAATGTTTAAACCCACAATAATGGTATAAAAATACCAAATAACTTCAAGTGTTATTGCCTTAGACAAAACATTAATATTAATTGACTATATTTAAAAATATGTAATTGGAAGCCAAATGATAGGCTAAATATTATTCATCTGCACATTTTTATAAGCTCAAATAGCCATTATCTCTTTCCAAACTACCATGTTTTCACCATACCATTACTTATCCAAAACTTCCAAAATACTTTAAAATTTCCAAATGTCCAATCTAAATATGACAAAAGAGACAAATGTTTAGGTCATAGTGTGTCCTGTCCAAAATGATGTCATATCTAGTAAAAACACAAAGAATATAATCTGGATTACCTCACTCAAGATAATTTTTTTCAAGTTACATTCATTTGCTTACAAATCTCAAGATGTAATTTTTTAACAGCTGTATAATACTCCACTTTGTAAATGTACCATATTTGATTTATCCATTCTTTGGTTCTTGTTTCTGGCAATTATGAATAAAACTGCCATGAGCATAGTTGAGCAAGTGTCCTTGTGATAGAATGGAGCGTCCTTTGAGTATATGCTGAGGAGTAGTATAGTTTGGTCTTGAAGTAGATCAATTCCAAATTTTCTGAAAAAGCACCATATTTATTTCCATAGTGAATGTGCAAGTTTGTACTCCCACCAGCAGCGAGGAGTGTTCCCCCCTTGTTCCACATCCTCACTGACATGAACTGTCACTTCAGGGAAATAACAACCTTCACAATAGCCACAAAATATACAAAATATCTTGGGGGTAACACTAACCAAGCAAGTGAAAGACCTATATGATAAAAAAAAACTTCAAGTCTTTGAAGAAGAGAATTAAAGAAGATACCAGAAGATGGAAATATCTCCTATGCTCATGGATCAGTAGAATTAACATAGTTAAAATGGTCATCCTGCCAAAAGTAATCTATAGATTCATTGTAATTCCCCATCAAAATTCCAACACAATTCTTTACAGACCTTGAAAGAACAATGCTTAACTTCCTATGTAAAAACAAAAAGCCTGGGACAGCTAAAACAACCTTGTAAAATAAAAAAACTTCCAGAGATATCAACATCTATGTTGATACAAAGCTCTACTACAAAGCTATAATAATAAAAAGAAAACGTGACATTCGCATAAAAACAGACAGTTATATCAATGAAGTCAAACTGAAAACAGACAAATATACATACCTATGGGATACTCGATTCTTGATAAAGTAGCCAGAAGTATACAATGGGAAAAAAAGCCTCTTCAACTGATGCTGTGGTCTAACTGGATGTCAGCATGTAGAAAAATGCAGACAGATCCATATCTACCACCCTGTACCAAACTCAAATCCCAATGTATCAAAGACCTTAACATAAAACCAGATACACTGAACATAACAGACAAAAATGTGGGGAGTAGCCTTGAATGCATTGACACAGGAGATGGCTTCCTAAACAGAACACTAATAGCATAGCTACAAATGTCAATAATTAATAAATGAAACCTAATGAAACTGAAAAGCTCCTGTAATGCTAAGGACACTATCAATAGGATAAAAAGAAAATCCACAGAATAGAAAAAGATTTTTACCAATTCTACATCTCACAGACAGCTAATATCCAAAATATATGAAGAAATCAAGAAACTATATGTCAAAAAACTAAATAATCCAATTAAAAAATGGGGTACAGATCTCAACAGTAGAATCTCAAATGGCCAAGAAACACTTAAAGAAATGCTCAATGTCTTTAGCCATCAGGGAAATGCAAATCAAAACGACTCTGAGATTCCATCTTACATCTGTCAGAATGGCTAAAATCAGTAACACAATATGTAATTCTTGTCAACATGGAAACCACTGAGATTAGTAAAATGAGAATAAGGATTTAAAGGTGAACTCAGAAAGAAATGAAAGCTAATTTCAGCTCTGATGTCAACTTTAGCAAATGTAATTACAGTTTGTACCACACATGTTAAGTAAGAGTGGAATTCCTCTATGGCCAATGATTGTATCCAGTTTCTACTAGACTGATAAAGTCTTCCTGAGAGTTACCTTTCAACTTGGGCATTCCAGTGATTTTTGTCAACTCACTTTCACAGGTAGCATACATAAACTACAATAAAAGTCTATTCTGCTCCTTTTTCCATTTAGCCCATCAGCCATTGACCTATTGTGCTTTTTACTACAACCTGATACCTTCAAGTTTTAGAATGCCTTAGACTCTAAGAGAATACAGTTCCCTACAATAAAAATAACAAAGATCAAATAAGCAAATTAAACAGACCTATACACTCCTATCAGAATAAAAGCACCAATTTAAAAAGCAATTTAAACAGACCTACAACTCCTAATAAAGTAGAAGCATTAACTAAAATGCTACCAAACAAAAAAATGCCTGGGGCCAGACAGTTTTAGAACAAAATTCTACCAGACTTTAAAAGAGTTAATGACAATGCTACTCGAATTATTACAATAAATAGAAACAGAAGAAACATTGTCTAATTTTTTTATGAAGCTATAGCTCTTGAAAACAGAATACAAGAACACATTAAAAAGATCATCTATCATGATCAAGTAGCCTTCATCCCAGAGATACAGGCATGGTTCAAAATATGTAAATCCATCAATGCAATCCATTATATAAATAGGTCAAAAGACAAAAAAAAAAGTCGTCATCTCATTAGTTCAGAAAAAAGACCTTTGACAAAATTTAATACCTCAATAACATAAAAGTTTTGGAGAGATTAGGGATATAAGAGTCATATATCAGTGTAATATAGCAATTTACAACAAACCCATAGCTAACATCAACTTAATCAGAGAGAAAATCAAACTGTTTCCACTAAATTTAGGAACAACAAAAGTCTACCCCCACTCTCCATTCCTGTTAAATATGGTACTTGAAGTCTCACCTAAAGCAATTAGGCAACTGAAAGAGATAAAGGAGATTTAAAGAAAAGTAAGGAAGTAGTCAATGTATCTTTATTTGTAGGGATGTGATAATAAATATATGATCCTAAAAATTCTACCAGCAAACTTCTACAGCTCATAAACTCTTAAAGCAGAGTAGAAGGACACAAAATGACTTGCCAATATCAATGTCCTCCTATATACAAATGACAAACTGAGAAAGAAATCAGGAAAATAAAACCTTTCCCAATATCCTCAAATACTATAGAATATCTTGGAGTAACTCTAACCAATCAAGTGAAAGAGTTTCAAGATAAAGACTTAAAGGCATTGAAGAAAATATCAGAAGTTGGAAAAATTTCCCATGTCATGCTCAGTAGGATTAACAGAGCAAAGCTGGCCATCCTTCATAGGTAATCTACATATTCAATGTAATCCCCACTAAAATTCCAACACATTTTTCACATTTCTTGAAAGGGTAATTTTCAATTTTATATGAAACACAAAAACCAAGATTTGCTAAAACATTTCTGAATGAAAAGAAAGAACTGCTGGTTGTATCACCATCCCAGAACTCAAATTATATACTACCAAGTTATAGTAATAAAGACAGCATGGTGTTGGCACAAAAAACAGACATGTTGATCAATAGGATAGAATTGAAGCCTCAGAAATAAGTCCAGACATCTATGGATACCTATTTTGTTTTTGTATAAAGAAGCCAGAAATACACATTGGAAAAAAAGCAGCATCTTCAACAAATAGTAATGGTCAAACTGGATGGCCTCGTGTAGAGGAAACCAAATATACCCATATTTTTCACCCTACACAAAGTCAAATTCCAAGTGGATCAAAGATGTCAATATAAGATCTATAAGATCAGGTACAGTGAATCTGATAGAAGAGAAAGTGGGGATTAGTTTTAAACTCATTGGCACAGGGAAAGACTTTCTGAATAGAATAACAAATGCCAAAGCACTAAAATTAATCAATAAACAGGACTTCAGGAACCAGAAAATCTTCTGTACAGGAGAGTTTCAGAGTAAATTACCAAATTACTGCAGAATGGGAAAAGAGTTTTACCAACTATATACTCAATAAATGATTAATGTCTAAAATATATAAAAATAGTTAAAATGAAGTTCAGATATAAACAGAATTCTCAAAAGAAGAAGAAGGTCAAAAGACTAAGAAACACTTATAGAAACACACTGTCATCAAGAAAGAGCTTGCTTCAGAATGGCCAAGGTCATTAAAACAAATGAAACCTCATTCATTCTGGAAAGAATGTAGAGTGAGAATACTCCTCCATTGCCATTGAGGGTGTAAACATGCACAGTCACTATGGAAATCAGCATAGATCTTCATTTGGAAGCTGATAACAAATCTACTTCATACCCAGCTATACAACTCTAGGTCCTATACCCAAAT
The DNA here is from genome assembly GCA_028555095.1 of Dicrostonyx torquatus. Lineage (NCBI taxonomy): Eukaryota > Metazoa > Chordata > Mammalia > Rodentia > Cricetidae > Dicrostonyx > Dicrostonyx torquatus. Next base: position 6,349,089 of record JAQHUG010000087.1, on the reverse strand, counting down.
GATGCTTCAGCCTACTACAGAAATAGTTGCTCAGCTATGTTCATTGCTGCTCTATTCATATTAGCCAGAAATTAAAAGCAACCTAGTTGTCCATTAATAGCTGAATGGATAAAGAAAATGTGGTATATTTACACCATGGAATATTACTCGGGGATTAAAATAAGTGAAATCACGTAATTCTCAGATCCAGAAAGAGAAATATATTATGTATTCACTTTTATGTGGATGTTAGCTCTTAATTCATTGATAAGCAAGTTACAATCCATAAAACCACAGAGGTTAAATATAGAGTAAAAGACTGGGGAGAGGGATGGATCTCCCAAGAGAATGGAGATGGAACAAATAGTTATAGATAGATGCAGACCTAGAACATAAAGAACCAATGGGGAGAGGGAAAGAAGGGGATGAGGAAGAGAACATGATGGGGAACGAATAAAACTAAAGGATATTTGAGGAATCATATAGAAACTTAACACAGTATATGGTGTTGACCTAAATGTAATCGCCAAATAACAAGGGAGATAGTGTCCTCACTGGACATCTCTAATCACCCAATAAAGCTTCCTGTACCAGGAATAGGTTACATCTAATCCAGTTGTGGGCCAAAGGAGTCCCGACAACCCAAAACTATTCTCCACAAACTGAAAGCCCTATTGTTGAAGACAATATCTACACAACTCATAGAATATGAAGAAGTAGAGCTGGTGCCTATGTAGCGCCTTACCCCAGCAGTCTAGTTCTTGGTAAGATCAGATACTTTGCTACCAAATGGGAAATGTAAGCACCAACACAGCCTCCAAAATCTTTGAACTACCTTAGCGGCTTACTTCCAAGACATACTGGTTTAATAGTGACAGAGAGTTTCTGCAAGGAACTAAGCAAGATCTTATTTGATTGGAGGCCTACTCCACGAGAAAGAATGCCTACCCAACATTGCTTGGGTGGCTACAAATCTGATACCAGATAAGATAGGGACCCAGGAGGAAAGCAAGTACTTCTGTGATGTGGGATTTTCCTCTGTATCTGTGATTGCCATTGATTAATAAAGAAACTGCTTTGGA
>JAQHUG010000087.1:6335077-6347188 GCA_028555095.1 Dicrostonyx torquatus | reverse complement strand
ACAAACTCAACATCATTTTTGGAGGTTCCTTTTCTCATTAGTGTTGAGTCAGGATTTTTTTTAACCATACAAATCTTTTCATCAAATGGGTTTCAGTTTTGTGAGGGTTTTTTGAGACTGTGTGTGCAATGTGTGTGCCTCTTGTGTTTCTTGTACTTTTTCTTTGACTCTTTTTCATCTGCTTGTTTCATCCTGTTCTGATATTTTTACTTTTGTTTTATATTATTATTATTTCTTCAATTTTTACTGTTTGTTTCCTAAAAAAAGAGAGTGTGGATAAAAATGGGAAGGGAGATGGAAAGAAAATGGGAGGGGCTGGGAGTTGAGAAAACTGGTATAAGACTACATTATACAAAATTAATGTGAGGTTAAAAAAAGAAGTAAGTAGAGACAGACATAGTTACTACAATTACCTAGGGCAGGAAGAAAGTCTGTAGAAACGAAAACAGGAAGGTAAGTACAATGGTTCAAATTCTTGTATTAATTAAAATGCCATCGCTTTACATCTATTTTACACTTATTTTATTTGGAGACATCATTTTGTAAAAAAACCTGATATATCAATATCAGTAAAAATATTTCCCAGACAAATGTGTGACTTTTCTTTTTAAGAGGAAATTTAAAACTGGTAAAAGTTTAGGTTTCAGTGAAGGATTTCAAGTCATAACTGTATAAGAAATCAGAGCCAACATTGTGATTCTCAGCACAAGCTTGCCAAATAACCGCCGAGGTTCTCTCCATTGAGACCCATTAGCTCTGCCAATAATAATCAGATCCTGACTCTGCGCCAGTGAAGAACAGTCCTTGCCTTGGGTGTGACAGACATAGATAATGCTCAGTTAATATCAAGCTTAGGAAAAAGGGCACATAAGAGCACAAGACCCTCCAGGGTAGAGAAGGTCTACAGCAGTGGTTCTCAATTCATACAGCTCCTCAAGTTATGGTGACCACAACCATAAACTGATTTTGTTACCCCTTCATAACTGTAATTTTGCTACCATTACATACTATAGTGTAAATATCTGGCATGCAGGGTATCTGATATGAGACCCCTGTGAAAGTGTCTTTTGTCCCTCAAAGGGGTTGTGATCCTCAAGTTGAGAAATACTTGCCTAGAGCTAAATACACTGGATTATTTGGGTGATTCTTTTATCCCAGGTTGGATATAAAATCTTTTTTCAAGCAGTCCTATTTAACTAACTGGATAAGCCTTAAGCTGTATTTTATTAATTTTATTGTGCGGCACAGAAATAGAGAGATTAGAGCTTTGATGCTAAATATGATTACTTACATTGGAGTTAGCATAATTATTCTTTGCCAAGGTGCCTGCCACCTTGAAAACTTATCCAGAAATTACTGTATAGTAATTAGCACCTGCTCTGGGCCTTGGAGAAAGGGTAAAGTTTGAAGGGGTAAAAAACAGATGGAAGTTTCACACAAGAGAGGGATAATATGAGCAAATTCATAGTCAGGGAATCAAGAATTGGAATCCTAGATGAGGATAAAACAGGATTAAGAGATGTGATTCAAAATGGAAATATGTTTGTCAATTTGCTAAATATGAATGTTGTAACATATTATCCTATTTAATTTTATTTAACATGTGCAGCTAAGTAATGTCACTTCCTTTGTGTGTGTGTGTATGTGTGTGTGTGTGTGTGTGTAATTGAGGCTTCAGGAGGCTAAGAAATAGTTCATGATTGCACTGCTAGAAAATTGACAGGCTGGAGACAAAAGTTCAGGTTAAATGGCTCAATATGTCTCACCCAGCTCCATAAAATGGAGAAAAGAAAAGAAGAAAATTAAAGAAAAACGTCCCTGATCAATAGAGAACCTCCTTTTGAAACAAACACAGTGAGTTTCATTCTGTGAGAAGATGTGTATTTCAGAAATATAATATGTTTCTGAAAGAAGGATGGAGAGACAGCTCAGTGGGTATGATATTGGTCTTGCAAAAGTGAGGATCTGATTCTGGGTCTCCAGTCCTCGTGTAAAACGCCGCACAAAGCAGTGAGTACCAGCAGTGTGATCACTTAGAAAAGTTCCTGAAGCTCATTTCTAAGTAGACAGCCTAGCTGAATTAATGAGGGACCCTACTCAAAGAGAAGAGGGTGATAGAGCCTGATACTGACCTCTGCAGGCAGGCACATACATGTGTGTGTGCACACACATGCACATGTGTACATATCCACATTGATAAAACACACACAAATAACTAAATAAGTTCTGATGGAAAACATAGTGATCACTTTGGAGTCAAGTTACAGTTCTCAGAAGTCTTTTTCAAATTGCAGTGTCCACCACTTGTCTCATTGATTGTTCCTATTCTCTTCACCATAATGAGTCAATAGGAGCATCAAACATATCCCCAATACAAAGACCAGGGAACATTTGCTTCCTCCCTAAGTTTTTCTTTTTATTACTCAATTAGACAAATAGTTGATTTGTCTAATTGAAATAGACTATTGAGTTGAGTTACAACTTTTGTCTTATCTACTCAAACTATATGAATTATCATATTTTTGTTTCTAAATATTATACCATAGGCTAGAAACTCCTTTGTATTACATCATAGGTACTCTGAACATATGAAACATATTTTGCAAAAAGAAAAGTCCACAAAAGCTTTATTTACAATAGCCAAGAGATAGAAGCAGCCCATCTGAAGGTCAAATGGTTAAAGAAACTATAGTAATACTTATAATGGACTATTATTCAACCTTAAAAGTGAAAAAGTCTTCTAACATACAACAGCACAGATGAACTTTGAGTAAAATGATCTAGGTATTAAAGGGCAAGTGCTCTTTAATTCCAGTTATATAAAGAATCTAAAGCTGTAAAGCAGAACGGTAGTTATCAGATCAGAGTGGGAACTTATTCAGTGAGCATTGAATGTCTACTTCATAAAATGCAAACTTCTGGAGCTGTGTTAAACCTCTGTATGAGCATAATTAACACTACCAACCTGCACAATTACATCTTTTAAAGCTACATGAAATTATGTTTAGTTGTTATATTCTTGAAAAAATAATAATTTCCTTTCTTGTCAACTTCATAAAGAGCTCTTAAAAAAACAAAAGTAATAAAATGAAAACAGCATGAAAGGAAGTGCTGACTGGAGCAGAGTTTTGCATGTCCCTTGTGGGCAGGAAAATATGATGGCCCCAGGATTAAGGAGGGCCAGACCTTCAGCCCCCAGTTCCAGCAATAGGTTAACAGCCATGGCACTCATGGACTTATCAAGCAAGTCTCCACGCTTCTGTTTGCTTTATTGCTTTTTCTTTCTCCCTAGACCCTGAGCTTAAATGCAGACATGATGGATGCTCTTGTCACACTGAGTGCTGATAACTGTCACACTTCTCCTCCCATTCTCACTATAATTTCCTTTAGGAGGCTTGGCTTGCTACTGCCTGAGTTCGAAAAAGGCCATTCTTGTCAAACTTAAGAGAAAGGAGAGAAAAGAAATATGGATTTGTGAGCCCCACATAAATGAAGAGGCAGCAGCTTCCCTGGAAATATTAAATTAGGAGACATGATTCAGAATTTTGGGTCTCACTCTAGCTGCTGGCTTTCACTTAAGAATAGGGATTGGCCAAGAAAAAATAGGCATAATTATGATGCTACTACTTAACAAGACATTGGCACAGAGAGTCATTAGGGCGCTCTTGGTGAGACTTAGAGAAAAATCATAAAAGGCATTTATTTCACACATCAAGTTATTTTGGTTGCTTGGGAAATTGGAATCCTTGACTACATGTGTGACCCTTTGGGGCAGATTAATCAAGAAATATTTCCAGTTTGGAACAATCACAAAGAAATTGATAGCTTCAGAAAATGATGTCCTCAATAGGAACCAATCTAACCTCAAGTCTTAGATCAATTGATTATGGTGAATAATGAAATGAAACCAGATGTTCATCAATAATGAATAGACAATGAAAATGTCATCATACTTACAGGGGAATTTTGTTTATCCATATGAAAACTGGAGCTATGTAATTTGAAGGAAAGTAGATATTATTTTGAGAGAGGTAATTCTGGCTCAGAAAGGCAATGCCACATGCTCTCACTCATGTGATGTTCCCAGATTCTAAGTCATATATCTGTGGCCATGAGTGTAGGTGGAGACCATGAAGCTGTAAAGGAGTGGATGAGAGAGGAAGCAATAGGTTCTAAGAAAGGGAGCATGTGGGGTGATAGGACATATGTGCAGGGAAAATGGAATGAGAAATGCTGGGGAGTACAAATGAGGAGAAAGAAGGGAGAGTGAAGCAAAGAACACAGGAGGAGGAGGCGACTCGGCACATAGAGCTCGTACTGCTCTTGCAGAGAATCTGAGCTGCTTTCCTAGCGCACCATCATGGGGCCTACAACCTCATACAACTACAGCTTCAGCTTCAGGGATTCAACATCCTCTTCTGGGCTCTGTGGGGACAGTAATCATGTCTGCAACACACATGCTCACAGAGATAACAGTCTATGTACACATATACTAGCAATAACGGAAATCTTAAAAAATTAAAGTAGAAATTAAAACAACAAAGATAAATTAAAATAAAGAAGGATGACTCACAGTATCTATCAGACAATACAGAAGAAAGTGAGTTGTGCTCTGTCCTTAGTGTTTTCTGAGAACAGAAAATCAGATGGCCAGCATCGACAGATGCATGTGCTTGGAGGTGCAGCTGCTAGGAGAGGCATGTCTAAGGAAAGTCAACCAAAAGGACAGCTAGGAAATTGTCATTCCAGGTCAGTAATACCAGAAGAGCTCTGGTTTCAAACCTCAATTTGTCTCACTGACTTGGGGGCAACAGCTTTCAGGCAGCTGAAGCCAAAGACATTGGCCCTTTTGAAGGAGTCCTGTTTCACCATTCAGAGTATGCTCAGGTCAGGTCCCATGGTTAACATCTTAATTATCTTGAAGAGACAAATAGGCCTGTGACCCCAAACAAGGCCGAAAATCCTGAGTAGAACTTGTTTTCTTCTTGTCAAGCCCTGTTTACTGTCCTCGAATTTTACAGATTTTCAGTCAATGTGGGCATAACACGGCAATACCAAAGACTTAGAAGGAAAAACAACTTTGCTTTAGTATCTCTTTGTCCTTTTAATACTGTTGCACTTTTGTAAATTAAAGGCCCTATCTGGAAATCAGGCAGCAATTTCTTGTTCCCATCTTTTGCAAGACCATAGGAGGCTGCAATCTAAATGTTATTTGCGTTAGAGTAATGTTCAAGTTTAGTTGCCACATAAAATAAGAGGCACCTGGGTGGTGTTTGCCACTCTTTCTTAATTTCTAAGTATATAAACTGTTCATGAGATCATAAAGTTGACATGCCTCCTAGGCAAGCAAGCTAAAGATGGTCTCAGAGCCTTTAGGGAGGAAAAAGGAAAGCTAAGAGCACAGCATGAACTGTTGGGATACATGGAAATGTGAAGTATGCTTGTGAATCAGACACAAAAAGGGGAGAAAAAGGACTTGTTTTCTTTTACTTTATCCAGAACACAGAAAATTACCTGAGACCACAGACATGGCCTTCTTAGAAAGACAGAGAGAACTCACAGACTTGCAGTGTGTTGGGGGATATTGTGAATTTATCAATGATTCCTCTCCAATTTCAATGACTTTAAAATGGTACAAAGTTTGGTTTCTGTTTCTTCCTATTTTAAAAAATTCAGGCAGAAAATTAAGCATAGTTGTTACTAAGCCAGGGTTCCAGGGCATAATAAAACTTTCTTTGATAGATCCAAAGGAAGAAGACAGTACTTGGTGACACCTTGATGATGCTGGCCTTGCAAATTGCTGAATGGCATCGTTTTATTCTTAGCACTTTTGCGAATGCCTTTTAAAGATTGAATGATGTGATTTTAAGAAATTAGGGGAATCACACAATCTGCAATTTAATAAAAATGTGTCAAAGTAGTCGGAGGGCTGAGATTATTGCAAAGTTGGCTATTTGGTGTTTAGACACTCCAGTCTCTGGCCTTTTGCACCGGATGTACTTTTCTCCAGCCTTAAAGTCTTTGCATGGATGTCCTCATTTTTTTAGACCAAATCCGACTGTAAGGCTGTCATTCTGCTTTGTTCCAATTTTACAGGTACAGAACCTGAGTATAAAATGAACTCTCAAATTCACAAAATCTGGCATGAGTAACACTGTTCACTGAAACAAGGCAGGCAGACCCTGCAATCCCGGCTCTCAAACAATGTCTCTTACAGCCCATTTCTGACTTTTCAGCTGCACCAGAGGATCATTTTCAGAAAATCTTCTTAACAAAACTAAGAGAACTAGTCATATACAACAATGGGTTAAAATTCTCTACCAGTCTATAGATCTGTGATTTGGAAGGACTTAGACTAGAAACAAGAGATTTGTTTTTATTATTGTTAAAAGAAAAATTTACATTTACTCCCCTTGTTCCCGGCCCTCCTGCTCCCCCCCCACCCCACCACCCCCCCCCTGCTTTCTTAAGAGGGGGCAGAATATCCCTGCTCTGTGGAAAGCCCAAGGCCCTCCCCCCTCCATCTCGGTCTAAGAAGATGTGCATCCATATAGAATAGGTTCCCAAATAGCCAATACATGCAGAAGAGATGGGTCCCTGTGCCATTATCATTGGCTTCTCAGTCAGTCCCCATTGGCAGCCACATTCAGAGAGTAACAAGAGATTTTTATAGTTAGAAAAATAGAGAAAAGAAAAAAGAAATACTGAATACTGTGAGATGTCGCATAGATATAGATCAAAATAGATCTCAAAAAAAAATAAGGAAGGTAAAGCATAGCAAACTGGTCCACTGCAGAAACTCAGGAAACACAGTTGAAAGATCAGGATGACATTTGAAAATGAAAGCATGTCTACCGTCCCACATCATTCTAGTGAGGAGGTAACTAAAAATGCAGGGAAAGTAACCAGAAAGAGACAGACATTTGGAGCTGTCCTCTAGTGAGCCCCAGAATAGAAAAGAATAAAATATTTCCCCCTGACTGTACCTTCCCACCAGGTCCTAGAGCCCAGCACAGGCATCCTAACCTACTGAAAGTCCTATGTGGAGTTTCTAGGACACTGTCCCCACCTAGAGGCCAAACAGCAAAGAAAATGAGATGTGCTGAAAACTGAAACACAGAATTCAACTGGCAAATTCAGTCAACAGTTGTTATAAATCATCAGTGGAACAGCTTTTAAATGTCAACAAAAAACTTACCAAATGAGGTGGTAATACCAAATAACAATCATTAATGAGTTTTCAGCCATATCGGTCTACCTTAGAATACCAAGTCTAAATTTTAGCAGTATTTTTAAGAAAACTTTTATTGATAGTCTGATGGAGCACTATAAGGAAATATATGCTTGACTTACAGTCACTTATTCTGAGAGATGATTCAGAAATTGTGCACAAATGTTGTAGATTACATACCAGGAGAACAGCATGTGTTTGACTAGAAATAAAATGGAGGTTATGGTCACGGTGAATGACTATATGGTACCTGCTGGGAAGGAGTACTATTTATCATCTAGTGGCTTTTTACTCTGAGCATCATCACCTCCATCTTCCCTGGCCTATGTCTATATCTGTTCTGCTACTAGGGGAATGAAGGGCATAGTCAGGCTGTGTAGCAGACAAGCTGCATGTTTGGACCATACCTGGCCACTGCAGATGGGCAGCAATAGAGACCCAAGAAGTCAAAGCTGGCTCTCTTGGGTGACTGAATCATGTATTTGATTTGGCCACACCTTGAAAACCCCACATTATGCATGCTTGATCATAATCATCAGTGTGATGTGGCTGCCTGTTAGTTGCATGTTGTGAAAACCTGAGCTGCTTCATCATTCCAACACTCAACTCCCTGACACACTACTCTACTACAGAGCATGCGTCCAAATTCCCTTCTCATTAAAAGGAGTTTGAGGAAGCAGAAATTGGCTCCAGAATGGGTGGCATCAGAAAGGGACTGACATTTTAGGACTGGCATTATTTGAATTTGGATCATTTTTCTATTGTTTAAGAGGTTTAAAGTGGATTGTAGGTCAACTTTCTAAATCACATATCACACACTCATGTCCAATAATATATTTCTTTCAATTCTCTCTTACTGAGAAGCCAGGCTATTTATCATCTGATGTGCACTTTACCAAAGCTTTAGGTCAAGTTAAAAGTGAGCTTTGTTTTCCTCTGGTGTATTACTTACGATCCTCAACTAAAAATGATGAAAATAAAATAAAATATTGTTTATTGCCATATGTCCAGTTGAATCTTTAGTATGTTAAAATGTCAAAACTTCAACATGAACCAAATGATGGTTTTTTTTTTAATTTGTTTGTTTTCTACAGTGCAGATTCCGACAACAGGATGTTAGGAGCATACTATCCTGCACCACTATTAGGCCCATGATCAGCAGTTCTCAACCTGTGGGTTGAGACCCCTTTGAGGATAAAATGACCCTTTCACAGGGATTGCCTAAAACCATTGGGAAACACAGATATGCATTGTGATTCATAACAGTAGCAAAATTACAGTTACAAAGTAGCAATAAAAATAATTCTATGGTTGGGGTCACTATCACAACATGTGGGTCAGAGCATCAGGAAGGCTGAGAACTACTGTTCTAGATGATGCCCACATAGAGTACAAATCACTGATGTAAGGCATACACTTTGCTTTGCTATTATGTTTTAATTTTAATAAAAATCAATTTACTATCATGAACCGGCAGGTGAAATATGACACAGCTAGAACAAGTCTTGTGAGTTGCCATTTTAGTTATATAGAAGTTGGCTGAATTGCTCAGAATAGGGGAGGCTACCTTAACCTCTCTGTGTGAAGGCATTCTCTTGTAATAATAAAACTTTAGTCTAATAAAATTCAAGCCAGCATCCTGTTTAAATCGTTAGAATGGTTACAAAACATAACAAACATTGAAACTTGGTCTCAGTTGTTGGGATCCAGTTTATCTGGTGCCATCAAGATGAGTAAGTCTGGAAAAGTAATTTCTACTGCTCTATAGTGAGATTTAGTGCCATTAAAGCATTGGAAAGCCAAAATGGCAATTATACAAAACAGATATTATCCAGAGGAGCTAAGCAAATTGGGAAATGATTTGTATTTGTGAGATCATAAAAGTGATGACAGTGAAACAATATTATCTATGTTCTATGATATTCAAGTGATGGGGGTCTTATGTTATAACATGCAACCCACATTTCAATTTAAAAGGTTGTGAGTGGAGACATGGTTTCAGCAGTCTAGTCAAGAGCACTATTAGGAAAGGTCAGAGACGACAATGAGATGCTTGAAAGAAAGGAAACATGAAAACAAAGGGCATCAATTATTAATAAAATTGTCCGTGTATGTGTGTGTGTGCGTGCATGCGTGCGTGCGTGTGTGTGTGTGTGTGTGTGTGTGTGTGTATTCTTTGAGAACTTATGGACTCTGTCAACAATAGCTTTTCCCCCCTGACTTGGGTCTAGTCATTATGTGTAATAAATTACATAGTTAAACATGTTATCTTTCCCTTTTCAGTTACCATTCCTTATAAACAAATATCCATGCCTACCCTCTGGTACCAGGCACATCTCTCCTCATTCACTTGTGTTTCAGTCTTTGCCATCAACTTTGTGTTGGGTCTGATCACAACAAAGATTGTAATTAGCAGTCAAAAGAACCACCATCAATATGAGGATGAGTCTTTGCTATAGACTAACTCAGGGCAAGTACCCCTTCCTCACAAGAGCATCACCACATCGACATCCATAAAGGACAATTTATCTCCCCAAGGTGAATTTATCTCTCTCCTAGTATTCTGTTTATAAACAAGAATAACCTATGCAGAGCCTTTAATTAAAGAAAGATCTGTTCTGTATGCTCAATTATATGAAAAATGTTATTGTGTTTGATACCTATTTACTATAGGTATGAACGGTGGCATGTACACTACTCCCTTCATTTCCCTTCAGCTGATGTTATTTAGTCTTCAGCTGTCCTTTATCTTTAAACAAAATAGCATTTAAATGAAGATAGTCTCCTTTTAACATCTAATATCCTCATTTGATCTCATAGTAGACAGATCTCAGCTAAATAATTTTCAAAGACCTCAGCTGTTAATAATGGCAACTAAGTTAAACAGGACATCTCTACTCTGTAAGTTTTTCTGATCTCAAGCTCTTTTTTTTTTCTCTACTGATTATGTGTACAGTCCTGAAACTGACCTCCACAACACAAAGTTCTTTAGTCACCAAAACTAAGGCTAATTTATCTCAAGACCTTCAGGATTTTGCCTCAGATTTCAAGGCACAAATAAAATTTTGTTGAGGCCGATTGTTGTAGGAGGCCACTTGTTTGTAAGACACTTGATGGTTGCCTACTGCTCAGCCCCAAAATAATTACACAAAAGCCATATTATTTAAATCACTGCTTGGCCCATTAGCTCTAGCTTCTTATTGGCTATCTATTACATATTAATTTATTCCATTTTTAGTAATCTCTGTATTACCATGTGGGCTGTGGCTAACCAGGTAAAGTCCTGGCATCTGTGTCTGAGGGGCTATATGGCTTCTCTCTGACTCTGCCTCCCTTCTCCCAGCATTCAGTTTAGTTTTTCCTACCTATCTAAGTTTTGCCCTATCAACAGACCAACACAGTTTCTTTATTTACCAATGATATTCACATGGGAATCCCACATCAGAATCTGCCTTCTTTTGGAGTCAAAGTTTAGAGTGTTCAGACAACCTAGTTCCTTCTTGTTGATTGAATATATTCCATCCTTTGGCTATAGTCCCATTATGTCCTAACTATTATACAGGATTTATCTGAGTCTGTTCTCTTTTAGTTCAAGAACAGCCAAAAAGATGAACCACTGACAACATAGGAAGAACTAAAGAATAGATTTTCTTCTCTCACAAACATATAGTTTCTTCTTAGTACCTCTACACACTACTGACCTCTTCTTTTTCACTCTAGGACCCATCCAGGTAGCTAGGAATCACAGGTGCTAAAAGAATCTCTCTCTCAGATAATGGCAAGAGATGGTACCCAAAAAGCTAGCTGTGATAGTTGCAACATTCTGATGGATGCTGTGCACCCTCATAGTTCTTATCAAAGTGATCACTTAGGGTGCACTGAATGCTCTGCTCAGAAGTCTTACTACTGTTAGCTGCAAGAAAGAAAGAAAGATGAAGGAAGGGAAGGAGGGATGGAGGAGGTGGGAGAGAGAGGGAGGGGGGAAGGAGAGAGAAAGGAAGGAAGGAAGGAAGGAAGGAAGGAAGGAGAGCCATTACAGTTTAATCAGAAGTGGCTGTTCCATCAGCATATGTTACTTAGAAGACACCAATCAAATTCATCCTCTTTTATCTCTCTCTCTTCACCTTGTTCATGAGGCACAGTTACAGAATAGTATCACTAAAAATAACAAACACTGTAAAACAATGTTTTAAGTGTTGTTTCCGTTAAATATCTTTTTAAAAGTGGAGAAACATTCCCAAGAAAAGAAATAGAGAGAGGGTACATATAGTAAAATACTGATAGGTTTTATCTCAACAATTTTAAATGTTCATGCAACAATGCCTTCCCAAAAGCAAACTCTGAAAAACACGCATTAGGAGAAAATTGGCATGTCATAAAAAACAGTGGGTAGTTATGCCTAATACAAAAAGTGTTCTTCCAAAGAAGAAATGAATATGACTGCAGGAAATAGGCAGAATGAGAAGTTGATACACAGAAGGAAAGGTATAGGTGGAGACAGACATAGTTCATATAGTTCAACTTAACAGTGCCACTTTTATTGTATGATGCATGCACTTACTTCTCTGATGATGTGAGAAAGTGAATGATTATATGCTATAAGGAGAAATGTTATAATGCTATATTATTTCCTATATGTAATATACCAATATGCATAGAACCACACAAAATAATTCTACTAAACCAACTTCTAGGAATTTGATGTAAAGAAAAATTTCAAACATATAACTCATTTACTAATAAATATGTTAACGACATGGTATTTATATAGGAAAAAGAAACAAATGTGGGTACTGAGGAGATCTATCCAGAGGGGTAATTGTGTGCCTGCCCAGCTGTCCAGTCCTGGGAATGGAGTACAGGCCTCCTCCATTTCCCTA
>JAQHUG010000087.1:6317267-6328696 GCA_028555095.1 Dicrostonyx torquatus | reverse complement strand
TCTCACAGTTCTAAATGTTAAAACCCCAAGATCAATTTGCCAACAGAACTGATGTCTGATGAGACTTCTACTCTTGAGTGGCAGGTTACTGTCATTTTTTTGTATTCTCACTTGGAGCGGTGAGAGAGGGGATGGGGAAAGGGGACAGAGAGAGGGGAGAGTGAAAGAAGAAAAGAAGTAAGTCAAAGGAGAAAGAAGAGGGGGGGAGACAAAATTAAAGAAGGGAGAGGGAGAAGGGAGACAGGAGAGTGCAAGCATTGCTGTAGTTTCCTCTTCCGATGATGGCCAGTGCTTGCAGACAAATGTAGGCAAATGACTTCATTTATAACCATAACTATCTCCTCCAGCTATTTACAAAGACAGTCATTTCTCTGCTTAGAGCATTCAACATGTAATTTTGAAGGGACACAGATTAGTCCATACCACTGAACTGGGAAGTGCCATCTAAAATCTTAAAATCTACTTTTAAATTAATAAATATTAAATAGTTTTTAAAAACACATTTTAAACACATAGTTTTTCTTCAGTTTCAGAGTACTAGGCATAAAACCACTTTCCAGTGACAGACAAATAGATCTCCATCACCACCGTGTGAGCTGATGTCACTTACCTGGAGGAGTGATACTATTTTCCAAAGAGTGAATGTGAAGCATCTGCACAACCTTTCAGCAAATCAGAAGTAAATTTCAATGGTTACACTTAATGTATAATCCTCATACCACACCTTCAAAGCGAATGCCTTGAACTTGCTAAGATTAGCTGTGAGTGTCCACCTCAAACAGTTCCTGAAATTATGGAAAGTGCCCATGCCTATTGTGAAAAATGCATTATTCTGATTACAGTCCTACTTCTGGCCTCACTATGTGACATGTTATCAATATATGGTGAATAATGAGTTAATTCTTTCTGAGTTTTCATACAGATGACAAGGGATAGCACTAACTAGAAAAGGGGACACAACATATGCCACGTAAATTAGAGATAATTCCCATTCATGCTGGTTTCATGGAGTTTGAAATGAAATGTGAACAGGCTAAAAACATCAGCAAATTTAAGTTTAGTTCAAGGAAAATCTTAGACTGTGCATTTTACAAGTAAAAAAATGTGGTTAAATTCATTTCTTAAATAACAGAAGAAAGACCAATATCTTACTCTTATTATACATTTCACTTGCCTGTTTAGTTTTGGCCTGTCTTCTTTGGTTTCATTTCTGCATTTTTTTTAGCTTGGAGAAATTGTCAGAATAATAAAAAACAATTGCCCCCCCACTCACAAGAGAATGATCCATTAAGAGGAAGGAACCCACTCTTCCTAGTTCTGTAACAAGGAGGAGCTATGAATCTACCTTCACGATATAACTGCCTGGAATATTACCCACAGGAAGTTCTGACCAGTATGAATGTCACTATTCTCAAAGCTCGTGTAAAGCAGAGGAAACTGCAACTCAATTACCAGAGTTCACAATTAATGCCTCGGCGAAAATATTTATTTAGCTAAACATTAGTCAAACTATAGGCCCTAAATAGTAGTTCTGATGAGAAAAGCAATACACAAAGAATCAGTCTTCTAACTGGCTTGGCCTCTTAGCTCTATCACAGTTATGGTTTTTGAGGCCTCAATTATGTTTTCAGTTTCTCTGGGAAGATCATTCCAGCAACAGAAATTGAGGATAAAAAGAAAACACAGTTTCATAATCCCCTGTCATGTTTTATTTTTTTTCTTTCTGAGCTCCACCCATTTTCTTTGGCTACTTACATACCTGAATTATGTACAAAAGACTGACTGTGAGCTTTACCAGGGCAAAACTGTTGTGTTTGTTTCTTTTTCCCTGTCCTTTGACTTATTTATTTAGACAGTTTCCACCACATATTGTCTGTCTGCTACCTGCCACACTCTGTCAACAAATGCCTAGGTCTCCAATCTGCAACGTTTGCATTCTAGCAGAGGATATAAAAAGTAAGTAAACACATATGCATTCCAGCATCAAGTAGCAAACGCAGTGCCTCCTAAACAGGCTACAGTAGAATAAGACAAAAGAGTGATGAGGATGCTATTTCTCTCATGTGCAGGGTCAAGGAAGACATCTAGGATTCAGTGAGAGAAATACATGTGATCATCTAAAGAGCTAACTTGCACTGCGGAGGGAAAGCCAAGTGTGTGGTACAAAGAAGGATTTATGAAGGGTTGATAGGGATAGAGTGATAGCCAGAAAGGAGTAGAAGATGATTTACTCAGGAGACCAAGAAAGTATATCACATTGTCATTAAGAACCATGAACAAAATGCTGAGGTTTACAACATGGGTGGTGGAAAGTCCTCACAGAGTATCATTGGCTGATAATTAGGTTACGGGTAAGAAGACAGATGGTCCCTAATGAGCTGCTAAAGTATCTAGATAAGAGTTTTCTAGAATAGAGTATTTGGAGCAGACTGTGGGAAACAGTGGATTTGGAGTATATTTTAAAGATACTGGCAATAAATACATGAAGGAATGAATGTTAGGGAAAGAAGAAATAAAGACAAGAAGGAGGTTTAAACAGAATAGAAGGTGCTATTTACTGAGAAGAAAATAACTGAGGGACAGATGAAGATGGCATGGGGACGGCCCTCAGATCTGTTTGAAATGTTCATACTGAGAGTCTTGTTAATTTTCAAGAGTAGCTATGAAAGATCAAAATTATATATCTATATTTCTATATACACATAGATAGCATTAGAAGTCACAGGATTGAGATTACTTATAATATACTCCCCAAACTGGCTCACAGCCATATAAAGTCATTTTCGTGCTTTTGTGAAAATGCTTTATTGGAAGAGAGTGAGAGTCATTCATTCATGAATTATTTGTGGCTGTTTTACCTTATGGTGTCTGAGTAGAGTGATTGCAACAGAGAATATTTAGCCCAGAAAAAAGCATAAGATACTTCTCATCTGATCATTTACACGATTAACAGAAGGTCATCTTACCCCAGAGTTGAGTAGACCTGAAGTAGCAAGTCTGAAGACAGGGCTATGGTATCTTTGAATATCTCATGCATTGGAGTATATTCAGCACAACACAGGGGGGAACAGGCAAAGACACATTGTTTTCACACTAACTTCCATCACACATGGAACAGAGGCCACAGACAGGATTCTCCAAGGATGTGGCTGAGATAGCAAATTAACGAATAAATGAAGTAAGAAAATTAATTTAAAAGTGAATAGCTGAAGCATTTTGCACCACTGTCTGCTGATGTATCAACATGATTCTATGACAAAAGATATGGAGATTTCCCTAAGGCTTTCACGAGAACTACAGAGACAGTTTTAAACTAATGAAGCTAAGATAAAAACTGCAAACTAAGATACAGTTGTGATATTTTAGGTTTACCTTTTCCTCCTAAAATCAGGTTCTGCATATTTATATTGTAGTATCCAAAACAGAGATGAGATTGCTAAAATAAAAGGTTCGGTCTTCCTGAGTACTTCATATTCTGTCACTGGAGAAGATGGGCACTTCAGAAGCCAATCTGTGTGGTGTAATTTATCCCAGCCACCCAGCAGACATAAGTATTACTTTTGGGCTTCCTCGTTCTCAGTGGTGTTTTATTTTGTAAGCCATCCAACATTTCTCACATCATACAGCTGCACCCGGTATCTAACACAAAATTCTGTCCCCAGGGGGGCTGTGTACACTGTCTCCTGGGTTACAAGCTTGTCGCCACAGGGCCTCTGCAACAATTGACCTATTTTCTTGAATCCGCCTAAAGATATTTGCTGAGAAGTTTAGGCACTGTAAAGGTAAGGATCAAGGGAGTGACATCTTAAATATTTTATGAGATATCCCCACATACTGCCCTATTCAATAACACAAAACCTTCTAGAAGATACGTAAGAAATAATTAAATTCCAATACTATCAATAATCAGTTCTCACTGCTAAATTATAATAGACTATCCTCAAAGTGCTTCCTAAGATGGATGGGTTTTGTTTGTATGAAGGAGGTACTTTGGGACCAGTGAGATGGCTTACTGGGTGAAAGCACTTACCACAGATGCATAATGAACTGAGATCAAACCCCAGAACCCACAATAAAAGGAAAGAATAACATTTGAAAGTTGTTCTTTTACCTCCACATGTGCACAATAGCAATGCCATACAGACACACACACACACACACACATATACACACACACACACACGTCCACCAGACTTATTCACAAATGTACAGACACATAAACACATGAGCACATACACACATATACACACAGATTCATGAACACACATACAAACACATACACATGCACATACACACAGTCACAAGCACATATACACAAACATATACACATGTAAACACACAAACTAATAATAATGAATAAATACATTTTAATAATATTTTCATATTTTAAAAGAATAAATTTGAATTGGACTATCACAGTATAGTAAACTTTTCACTATCACTTAACATGAACTATCAGATTTTAACACCAAATATTTGTGATCATAGCATTTCTGGGTTTTTTTTATTTTGTTTTGTTTTCTGGGTTTGTTTTGTTTTATCATTCACTAATGCTATATAACTCTGTGAAGCATAGAAATGAGATGCAAATGGTTTTAAAAGAACACAAACAAGGTCTCCCATGACTAAGCGAAGCCATTTTGAGTAAACTCAAGGTATAGATTTACTAAGGGTAACACTACCCTCACAGGAAGAATCTGGTGCCAATGCATTACACAATGATTAGCTTAAGTAGTTGTGTGACCTCAATAAATTGCCAATTCACTTTGGCTAAGATCAAATAACACTGCCTAATTTCAAAATCATGTGTGCTCATCTTGATAAGATTTCATTTCTATTTAACTTCCTGCCAAGTAAACACTACCAAGAAGCCACAGGGAGCATTTTCTTCATCTTTGCTAATTATTCTGCTTACTTATCAAATAGCAAACTTTGTTCTAAACAAGTACTTTCTACAACATGCCTCATCTCCTGCAACATCTCTCAGGAATAGTAGCAGATGTCTCACCTGATAGTCTTTAGCAAAACATTTCATCGTTAATCTGCAATTTTAAACCATCCTTCAACTTCTGTTCTTACCATTCACTTAATTTCTAGTTCAGAGTAGAGCTCTGAGATCTTGAAAATTATATTTTGTAATGTCAATGCACTCATTAAGTTTTAAAAGTTCATGTGTGGCAGAAGGATGTCTTCTGATATACTTCAAACTCTTACACTATTCCAGAATACCGACTTGCTCCCAGGCTCTAAGAAGCACAAATAGGTGCATCCAATTTTGAACATAATGGGTTTTATCCACCATTTTCTGTTTAAACTCACACTTCATAGCCAGTGTTGGTTAACAGAGAACACAAGACATGAAGTTAGGAACCTAGGAGGAGTTGGAGGGAGTAGGGTCTTGGATATCATTAAAATACATCAACTTGTCTGTGAAATTTCAAACAAAAATGCTAAACTCTAACTAGACAAAGAGAAAAATATAAGAAAAACATAAAGAAGCTTTAACAAAATAAGAAGCATGTCATAGTCACCTAAGACTGGCATGAACTATGAGAGGCTGTGTGACTCAAATAAGAGAAATGTATTTTGTGAGGTCAAGACACCAGCAGGATACCAGCTCCTGTTCATTCCCCCCCCCCTCTCTCTCTCTCTCTCTCTCTAGTTTGCACACACTGCCATTTCTCTGGGTTTCATGTGGTCCTCTTTCTATGCATGTCTGCATGCAAAGGGTCTCATAATAAGCATTTCAATTATGACTGATTAGGGTACACTCTAATGACTTTATTTAAACTTCAACATAACCTTAAAGGTCTTTGCTCTACAGTCACACTAGGTTGGGGAGATGGATGGGACTTCAACTATACACTGAGGTAGACATGACTTGGCCCTTAACAGCAGGGTTAACTGAGAAGAGAGGGTAATGTGGCAAGTTTAGCCTTGAACCTTAACTACAATTAAGTCGTCAGTTTCCTATAATTTTTTATTATGAAGATTTATAAGCAGAAGATTACGTCTGTCCTCAAGTATGAGTCCTTTTTAAAGGAAGTGTCAGTATAAAAAAATATTGAGAACACTGGGAGCCAATTACCTGTGGATGCATTATCTTAGGAAGGCACCCAACATTCTGTAAACACTCTATTTTCTTTCATAGAGCATCTCATGGTGTGTTCTACACTAGCCCTGTAAAATGCTCTGCAATGAGATGCTTTCTGTGGCCAGGAACAATGGGAGTGTTGATTCTGTGTCATCATTGGCAAAATTCTATGGAAGTTTCCAGACATAAATGGCAGTATCCATTTTACATAATTTGCATTATCAATGTGATCTAGTCACAAGCCCCTTTATTCTCAGTGTTTATTAATATTTTACAGACTAGATATATGTGAAAAGTCATTATTGCCAGTATTTTGAAATTATATTCTGACCTCAGTATCTCATAAATTAACCCCAGAGTTATGATTTTGAATGTGGGATCACTGAATGCAGAGAAACCATAGAAACACCCAACACCAAGGATACACAGAGAAAGAGCAACATAGAAAATCCACAGAAGGCAGAGACAATGACAATGCCCGCTGTTTTCTCTTACCCCATTGGGATAGAACAATTCCTACTCCACAAAGGCAACAATGGCTTAGTTTCTGGAACTTGTGAATAAGTTATATAATATATAACAGGGGAAATGAAGTTAGCAAATTGAGTCAATTTTGCTAATGATCAGACAGTAGAATCAAATTATCCAGGTGGATCTTATGTAGTCACAGTCTTCCTGAGCAGGAAAAGAAGGCAGTGGGAATGTCAGAATCTGACAGCGCAGTGGGAGGAGGGATGGACTGGTCATTGCTGTCTTAGAAAAAACAGACCCAGAGACTACAAAATACAGATGACCTCTCATAACTGGGCAAGATTCCCCACTCTGCCTCCCGGGGAGCACAATGTTTCCAAACACTTAATTTTAGCCCAAGACAATTTCAGACTTCTGACCTCCAGACTTCAAATGGTATGCTGCCTTAAGCAACTAATATTTTGAATTTTGTTTGAGTGTAACAAAGGGCTAAAATAAAACCTCAGGATGATTTGCTGCACCTTACAAACTATTTTCCAAGGGTAAGTTGTATACTAGAAACACGGTGTAGTACCTGCATAGGAGTGTTTCCTCTTCACTCTGCATGTTGGTTCTTTCAAACAGTTGTAAGCCAACTTTGATGATGTAAGAGTCACCGAGCCATCCCAGTCAACAGATATAATGCACAGACCAGAGGATATGCATTATGTATGCATTATATGAGTTGTGTCATTTGTTGATTGGCGGTAACTCTCTGGGTCAAAGCCAAGATTAAGATGGCATCTTAGATTGGATAGCAAGATCTATTTTCAGATGAATTAGAGCTCAGTCGGTACTGTATAAGCTGATTGCCATGCCAAGTCCAATAATAATGATTCATTCCACACTATGAATGGCATTGAATCCACCTGATCTCAGGCACTGTTCTAGATACAGAAGTAAGGACAAAATAGGTCCCTGCTCGTGTACAGCTTCTATTCCAGTAGAAGAAACAGATAAACAGATAAATCTGAATTAACTGACAGTGAAATTGCTTCTTCCTGAAGGATGTGAAAGAAAATCTATCCCACCTTCCCCAGGCTCCTGCTAGTCTCGGCTTGAAGATGTGTTCTTCCTGTATCTGTTCTCTTTGTGTCTCTCTGTTGTGTCTCAAACAAATTGACCTTTTATGTAAGGACATTAGACATACTGGAGTAAAAGTTCACTATAAAACATCTCATCTTTATTTGATCATTTGCTAAGGCCCTATTTCAAAATAAAAGTATGTGTAGGCACTAGGAACAATGACTGTAAAATCTTGGGTCAGACATATTAACATATGCCTATAATCAGCACTCTGGTGGCTGAGATAAAAGAATGAAGAATTCAAGGTCTCATTTAAGAATTTCAACTACATAGTAAGTCCTTGTCTCAAAAACAAAACAAAATGAAACAAAAAGTTGACAGCTGGCAAATAAATAGACAGGCAACTATAAGAAAGGATCAACTGGTGCAATGTAAAATTACTTGCAATTGGGATAAACAGTCATGATGAAGTGTGATAAAATGCTAGAATATAACCTATGATGCACCAGATAAATATTTCAAAAAAGTTATTACTTCAAGCTGTCTCAGTATACCAGTAGATAAAACGAGAAATTATATCTTAAGGATATCAATTCTCTGGTGGCTGTAAAGTTGGGAATTCTACCTTTGGAGACAGTGTCTTGGTCACTGTTTTCCTGTGCTAAGCGACCCCACATTTTACTACAGGAAATTTACACCTCAGCTTTATCCACCTTTATTCTCTCCCATTGTCTTCTTCTTTAGATTTTTCTAGAAATACACATATCAAAAAATTTTCAAAAGGCACATTACATTCTTCCATTAGGGGCCACTCTTAATGCATTCCAAGAGGGCTTGATGCCACCTCAGTCACTCAATAGGCTAGCCAGTCGATGGGGGGATTAATTAAGAAGAATGTGGTCCATGACCTCCAAAGAGAAGGAAGCTTCACTTTTCATTAGAGCTCTATGCTCTTTTGTCCCTTTAACCTTTGTAGAAACTGTCGAGGTGTAGCTGTGATCTGCAGGCTTCAGGAAAAAGGAAGAGAATATTTAACACGAAGAGGTCAAAGACTTTGCTATTTCATTATAACTTCTCAGGGGGGACAGTTAATTCCAATGCTGGGAACTTTATAAAGGTTAATAGTTGGAGGGAGGAGGAATCCATGCTCAGGAGTGATCATCACACAACCTCTAACATCATCGCAAGCATGTCTACATGCCAACAGTACACACTTGCATGCACACACACACACACAGAAAGTACCAGATAGTATCAAGAAAAGATAGAAAGACACGATACCTACATTCCTAGAAAAACTCAATTTCTTCCAGGAAAAGAAAGGCGGTTCCTTTTATTGGTTTGGTCTTCTTCTTCATTTCTTTTTTTTTAATTATTTATTCATTTTTATAAAAAAACAATCTTTTCTCAGTTTGCATACCTATCCCAGTTCCAACTCCCTCCCCTCCTCCAGACCTCTCTATCTTCTCCCACCCCTCCCCCAACCTCTCCTTAGAGAAGGTAAGGCTTCCCATGGGGAGTCAACAAAGTCTAACATATCACTTTGAGGCAGTACCAATGCCCTTTCCAGTATATCTAAGCGGATCAAGGTATTCCTTCAAAAATAATGGGCTACAAAAAGTCAAAGTTCAAGCACTGGGCTGAGCTCCCAAAGTCCAGCTAAAGAGAGGGAGGAGCAATAATATGAGCAAAGGACTTAAGACCATGATGGGAATACCATTGAAACAGCTTACCTGAGCTAATGGGAACTCACTGACTCCAGAATTAGAGTTGGGAACCAGCATAGGGCCAAACTAAGCCCTCTGAATGAGGGTGACAATTGTATGGCTGGGGCACTCTGTGGGGTCACTAGCAAGAGGACCAGAATTTATCTCTTTCTTTGTTTTATCCTATATCTGAACATCACGTGCTGAGAAGTTGATTTATGAGTTTATCCCATTTGCCCTTTCTTAAACAAGAATAAAATCTCACTCTCTGCTCAATCAACACTTGATCTTGTTACTAGAATCATAATAAGAAGGAAAAACAAAAATAAATGGTGAGAAAACCTACTCTTGATAAGGACTTGGCTACACAGCAAAGGTTTTAGATTAGTTTCTCCCCTTGAAATGGTGCTAATAGATATATGTCTTAGTTAGGGTTTCTGTTGCTATGAAAATATACCACGAGCACAGCAACTCTTATAAGGAAAGTATTTAATTCAGGGGACTTGTTTATAGTTTCAGATGTTCAGTCCATATCATTATGGTGGGGAACATGGTGATAGGCAGGCAGTTGAGAATTCTACTTCTTACCAGGCAACAGGAAGTCAACTAACACACTTCCTTTAACAAGGTCATCCCTACTTCAATAAGCCATACTTTCTAACAGCACTACTCCCCATGAGATTATGGGGACCAATTATATTCAAGTGACCACAATATAGAATATGCAATGCTATCAACTGTTTAGGGAGGAAACTTGTTCTTAAGCTAACAGCCTCAATAGGTCTCCTCAAATAGTATACAAATCACTGCTAAATTTAGAAATTAGGTGGATGTAGTTCATGTAGTTACTGCAGAAAAATAATGCATGGACGTTGTTGGAAGATAGTTTCTAATGTATCCAACATGGGTAAATGCCATTTATCCCACTGATCTTATTCTCTGTTATCTCAGTTTCTCAAGTGTTATTTCACTATGCACCTCCCCATGTTCCAGAGTTTTGTTCATTGTGTCTCACCTCCAATTTGTAAAGCTTTGAAATACAAGAACTATGCATGTTCCACTTAATAAATATGTCATACAGTGATACAGCAAAAAGGTCCCCCATTTGTCTCCCTCTTTCTTATTTTCTGAATGTTATAATGGTTTATTTGTCAGAATTAATGAATATTTGTTTTCATTAGTAATGTCTATATTTTATCCTGCTTTTATTAGCTCTCACCTAATTTGTCTTGTCTAATCAAGAATTCCACATAAAACATACCTGTCTGCTATGCGTCTCCACTTATCAGAAAAGGACGGAATCTCCATTCCCATAAAATGCTTTAAATAAGGCTTTGTGTTCTGAAGCAAATAGGGTAGAGAATTCAGAGAGGGGGGCAATGCTAGACTGGAAGGATTAAACGTGCATAAAAATCTCAGCCAATTAGGAAGCAAATTGCAGGAATTGCACTAAAGGAATTTGAAACATCTGTTTTGGCCCAGAAAACATAATTTCTGTTTTCACTTGTCCCCTAAGCGGATGCCTAACTTCTCATGGTCTTAAACTGTTCAGCTATTGAGTCTTCAGTACTCTTACTACAGAGAAATATTGGAGCTAATAGGCATTATGAATTGCCTAAGAGATATCTATAGAACATTTTACCAAACACAAAATACTGTACCCTCTTCCCAGCATGTGGTGATTTGAATAGGAATAGCACCCACAGATTCATCTCTTTGAATGTTTGACCCATAGGGAGTAGCACTATTGGGTATGGCTCTGTTGAAGGAAGGGTGTCATTGTTGGGCAGGCTTTGAGGTTTCATATGCTCAAGCTACTCCTGGTGTGGCACAAAGTCTTTCCCTGATACCTGTAGATAAAGATGTAGAACTCTCAGCTCCTTTTCCGGGACCATGTCCATCTGCACATTGCCATGTTTCCTGACAATATAATAGTGGACTAAACCTCTGAAGCCTAAGTCAGCCGTAATTAAATGTTTTGCTTTATTAGACCTTCTGTAGTCATGGTGCCTCTTCATGGCAATATAAACCCTAACTAAGACACAGGACTTCACATAACTTTCTCCAAAATTGACCACAAACTCAGTCACAAA
>JAQHUG010000087.1:6225690-6239143 GCA_028555095.1 Dicrostonyx torquatus | reverse complement strand
GTTACTGAATTATGCTACAATTCATTAAGTGAAATTTAAGACTCAATGAGACAATGGAAATATTCCATACATAGCCACACGGCTATACCTTTAGAACCTAAGTCATGGTCTGGTCCACAGTTAGCATTCCATATTCAGCTAATTAATAAGTGAATTAATAACTGGATTAATATGTGAGGAGAATCAACTAATTTGTTGAAAACTCATCTCCTTCTCCTCAAACCAGTGTCTCTATAAGTATTGATTTTAACATGTGTGATTTTGTGTCACAAATTTTAATGTAAAAATTCAGCTTAATATGTTTAGGTAAACATAGATGGAAGTATAAAACAAGGCTTGGAACAGCCTCTATTGCTCCATTCCAGTTGGTGAAAGTCCACATGTTTTCTCCAGCAGCCAAAGTCAGAATATTTCTGGGAAGTCAACAAGATGCAGGGAGGAAGGAAATCAGAGTTGAAAGAAAAGGAAGTCAGCAGGGCATCCCGAGCCCCTCTGCCTACAGAGCCTGTGTCTACCTCAACCACCTTCTCCACCAGTCTGTCCACTGCCTAGTCTCCTCTCTGAGAATGTTCGGTTTCATAGAGCAAATAATGCCCAATGATCTTCTAAGGCGGACTCCCCAAAACATGACCCAGACACCCAGAGCCCGACACCTTTCACAGAACCTCACTCTGATTCCCTACTCTCCCTGGCTAAGTAACTCATAATTGCTCCCTGTCAGAACTAAAGAATTAATTCTAAATCTTAAATTTAAGGTATTTTGATTGGAAAAGGCACTGATCTTTCTCCACTGTCTCCTTTCTTAAATTATATATTTTTGCTTAAAAAAGTAAATAAAGCTGATAAAAGGAAAAGGAAAATTCCCCATCTCAGACAGAACACAACTCTGATTTGAGACGGTTATTCTTCAGGGGTTGATTAAGCTGGAACACAAAAGATTATACCTTTGATTATTATGCTTATAAGCTCTATTCTTTAAAGATTATATTATTAATTCTGCTTAAGGGTTATGGTTAATAGAAATAATTAAGTGAAACATACAAGGCATTAAATACTCCCTAGATGGTTTTTATGTTGAACCTGAGGAAATAACAGAACATCGCCATTAGTCCTAGAATATTGACAAGTATAAAAATGGGTTGTCAAGTGTATGCACAAAATTGTATTGAGCTGCAACCATCTTCTTACCTACATTCAGTCCTTGATACAAAAGGCCGCCTGCTGATGTCTAGCATAGTAATTTACAGCAGGTTGTAAATACTTAGTAGTTGCCCCCTGAACCCTAACGGCAAAGATCAAATTCTTTAATCTTATGATAAAATCAACACACTCCACCTGCATTCAAATGGTAGATGTTAGCTATCAAAAAAAAAAAACCTCCTTCATTTTGCTTTCTCTGTGGATCTACAAACCACATAATGAAACAAGACACATTTTTACGACCGTCAAAGTACAGCAAGATAACCCTACCCCACATTTACTTTGCCCTCTTGATCCCAAAAATACGGTCAAACTAATATTTCTCCCCCCAAAAGTTGTTCATGAGCTTCATAACTTGTATAGTAAGTTACATTTTAGTATTGGAAGGAAAAAGCAATGCTATAGTGGAGAGTATGTTAACATATTAGCTACCACTATACTGCACATACCAACTATGAGAACGTGGAACGAACATAAGAGTATATATGTTTTCATTTAATTCAGAAACCAAGGATGGATACACATATATTTATTCAAGTTATGTGTTTTTCAAAAGGTCATCTTTATTTCTCTCATACATCTAAATACAATGTAAATATGATCCTATAAGGTTATAAACTCAAATATATACCACAGGGAAAAGAGAACTGGGTAAAAACTTTTTGTGGTATTTCATAATTTCTAAATAAATGCTCGCTCTTGCTGAGCTGGGGTACTTAAAAAAAACAAGACCATTTGCTCTAGATAAAAACTAAAATAATAACATCAATCTGTATTATATACACTTCTATCTGGAAACCTGAGTTTATAAACTTGGTTTATAGACCAAGACAACTTTCTATACCCACTGTCCACATACACAATAGATCAAAGCTTGACACACTGTGGGCAAACTGTAATAAACGAAGATCACCACTAAAGGAAATCAACAGGCAGGATGTAGTCATAAGTGAAGGTCATATAGAAGAATCATCTCAAAGCCTTCTTAAAGACCCGTAAACTAACCCTAAATCACAGATGGAATGAGATTTTTTCTAGTAATTTCCTCAAGCTAAGACAGATCACAGGGTTCTGACCTTGTCCTAGAGACATAGTGTTTGGAGTAAGTCAGGTTCCCACATTTAATAGGTTCCTGACTTTGGATCAGTCATTTAAACTCTGCTCCACTAAAATCATGTCATCTTATTATGCATGTGATGTGTTATGAAAGTTCAGTGTCACATGCTTTCCTGAGTGATAGACTAATGACTGAGAAAAGGCCATCATGTGAGCCACTAAAAAGTCTTGTGAGCTTGATTCCAAACTTAAAAACACATATATACTCTATTAATCTATGAGATTCTTAAAATTATATATTAAAAACACCCAGTTATGGAAACTCTCTGGAAATCAACAGGCAGGATGTAGTCATCATAAGTGAAGAAGGACAGTCTAATAGAAACAGTAGACGTCCATCCAGAGAAAAAGGGAAGTCTAGGCATGGAAACAAAGCAAACATAAATGCATTTCCAGAGCTGTAACAGTGAATGGCTGGTTGAATTTTCACAGAAATATATTTTTAAGGTACTTTTTGTCTGAAGTTAGTTGAAACAAAAGATATAGATGGCTTTCTATGTGAACATGTGTGTGTGTTGTTTGTATATGTGTGTCATTTAACCTGAGATCATGAAAATCTCATTCCAGACTCCATTCGTTGCTTTCCTATTGCTGTGATAATACACAGTGATCAAGGCCACTTACAGAAGAAAAAGTTTATTTAGGCTTATGTTCCAGAAGGATGAGAGTCCGTCGCTATCATAGCAGGGAATCATGGCAGCAGGCAGGCATGGTGGCTGTAGCAGGAAGTTGAGTTTTGCATCTTAAACCACAAGCAGGAAGCAGAAAGAGTAAACTGAGAATGTCACATGGCTGAAGCTCTCAAAACATACCCAAAGTGTCATATTCCCTCTGGAAATGCCAAGACTCTTGAGCTGCCCTAAACAATACTATTAAGTGGTGGCCAAACATTCATGAGACTGGGTGGACAGCTACCATTCACACCCCCAAACAGACTGGACAAACTTACCATGCTCTATTCTTTCTGTCTGCATAATATCCCATAATGTGAAAGAATCCCCATTTATTTAGATTTTGTTTCATTTATTACAAACATTATTATAGAGATCCAACAATTTGTCTTTGAGTTTATAGCTTATTTTCTACAAAGTTACAAATTAGGTATAATTGATTAGTTGCTTTTAATTGCTTGTATTCTGATAGATTAAAAGAACAAAGAAAGACCAAATTCAATTGCCACAAAGTATATTCTTCTGAATAACAATGAGTCTGATAAATTTTCCATGTACCTATAATCATCTGTAATTCTATTTAATGTGTTGTTTGTATTCTACTCTTATTTTATACATGTTCAAATATTATTTATCAATAATACTAGTTTTTAATCTGCCATATGCATTTATTTTATTGTTTGTAATTTTATACTTTTAACTATTTTAAGTCATTTTAAGTTTTTACATTAAATTTCATATTTCATACAAATTTTATATCTAAATTTCATTAATATCACTAAATGAAATGAATAACAAAACATGTTTTGGTAAAATAATTCAATTTTAAATGAATATCTACATATTTTATTTAATAAACTGAATTACCTAGGTTGATTTAAGATACAAATTTGATCCTATACAAAGTTTCTCATCCCATATGAGAGCTCACATAAATACAAGTATATATATATATGCATGTATATAAAATATGCAGTTATATCTCTTACCATCAGTTTTATATATAGATACATACTTAGTTTCATTGTTGACTATGTTGACTTTGTTTCTATGTGGCTATCCATTGCACTGTTAAACAAAACAAATCTATTTTTACAATATAACATGTTAAGTCATCTTTATATCTGTGAAGATATTTTTCAAATTTTGAATATTATTCCCTGTTTTTTTCCACTTAGTTATAGCATTGATTTTCCAACCTCTTAATTTCTTTAGTCCTTGTTTAAGCATTGGTAGTTTTGTTTTGTTTTTTGTTTGTGCTTTTTGTTTTCAAGACAAGGTTTCTCTCTAGCTTTTTTGAACTAGCTCTAGTAGACTAGGCTGGCTTCGAACTCACAGAGATCCACCTGCCTCTGCCACGCAAGTGCTGAGATTAAAGCCGTGAGCCACTACCACCCAATGAGCATTGGTAATTTTCAGGTTAATTTTTAAACATCATATCATTATGTTAAAGACTTCCAATGGTGATTGCTTATTTTTCCATTTCATATTTTAGTAATTTTTACAATAAATGTGCAGTATTTGCATGTTATTAAAAAATGACATACACTTTCCTGTTCCTGAGTAAAAAAAAATGTGTACAGCAATATGTACTCTTATGGTAATCTGTTTCTTTTGTTCAAACTGCCTTAACAAATTTGACAGTGTGTCATGAAAAGAGCACTTAGGAGAAAGAAAATCACATTTCTTAATATATTACTTAAGTATAGCTAGATATTTTATGACTATTTGAATATTTTTGTGCCATCTTTGACATCATCACAAAAGGTCATTTTATTGTAAAAAGTTCTATAAAAGAGGCATTTTTCTCTTTTCTTTTTAAATCTTATGTGTATGAATGTCTTGACTGCAAATATGCTTGAGCAACATAAGCCTGCAATGCCTGTAGTGGTCAGAAAATGAAATCAGAACCCCCGGAGCTGGAGTTGCAGACAATTGTGAGCCACCAAGTGGGTAGTAGAAACCAAATCCAGGCCCTCTGTAAGGTCAGCAAGTGTTGGAGGTGGTAAGCCGCGTGTTGGTTCCCGGCTGCTCAACCCTTAAATAATCACACAGAAACTGTATTAATTAAATCACTGCTTGGCTCATTAACTTTAACTTCTTATTGGCTAACTCTTATATATTAATTTAATGCATTTCTATTAACCTGTATATCACCACAGGTTGTGGCCTACCAGCAAAGTTTCAGCACGTCTATCTCTGGCAGCGTCTCCATGACATCTCTCTGACTCTGCCCTTCTTTCTTCCAGCATTCAGTTCCATCTGCCCTGCTTACCTAAGTTATGCCCTGCTATAGGTCCAAAGCAGTTTCGTTATTTGTTATATTAATGGTAACCACAGCATACAGAAGGAAATCCCACATCAAGCAAGCACTTCTAATTGCTAAGCCATCTCTCTAGATCCTTCATTGTATTTTAATATATCTTATAACTAATATTAAAAATCATAGAATTTTCTTATAATGAAAAATTTTTATGAGCATTTGTTCTGTAAGTATCATGTGCTGGGATCATGCTGATTTTTAATGAAACATTTGTTGTTTATTTCTAATGTTTTGTATCAATAGTTTGCTCACAAATCAATTGTGTGAGTCAATTCGAATGTGATTAACCCTGATATTACAATTAGTTGTACTGGAGTCTTAGAAAAAAAGAAAAACAACCATTTTAAGAAACAGATACTAAAAAAGGATATCGGAGATTTAATAATAAGAATCCTCCTAGTTAGGAAAGCAGCTTGTCCTGGGTCAAGGAAGCCAATAAAATCAGAAGCCAAGATTCTATAATTAGTAGCAAATAACCCAGTTAACATCAATATGTAATAAAAATGTTAATTTCTTCATGAACCAGGCTTAACCTACTATTTAAAAGGCAGCCGGCTTTGCCCTCTGATAGTCCCTCACAGCCAGTGCTACTGGGGAGGTTTAGATTTACAAGGTCTATAGGAAAAAAAAATCCACTCGGAAGGATCAGAAGTTTCCCAAGACTTAAAAAACCTAAAAAGATAAGAGAAAAAAATGCTGTTAATATTAGAAGCCACTATCAAGCAACTTAGGTATCTGTTTCCCACAACACATCAATTGTGTTAAAAAAAATCCCTCCACCTCTGCTACAAAGATGTTGGGTATCTCCCCAAGAGCAGGTTTTGAAGAACTGGTGTCCAGCTTGGTGCAATCTGAAGTAGAGGAAGCTTTAAGCAGACCAGTGGAAGGGAGTTTAGGTTGTTGAGAGGCTGCTTCCAAGGTGATTGTTGGACTCTGATCTTTCTCCTTCTGTTCTCATATCCCAGCCACAAAATGAATAGTTTTGTAAACCCTGTGTTTCTGCCACACTGAGTTGCCACCATTCCCAACTAGAGTTCAAAAGCAAAGGGTTATATACCCATGACTGAAACCTCCAACACTGAACTCAAACAAGCCTAGCCTTCTATCTCAGAAGTTGATTCTCCTAGGCACATGTTACAGTAAAAGAAGGAGTAAGTGATGCAATCAAAGGATTTATGTTGTTTCAAGCCTCACAGACTAGCACAGGAGTAAATTCCCTGAGTGGTATGTGATCCACAGTGTTTCTGCACCTGCCCATGTGGAACACTATCTACAGCCTTTTCCAGATCTTCCTCACATGGACTTGAGTCCCTGGGAAGCAACCTCACCTACCTAACCCTAAATTGCTTTCTTAGAGTGTGTGATTAGATGTGAGCTTACATTTTATTGCGGCTGTGGTCTTAGATTTAAAGAACAAAATATTTTTAAACATTTGATTCAAAACTCCAAATTCTATAGAACCAAGGTGTGTTTTGTCTAAGAATAATCTTAAATATAAGCATGTGGTAGAAATTATTCTTAGAATGCAATATGCAAATAATAGGCCTAACTTTTATGAGTGAATCACCAATAAGTTATATTGTTTCAAGCATGATCCTATTTTATCTATACATGCCCTTTGTAGGAAAAATCCAGTTACTTAGAAATAGAAGATGTCATGAGAGGGAAGTAGTGGGGAATGTCTTCCCTGCTCTCTGTCCCTCTTTCTATGCTGCAGTTCTAGTTAGATGTCATCCATGGGTGACGCTTATCACAACTGTGAATCTCCACCTATGTCCTTTTCTTTCACCTCCTGGATTTCCACCCTGCTGGCCCACAGGGTCCGCAAGCTCTCTGGGTCCTCTAGATTTGTTACCCCTCTATATTTCCTAATTACTGTCTCTCTTGCTGACCTATTTGAGTTCTGTTTCCTGACAGAATTCCATCTCATGTTCTAAGCTAATAAAGGACCGACGAATACCTTTATAGAGAAGATTCAAGCACCCAAAATGACCTGAGGTTGCCATTCTTCCCACGCTAGTACTGTAATATGCAACATGCAACATACAACAAAACTGCCATTTGCTAACAGTGATATTAGATTGACTAATAGTATTTTCCAATTAATACTTTGAGGAATGGTGGATTTTTGTTAAGCAACTGGTGCAAGGGTTCTTCTCAGAAGCACATTGCTTCTTTAATTTTGCACCCCAGAACTTTTCCCGTGAAACAGACAGCAAGGCTCTACTTGTGGGAGAGGTGAGAGTACATCTGCCATCATAGCTCTTTTTGATGCCAAAGTCCCTGCTGTGGGAAGACAGCAATCTGTCTCAGATATTAATATTGCAGAAGAAAGCCTGCAGTGGAAGAAAATTACAGAGTCAGTCGTGCTACAGTCAGAACAATAAAAAGTTTAAGAACTACTTTTATTTTTAAATTTTAACTTCTCTCTCTTTCTCTCTCTCTGTGTGTGCATGTGTGTGTGTGATGTGTTGGTCTCTGAGTGCACAATTACACCGGTGCCAGCACACATCTGTAGGGATTAGAATACGACTCTCCTCTCTCACCAGTGGCTTCAGGGACAGAGTGAGATCATGAGGTGACAGAACTTCAGTCATCAGGCATGCATGGCAAGCACTGTTACTCACTGAACCATCTTGGCAGAAGTTATGAATTCTTTTATCAAGTATGATGGTCCCCTTCTTCGTTAACGGCTGGGGAAATGGGAATCTATGTTTAAGTTATGTGCACAAAGCTTTTACAATGAGAGAACATGTATTTGTTAGTTTTTGATTTGAAGAGAAGCAAAAGAATGTCTGAATTGTTTAAGGCATAAGTTCAACAGATCCTCTGTGTTTACCAAAATATTTTAGCAAAATTTTTAAGCAAATAGAGCATTTCACAAATCAAATATTCCCAATGCACACTCACAAATACAAACACACACACACACATGAGTTGACTGTGGGAAAGAAAAGGCAAGGCAAGCCTGTGGCTAAGAATACCTAACAACATTTGAGGTAGGAAAGGAACATTTCCTGGCTAGAACTCAAGTGCACAGCTAAAGTCAGAAAATATGGCTGTAGAGAGAGTAGGAAATTGGCAATCGATAAAATGCTTCCATAGACTTGCCCTCAGGCCAATCTGATAGAGGCAATTCTTTGACTGAGGTTCCCTTTCCTCCCAGTGTGTCAAGTTGACAATGAAGATCAGCCATCACAACAAAAATGCATAATTTATAGCTGATTCTTTAGAGGCCCTGCCCAAATGCCCAGGGATTCTTTATAATCTGTAGCCTGTGCTCTAGTTGACAACTGTCCACACCTGCAAAGACATGGTGAAGGAGGAACTCACCCAGAGGTACTTGGGATTTATGCCCCAAGCAGAAGCCAGTGATTGACTAATGCTATAGCCCATTATCTTGCCTCCTTCACTTAAATGAGGACACACTATGAAGTTTATGTCTACGTTAAACTACTGAGCATCTGCCTAGGGATTACACCTCGTCTCTTTCTCATGCCATTGCCGAATAGGATAAGTTCCTCCGAATACGCCATTGCTCAAGAATTTCCATCTCACACTTGGCTTCTGAAGAACTTATCCTAACACATAAGCCTTCAGCTAAAGTGGGAAGAAGAAAATGTGCTGAAAGCAGCAGCCAAGAGTTAATTAGGAAAAGGAAGACATTGTGTGTGATTAATTGAAAAAAGAACTTATATGCTGAAACACACAGACCTCTTAACTGAAGCCCAATTATCTAACTGGAGGGATTAATCATAGCTCTGTCCATTTGTAAATTATGGTGCATTATTGAAAACATAATGAAGTTGGAACTCTAGATAATTGAGAGTTCAAGGAAGTCTTTACTGCCACACCAGGTAATCTTAAAAACATGCATATGCACATACTGCAAAAATAAAGTTTGTCTATCAGTTATCATTTTTACCCCTCTATGTAATTGATTTTTCAATTTAACTGACCAATCATGATGAAAAGTAACTTGGGGAGGACTGTAACTTACAGGTTACAGTCCAACACTGAGAGAAATCTGTATAGGAATTAAGGAACGGCAGGAGCTTGAAGCGGACACCATGGAGGAATGCTACTAACTGGCTTCTCCCACACCTATCTTACACTATCTGGGTCCACCTGCCTAAGGATGGCAATGGCCATGTTACACTGGACTTAACTACATCATTTAGCAATGAAATCAAGAAAATGCCCCCACAGACCTGCTCACAGGCCAGTCTATTGAAGGAAATTCTTCCACTGTAAATTTCTCTTACTAGGTATGTCAACTTGACCACCAATATGAGCTGTCATACCTCATGATGTTCTGGCCAATGTTTGTTACAGTATTATAAAATACAGTCTAGGTGCTAGAGATATTTGTTGCTAGGAAGTTACTCACACAATGACAGAGAAAAATAAATCATGAATTCATAGAAATTTATTTTAATTTATACTTATAACCTTTTTTATCTTATACTGAAACCACTACTTGCTGTTAACATTAACATAATTATGCAGTTTCTCCAGTGTTACATTTTCATATTTATTTGCTTCAAAAATACCAAAACATATTATTATTTCAGGAATGGACCTACACATTTTTAGTTAATTTGTATTTATAGTTACGTAAAGCACATTCATCCTTCCAAGACAAAACTAAAAAAATAACAGCCAGAGATATTCAGAAAAATCTAATGTATTTTTTCCTCCTTAAGTATGCAATTCCCAGTTGTAGGTGTCTGAGTCTCAATGTGTCCTATGCACTTTTCTGAGATGAATGGAAATATAACTACAAAGTTTGTGATGCACACAATGTTATTCCCAATGAACCATGCAGCCTGTAGATAGTGTCTACCAGTACCTGAGACATCCCTCCTTCCTCTTTTACCTTTGCATTATGGGTCACAGCTTCCCTGCAGATAAAGACTTGGGCTGTGTTCATTTTTTCTTGTAAGTACTACTGTTTTGTTCAGATGCAAATTTGTGTGATTGGCAGTATGCTTCTCAAGATGCTGAAGAAAAAATGCTTAGATATGAAACTGCTGGATCAAAGAGTAAATGCCCATGTACTTTCAGGTTCATAAAGCCAAAGGCAAACTGGTTTCCATTCAAGATCATACTATTTTATTTTTATATGTTTGCCTTGTCTTTTACTGGGCACCACACCTCCAGCACTCTTTTTCACTTCTTCCCCAAAAGTGGATACGTCAACCTCGTAGTACTTGGTCAGCCTGTTGAGGAATGGTGCACAATTGAGATATATAATTGAGATGTTATATAGCTGAGGCAATGTACATTTTTACATTTTATGGCCACTTTTCTTCTGTGCAATATTTGTTTATATTTTCATACATTAAAAATAATTGGAACTTTCTTCTCAAGTTTGAAAAAGATTAATATATATTTATCAATGTCAACATACTTTCTGTAATACAAACCATAATATTTTTTCCAGTTTTTCACTTGTTCAGCTCATCCTTGAATGAAGTAAGAATATTACTTACACATAAAATATGGCATAGTTTTATTAAGAATAAAGACTCTGTTTATATATTTGTAGGCAAAAACTGCTCGCTCATTTCCTGATGACTCAAACACAGAATAATAACACAGAAACTATATTAATTTCAACACTGTTTGGCAAATACCTTAGAAATATTTCTAGCTATCTCCTAAATCTTAAATTAACCCATTTCTATCATTCTGTGTATCAACACAATGCTGTGGCTTACCGGTAAGGACCTAGCATCTATCTCCCTCAGCAGCTACATGGCATCTTCTTGACTCCACCTACTTTCTCTGTATATCTCTGTTTGGATTTCCCACCTAGCTATATTCTGCCCTACCATAGGCCCAAACTTTTTGAGGGGCCTCTTTATTAACCAATGGTAATAAAACATATTCACAGCATACAGAGGGGGAAATCCCACATCATGTACTTTATTTTTAAGTTATATATATTTTCATAGAATATATACATAATTTTATTTAATGTCTACAACATACCATGTTTAATGTAACACGCAGACCATATTGTATACCCAGAAGTTTATGCACAGTTCTTACTGACTGTCCTACTAATGGAGCTAAAAGAAGTATTGCACTTTGTACCGCATTTGCTTGTTTGCTTGAAGATTTTCCTTTACAGTGCTCTAGCAAACAAATGGAACAAAGAACTCTTAGTTCTTAGATTTCCCTAAAATACTTTCCCAACCAATTATACTGTTTTTCTATTTTTCAATTTGAAGAGCTCTGTGAATAAACTCTCGGTTTCTATAGACCAAAGTAAAAAATGATGCAAGAATTTCAGAAGAACCGATTGCTTTCTTCTTGACCTTGATCCAACTGTCTGGAGAACTGAGAATATTTAAATTGCTTTCCTGACACATTTGACTTGCTCTGTCTTTGCAGGGAGTTGTTAACGCTGTTGCCTTTCTGTGTATCGTTGGGACGAGTTCCCTACAGCAGCAAGTTTGAAATAGATTTTAATACAGGACCTATTTTATCCCTGCTAATTCAGTTTCACAGGGCAGAATGGAAATGAGTAATTGTTTCAGAGATCTGAGGCTGTGCTGCCTTTTCTCAAGTAGGAAGTTAAAGCTTCCTCTCTTCATATTTGTAAACAAGTCAGGCCAACTAACTCATCTCAAATGATTAGGATCCCAATCCATATTTAGAAAATGCTAACACTGGCATTATGAGACTTCATTTAGCATCTCTCCATGGAGATATAATAAATAGGGATTACATCATAAATGTAATCTCTAAAGGACTCTAAAGAGAGCTTTCAAATGTTCTAAAATATCATGAAAAGATAAGCATGCATTCAGAGCCATGCATCTAGACAAACAGTTCCAGAGCATTTATTTTTTGAGGTGCATTTTTCATTCCTTCTGCACTACCATGTAGGACCAGAATTTATTCAGAGATTGAATCACTGACCAATCTTGATCACAGAGGAGCTTTCACTTCATGGACACTTTTGGGTGTTAAGAAACTTGGTGACCCTCCTCACTAAGTACCACCCGATGGTACTGTTTGTTTCAATGATAGGAATAGAGAAACCCTTGAGAATTTGTGCAGTGACCTTTGTACAGAATGCTTACATTACACTGAAGATGTTTACATAGAATTTAAATACTAATGATTATATAGCCTGGAAGTTTTGGCTTCTCTACACATACACCTGACCATTTGCCAATCCACAAGAATCACTACAAATGGTCATTCACTGCAAACACGCATGGATTTCTGACCACATTAATGAAAGTAATGTAAATTTCATACAGAGAAGCCTCATTCTCAATGGTTTAGTACTTCAGATATTTACTTCCTGCCCACATAACTGTTCTGTGCATGCTGGGCAGATAGTTTTCCTCACGCTGATTCAAGTGCCCAGGCTCCCAGTGTCCTGACTCTCTGCCACCGGATGTTGAGTTCCACCAGAAATGGGAAGAACAAAAAGCTGAGGAGACCTCCCCTCCATGCTTCTTATATAGAAGAGCACAAAGTAGCATACATTAGTTCTGCACCGGTACATTAAGAAAAAAAGACCATCATCCACCTTGACTTAGATGCAAATCCAGTCAGTATTTGCAGAGCTGGGCTACTCAGATTCTCCCAAGAGATGGAATATAGGAGTAACTGTATGAATCTGAAGGCCATCTCAGTTTCTGTTAAGAAATCAGTATGTCTGAAATGGGTGTGTGAATGCTAGTCCATTGGAGAACAGCTCCCAAAGGACAAAACAAAGGAAAGTCTGACTGTCCTAGCCTAGCGCTAACCAGGAAATATTCGTAATTGGAAAGAACACTATATTTGCTGTTTGGATTCTAAATAACACCAAATTTGCATCTGTTTTTGTTCCTCCCAATGCCGGGCACACGCTCACTATCCCCAGCCTGTGCTTGATCTCTCAGGAGAAGGAGACGAGCTGGAGGCCAAGTCCATGATGCAGACAGATGGCAACTTACCTGGTGGCTTTAGGCGTATCTGTTTCTGGCCTTTGCCTTATTAAGAGTACATATTGGGATGAGACAAACAAGAAATTTGAGTAAACAAATAAGGTGCAATGAATAACAAGAGGCAGAGATCCAGAAGAGGGTTTCTGAGTGGACACAGTCCACTAAGGGTTTCAGGAGAGAAGCTTTCC
>JAQHUG010000087.1:6209077-6221048 GCA_028555095.1 Dicrostonyx torquatus | reverse complement strand
ACACACACACACACACACACACACACACACATGCACGTATGCATGCATATACTTGTTTAACTAATTAACTAACACTTGAAATTATTATCTCAACTGGTAGTCATTTGATGTGAGATTCCCCTCTGTATGTTGTTAGTATGTTTTATTACCATTGGTTAAAAAATAAAACTGTTTTGGTCAATGGCTTAGGCGAGCTCGCCAGGTGGGAAATTTGAAAAGAGATACATATAGAGAGAATAGGTGGAGTCAAGGAAACACCATGTAGCTACCAAAGGAGACAGACACCCCAGAACCTTATTGGTAGGCCACAGCCTTGTGGTAATACATAGATTGATAGAAATTGGGTAATTGAAGATATAAGAGCTAGCTAGAAAGACCCCTAAGCTATTGGACCAACAGTGTTGTAATTAGTCTAGTTTCTGTGTCTAGTTTCAGGTCTGTGTGGCTGGGATATAACAAGCATTTTCTGCCTACATTGATTAACATTTTGATTTATTTCACTGAAATACTCTTCACAGTATACACTGTGTGGAAACAACACAGACATCCCTCAGTAGATAAGTGGCGCGTACCAACATATGATACATACCAACCAGAAAATGATGTCTAGCCTTAAACATGAAGTTCTGTAATATGTAAAATCTTGAAGACTTTGAGCTAGTCAAAACAAGCCATTCAGAAAAAAAGAAATACTATTCCACTGTCAGGAGATAGAAGGAAAGGAAATAGGCATTGCTGGCAAATGTGCTTGATACTTCAGTGAAGAAAGACAGATGAACTCTAACGGTCTATTGTATAATTTACCTATAGTCATCAGTGACGGGTCGTACATGTAAAAATGCTTTAGAGGATTTATCTCATCTTAAGTATTCTAACCAAAACAAAACAAACAAACAAAATGAATATATGGTTTAAAAACTTTATGGTAGAACAAATATGTGCAGAAGGACAGAGGAGAAGGAAGAGGGTGGAAAGTCTCCAACTTCGAGACAAAGTCACTAGCCTTTGTATTTCTGTAAACATCTGAAAGTGATGAAAACACACTAGTGAGTGGCACTTGTTATGGAAGTGAGGCAGAGAGGCACAGAAACAGCCATGCAGCCTGGTGGTCCATCTGGCTTGGGCTGTGCATACACCCATCTCCTAAAAATACACCCAGCAACCCAGGACTTCCACCTGCAATGAACTGCTATGAATGCCCCACTTCCAACAATGAGCTGTTTCTTCTCGCAAAATGACCTTTAGTAATGGTCCCTGTGTTGTTTCTTTGGTGTAAGGCTCACAAGTGAACAAGGTTGAAAATGGAGGTAGCTGTTTAAAAAAAAAAATTCTCCTCTAGTACTGACCTATGATCCATATTACATCGGCTACATTTTTAATTTAAAAAAAGAAAGACCAACATAAATTTTCTTAATGTGTCACAATCCAAAATGTACCTTTAAAAAAACTTTGAAATTGCTGGTGAAATTAAGTTTTGATTATTGAGCTAACTATATCCAAATACAGTTGACACCCAAAGATTTTCCTGCTTTATCAGCCTGAGCTCCTGGTGTTTCTACAGAAATTCATTTCTGCCAAGGAATAAGGCAAACCTTATAAAGCGCCCTCATCTTTGTCATTCCAGACTCTGATATAGATGGGACTGTGTGTTGGCGTTATTTTTATCCATGGTAATAGGGTTCTGCCCAGCATAGCATGACATCAGGATAAAAAGCAGTTGAATTCTCTGCAACCATCTTCTGCTGGATTGCTACTCATACACAATGCAAGGTGAAGAGTTAACAAAGTCCTCATTTACTGGTGGCATGGGTTTCCCCTGTAGATCCTACTTCCTTCTCTCTATTTAACCTAGCTGCAGCCTAAAAAGGAACCTTCACATCACTTGCTCACATAAAGAATACATTAAGGAGCTGACAAGACGGCTCAGCTGGTAAAGGTACTTCCAGCCGAACCTGACAACCTGAGGTAAATTCCCTGAACCCACAATGTGTAACGACAGAACCAATACATGCCAGTTGTCTTCTAACCTACACACATGTGACACACACACACATGCCACGTGTATACTCACATACATACAGAAAAAAGAATAGGTAAACAAAAGTAAATTTTAAAAGGGACACATTCATTATCAGATGTGGCAAAAGTTGCAAGAATTTAGATTTCAAAATGAGTAGCACTTGTTTGGGGCCCCTGTGGGGTCTTGTTACCACCTTAGGGTGTGGGGAAGAAGAGGAACAAATGGAGTTACCTTGGGATCTGCCTATCGCTTTTGCTAATGGTATGTTAGTTGTTTGCTGTCACCCCCATGGCCACTGGAGACGGAGATGACAATTTCTAAGACATAATTGGAGCAGAATGCCCCCCCTTTCTTTTGCTCCTAATCACCCTTTGAGAAATCTGCAGCTTCTGAGGAAATTAAAAACAGACACTGCTCCTCCAGGGGCTCACCAAGGTGAACTTGACCTCACCCTGTCACCTCTGAAAAGGACAAGTGGGATGCCCCTGCCCCTATTGCTGATCCAAGACCAAAAACATTTGGTGGTACTACTTATCTGCTGCTGACGAACATGAAAACCTTCTATGGATGAATATTAGAGATGACCTTTCGTCAGAAGAAAAATGAAACATTTTCATGTTTTTTATTCTGAACTTCTTCTTTCCTGAAAGATGTAACCAAAGTTATTATTTTATGAAATGATTTTAAATTAAGTATAAAGGTCTAAAAGAAGACATCATTTGATCAGGCTGCTATCAAGAGAGGAACACTCTGCCTTCATTATCACACCAATTCTACACAAAGACCATTATCACTAATTTAGAGAGAAAGAAACAGATCATGAGGTCAATTGAATTGCCCTTAATTGGCTCCATTGAATAGGAAGCAGGACATAGAACATTGGAGATTCTGATGTATCCAGTATGTAATCTATATTCTATCTACCCCTGACACTTCCAAATGTGTGTCCTTGGATGGAAATCAGACTCGACTCTTTGCTCACTCTGAAGAAGTGAAAGCCTTATAATCTGCTGATGGCCACAGTGGGGAAGTGGCAGGCAATTTGTCTTTTCAGGCAAGAATCATAGGAAGAAGAATTTATCCTTCTTTCCACATTACCATGTCACCTCCCTTAGGCATGTGACCTATGTGAAAAAGCAGTCAAGAGGGCCTCTTGCCAGCTGGCTCTACCTACCACCTGGTAAAGACCAGGCAGAAGAGAAATTCAGCTACACCTCTAGTGGTTACCTCCAGGAATGCTCAGAGGTGTGCAGTTTCCTGAGGGTTCCTTGGCCCACCCAGTGAGAGTCTGGCAAGATAGCCTCCGCTGCAGAGACAGCCTGTGGGGGCCCACAGAAGTGGGTCCACTATACCTTGACTGACAGGGAGTTTAAGCCTAGCTTGTTCTTTCAAAGTTATTGACAGATCTGACTTATGGTGTGGCTACAAATAAGATATCTTGACCTAGGATGTGCTTTTTTTGTGAGGAGACAAAGACAAGATTAGTTGGTGATAAAGCCCAATTTTATGATGGTACTTTGGAAACAGCATTCAGGACACTTGTTCTTGGCATCTTTTTACTTAATGGTTGAAATGATTTAGCATAAAATTAGAAGAATTCAAAAAATAAAGGCATAGTAGATATGTTTGGGAAAAATTACATTCTTAGTGATGAGATTCAATGAAGATTTAAAGCATCATCTATAGTTCCATTGAGTTTTAAATTATTAATTCTAGGCTGCTTTTTAAAACCAAGATTCAAGGGAAGAGACCAGAGGTGATACCTGCTAGGTTTCACAAGACATAAAATATCTCCATTTTTATGCAAAACCACCCCACACCATGAATTTATCAGTAAGATAATTTCTCTAGGTGTACTGAAAAATGAAGCTGTATGATCCAAGGCATCATTTATGCTCAGAATGATGCACCAATTCTGTACCTCGCTTAGTTAAAAGAAACTAATACTCCTTTGCAGGTCTTATTTTTAAGCCTTGTTTACATATTTATTTCTAATCTCTGAAATATTTACCCAGTTAAACTTGAAACTTTCTGGTTAAGGTGAGGATAGGAGACAGCAACTGGTCAGGTAGGTCAGGTCTCCGAAAGAAGCAACTGGGAGAATTTTCTTATTGGAGCCAAGAATGCCATAAATAGAAAATTGTTCTACTTCCTGTTGCTCTACTATCCCATAAAAAAGCACCTTTGCCTACAGCTATGCTTGAGGATGAGAAACCTATGGATGGGCCAACTGGACTGACCAGTTCATCCCCCTCCCCATACCTAATCCCATGGCAGTGGTTCAAACCAGCTTTGGTTTCTGTTGACTTTTCTAAAACTGTAGCCCCCACAAAGGCAAGCACACCAAGAGTCAAGAAAGAATCTATCACTTTCAATGACATCCTAATATTTCCATATCAATTAGATAATGCTTTCTGAGTGTTAGACTAAGATAAGCAGGTGGCCCAAATGTTTCTGAATGCTGATTAAGGTGCAAATTCCTATCAGCTAAGCAGGACACATATGGGCTCACAGAGACTAAAACAGTAAGCTTGGTGCGGACCAGGCCCTCTGCATATATTATGGCTGTTAGCTTGGTGTTTTTCTGGTACTACTAACAGTGGGGATGGATGCGTCTCTGACTCATATTTCTGACCTTTTCCTCCTATTGGGTTGCCTTGTCCAACCTCAGTATGAGGGCTTTTGTCTTGTCTTCTTGTATCCTGTTTAGTCAGGTTTGCTTACTGTTTCTTGGATGTCTTCTGTCTTCTGAAGGATAATTAATGGAGGAGAAGAGAAATAAGGGGAGGGGATGTGGGGGGAGGGTGCTGGGAGGAGTGGAGAGAGGGGAACTGTATTTTCAACTTAAGTTATGAAAATTTAATTTTATGTTATGTACTGAAAAAACTTCTTTCAAACTACCCCAAATTACTTTGATTTTTGTTTATTTCCTTGATGGTTAAAGAGGATCCTCATCAAACTGGTAAGACCTCTATAGATATACAGATACATATATAGTAGAGTTATGGATGAATATATGTAATAATGTTGTAGCAAATCATCACCCCTGAAATTGAACAAAAAGGCATAACATTTACTACTAGCATGGTTTGTTTCTGTAAGAGACGTAGTCATTGTGGTACATGTGAGATACTTGCCCACTGTCCCTTCTTTTAGAACTGTATAACCCCAGTTAGTCATAAGTAAAACATTGGGACATTCCCAGTACAGAGCAGGACATTGAACACACACACACAAATCTAGCTGTGAACCTTAGAAATGTCAAGATCATCCAAACAAGGAAAGGCTAAGAAACTTAGATAGTTACAAGGGGCATGTAAAAACATAAGAACAGATGTAGTGAGTAATGCTGGGACAATAATAATAATAATAATAATAATAATAATAATAATCAGGTAAAAAGTAATTAAATCTCAGTGAAATGTGTTTGTATTTAAATCATGGATCAATATTTACTTATTAAATTCAACAAAACATTGA
Organism: Dicrostonyx torquatus; assembly: GCA_028555095.1. Lineage (NCBI taxonomy): Eukaryota > Metazoa > Chordata > Mammalia > Rodentia > Cricetidae > Dicrostonyx > Dicrostonyx torquatus. The sequence goes on along the minus strand of JAQHUG010000087.1, from coordinate 6,215,548 downwards.
AAAGTGTTAGTAAGTGAAAACAGAATTTGGGTTGTTTGAAAACTATACTACTTTTGCATTTTTCTGACAATGTAAAAGTATTTTTTAAAACTTACTTTATAAATATTTTCAATGGGTCAGTAAGATGACTTAGTGGGTGAAGGTACCTGGTGCCAAGCCTGATGACCTGAGTTTAATCTCCAAGACACACATGGTAAAAAGACGAAATGACTCCTGTGTGTTTCCCTCGAATTTCACATGTATATGTGCTGCTGTATGCTTGTGTTATGCATGACAACACAGTAAGAACACAATAAATGTTTTTTTAAAAAGGCACTGGGGGAGATTCTGGTGAATGTTTGCATCATAATTAGTATGCATGTATGGCAGGAGGATCTCACTTTACTCTAGGGCAAGGCAGAATTCTTCTGAGGGGAATTCAAACAGAAGCATTACCCATGTCTGCTGGAAATTCCCTTTAGCTTTTGTCCATCATGTCCAAAGATATTTATATGAAAAATCACTTCTAAATATTTCCATCTTTACCACAAAGGAAAACACTCATGTTTATTATGCATATAGTACTGGATAAACTAATGTTTGTGTCTCCCTTAAATTCACCTAATTGTCAATGAGTTGGTATTAGAAGGAGAAACTTATGGGAGCAGTTAACTCATAAGGATGCGGCCTTTGTGAGCTGAATTAATGATCACGTAAGCAACATTCCAGAGAGCAGCCTTCACCTTCTACTATAGGAAGACACAACAGGAAGGTATCAAAAACAGGCTCTCACTACACACTGTCTGCCATCTCCCTGATGATAGGTTATTCTCTTATCAAATAATTGTTATGTGTTCTTCTCTCAGACTGGCTATATTAAAGTTAGGGACCAACTCTTATTCATCACTGAATTTCTGTGTCCCAAACTTGTTATACTTTTGATTCTCACCCTCCCCATCCTAAAACATCTGACTTGTTTTCAAAAGACAACACAATTTACACAGACTCACACATTTGGAGAATTTGTTGTGTGCACTGTTTTTCTGACCTACATTTGAAGTAGTCATTTATGGTTGCTAATTCATTTTAGAAAGTTTGGACATAGAATTTTATGTTTAGTGCCTTGAGTGAATTCCAGAAATATACAAGTTTTGAGGCAGAACAAAATCAATCTGTAGAGTACATAAAGTTCACTGTAATGGGAATTTCACCTGTTACCTCTATTGTATTTATTTTTATGACATGAACGAAATGATGAATATGAACTTTTGATGATGTTCTGAGGTTCTTCCCTAGGGATTTGTGGCCTTTGGTTGTAGCCATAGCTCCTTTTAGAACATCATTTTTATTCTCAACATTTTTAGTTCTTGAAAAAGGAACTTTAAAGCATTCCTTTCAACACTCTCATAATTTAAAATTAATGAATTTTATCAGCATCTCAGTATTTCTCCAAGGAGCTAATACACTTGGCTGGTTCTTGATCTAAGTTTTGTTATTCAGTCTGGAATTTGGATGAGCTGAAAGAACTTACACACCAAGCTCAGGTGAAAATTCTTAAATACTCATGCTTTGTAGAAAATAGAATCTCAGACAAAGCTTTAAAGAACTGATATTTGAAAGATTCATTATATATAATACATGTAATTTCAAAAATTTTAAATGGTTGTGTACACAAAGGTAACTCAAACTTAATCGATTGCATAACCTATAAAACAAAGTAGAAAATGATAAATTGGAAAATATGAAATAAATCAAGATATATCGCAGAATTCATTCATTAGCTTAGGGACTGCAGAGCATTTTAACCTAAAGGAGCTGACTTCACTGTCTCAGTGTATTCCGGTTGTGCCATCAGATATCCTAAGATAAGTGGCAGGGTTTATTTGCACAGTTTGTAGGCTAGAAAGTCCACAATTAAAGCATCTATCCAGTTAGTTTGCTGGTAGACTTGCTCTCATGGCTTCCACATTTGGTAATAGGATAGGACAGTGGAAAGATGAGATGGTAGCAGGGTCTTTCTGGGTCCTTTTTAATCACTTTGATCATACTGTTTTTTTCTTCTAGCATTTATCGTTTTTCTTTTTTTAAAACAATGTTTTTTTATTTTACAGGCCAATCCCAGTTCCCCACATCTTGTCTACACCCCACTCCCATACACTCATCACAGAGGGTAAGCCTCCCATGGGGTGTCAATAAAATCTATCATATCACATTGAGGCAGGACCAACACCCTTCCTTCTGTACCTGAGGAAGATATCCCTCCATAGGGAATGAGCTTCAAAAAGCCAGTTCATGCACTCAGGACAAATCCTGGCCCACTGCCAATGGCCCCACAAACTACCCAAGCAACACAACTATCACCCACATTCAAGGGCCTAGTTCAGTGCTATGCAGGTTCCCCAGATGTCAGTCCAGAGTCAGTGAGCTCCCTCCCACTACCTCGGGTCAGCGTTTTCTGTGGGCATCCCCATCATGGTCTTGGCCCCTTTGCTTATATTATTGCTCCTCCCTCTCTTCAATTGGACTCCAAAAGCTCTGCCCAGTGCTTAGCTGTGGATCTCTGCATCTGCTCCTATCAGTTACTGGATGAAGGTTCTATGATGACAATTAAGGCAGTCATCAATCTGATTACAAGGCAAGGCCACTTCATGCATCCTCTAAACTATTGCTTAGGGTCTTAGCTGGGATTTCTGGGAAAATGCCTAGTGCCAGGTTTCTCCCTAACCCCATAAAGGATCCCTCTACCAGGATATCTCTTTCCTTGCTCTCCCTATCTGTCCTTTCCCCAACTTGACAATCTTGATCCCTCATGATACCCTCACCCACCTTTCTCCCCTTCCCCCTTCCTTTCTACCCTTCCCCTTCTCCATATTCTCAATTTACTCAGGAGGTCTTGTCTATTTCCCATTCCAAGGGGGATCCATGTATGTCTCTCTTAGGGTCCTCCTTGTTACCTAGCTTCTCTGTGGTTGTTGACTGTAGCCTGTTTATCCTTTGCTTTGTGTATAAATTCACTTATAAGTGAGCACATACCATGTTTGATTTTCTGGATCTGGATTACCTAACTCAGGATGGCATTTCTAGTGCCAGAGTTTGATCACTCCTGAGCATATTAGGCAAGTATTGCACCACTGAGCTGCATCCCTACCTTTACCCTTCAACCTTTTCATAAAGGAAAATCTAACTCATGATAGTAGAGCCCGCAAGCCTTATCTAATCTCCTCCTGAAGACACCACCCACTAGTATACTTTGAAGAATGAGTTTCAACATGACTTGGAGACAGATATTAGTAGCCAAGTCATTATTACCTGAGAGTAGTTCTTGATCTATCTCAAAAATATAGTGTAGTGATAAATGTCCAAATTGTAGCCTATAGTAACCTCACCCCTGCTATTTCTCATTATTTTGCTTGAACTACAAAGCTATAGAAGCATGAGGAAAAAATTTTGTTAATGACATTTTTTGAAAAGTATACAAAATAACCACATCTCTTATCCATGAAAGGGTATGTCTATAACAAAATAAAAAACACAAATGGAAACGATAATAACAACATTAAATAAGCCATTCCCTCTGGGGACAAGGAAAGGGCTTAACTCCATTTGCTAGTTTTACTTAATTAAATAATTCTGAATGAAAAGTAAATACCACAAAAGAAATTTAATTGTTTTAGTATTATTTCTGAATTAAACAAAACAAGCCAGAATATAGTTGATTTATTTTAATTAGCCTATATTAACTTTATCACCCATCTATTTTCTCTTTATATTATATTACTACAAGCTATGGAAGCTGTGAAGTATTTATATTATAGCACAAAAATCTCATTAATCATTGACATATGATTAAGTATGATTAAGTACAATTAAAGCCATATATGGACTTTGCCTCACAATATTCAATTAACTTATGACCTCATCAAAGATAAAGCACGGCAATGAGCCTATTGCGGGAAGAGTTGGCCTTTATTATGGGAATGAAACGATTCACCAGAGGTAACTGAATTTTTCCATTTATTTAAATGAAAAAAAGACCATACAATTACCAATCGTGCTTCCTTACAGCTATGTTGTTCTGTTTGTATTCTAACTGTAAATGATAAAAGGAAGATGAGAGCTAGGGCAGGAAGGGGGTGAGAAAAAGGAAACACTCTCTGATTGGATTTAAGGTCTGTTCTACAATTTGAAACCCATACCTGGCACCATCATAAGTGTTAAAAAACTTGTGGCTCAACAGGTCATAGACTCTAAGGAAGAAATTATCGCTTAACTCTGCTAACAGGTCATAGTATTTGGCAACTATATCCATAGATTAGTGCATCTCTCAACTCTCATCAGACAAGCTTTGTTTTTCAATAGATGACAATTAACACAGAGAACCACAACTGGTAAACATAGAAAGAATAAGATACTGTAGAGTGCTCAGCCCTAAATGGGACATCTATATCCTACTCAAGAAACTCTGGGATCACTATGAAAGAGATGACAGAAAAAAACATATGATTCAGAGAGGTAGGAGATGACTACAATAAAACTATGGGGCAGGGGCACCTGTAAATGCCAACCGTTGTGATTGTATGCAGAAGGTCTGTGAAAATTCAAGTAAGACAAAATTCTAACATGGAAAAGAAAGGTGGAAACAAAGCCACATCCTCAGCAAAGATGCTACTGTTGGTTGATAGCTGCTGGAAGAGGGAGAGTTTATTTTGTTTCCTGGTGTGGCCCTGGCAGGTCACAAAATTATACATCTGAGATTACATGGTCAGCACAAATTGTACTCTATGAGTCAGAGAAAAAAGACAAACTTGAGTGGGCAGAGAAAGGAGGACTTTGGAGTGGGAAGGGAATATTATGACCAAAATATGCAATAGGAAGTGCTCGAAGAACTAATAAAAATAAGAAAATTAAGGGAAAAAAAGTACATAAAGGGAAAAAAAGTCAGGATTGTGGAGAGGGTGGCTATGAAAAAATAGCCTGGAAAACAAGGAGAAAACACGGTGCAGAGACCCGGAAGGGGCGGGGAGGGAAGAAAATGGGAAGCAGGGTCTGGATGGAGATCTCCCTAACAAAGAGAATAACCACAAAACACCCGACCTTTAATAAAAGACATGCACAAGTATTGAGAAGACATGGAATTTCTCTTCCTATGAAACTTAAACATAAATATTTGGCAGGAGGTGGAGAAAACACAAATAGCTAACCATCCCACCAGTTGCATTTATATGAACAAGATTGTATTTGAGATAATAGTTTAAACTGATGGGCTCATATAACATTTCTATTCTCTAACAACTTATTGTTCATAATCAGTGAATTTTAGGGAATTAGGAAATTCTGTCTTAAAATCATTTTTCAGAACATTTATTTCTTACTTTCAGAACATATTTCCTACTTTCTTGGTTTTCAGTGTATTACATACTTTGTTCTTTTTGTGATCCCTTTTTTGTACTAGAAATACCTTAATTTTAAGAATAAACAATCTGCAAGAAAATATGAATGTGCCATTTGCAAAAATGAACACAAGCTAGTAATTGCCATTAATTCTTCCTCTACTTTGTGAGGCTTAGAAAGCTATTGCTACTTTGTAAAATATAGAAAGCATAGAGGAGGGGGAAATGTTTCAATTAAACTTCCTAAAGAATTTTGTCTTGTATTGTAAAGTTTGCTTCCTGCTGTAAAATTATAAAATAAAATAAAATCCCATTATCGAACAGAATAGTAATAAAAGAAAACATTTTTTAATCCATAATCCTAATTATTTGGAGGCATCTCCTACTATCTGCTACTATTTTCACATAGCAATAATGTTCCCTAACAACAACATGAATTACCATACTCCCTGGAGCTGTGCATATCTGCATTAATGAGTACCAGTAATGACTTGATATCTTGAACAGATGAGTTACATCTCTTGATCCTCAATCTGGAATCTCCAATTAATCCAAGCAGTGCCCACAGGTTCCAGTTCCCATCCAGGGAGTCTTCATTTTAGGATTAAACCTTCCAGTGGATTCACCAAGCTCTGAACTCAGAAAGGCTAGTTCAGAGTCACCACTATTAGTCATTTATTGCTAGGAAATTTTAAATGTTCATTTAATTAGTTATTTCTTTTCCTTCATGAGTTTCAGTATACTTTGCAGTAATAAAGACTCCAAAGAAAATGACTACCATGATGGATTTGCTTGTGTGCTGGGGATCAGCAGAAGACATTCCAACTTGGACTGAGGAAATAAAAACAGAGTTGAAAATGCAAAATGTTTTTCAAGGAAACTGAGAATGGAACCAAGAATTGAAGCAATGTTGTCGAAGATTATAGATGTGTTACATTTGTTTATGCTCTGGAGCATTTGTTTAATGGTGCAAAGATGTGTTGAATTCTTTTTGTTGCATTTGTTTAACTCTGTGAAGCTGTGACTCTTTGCCTATCTAAAACACCTGATTGGTCTAATAAAGAGCTGAATGGCCAATAGCAAGACAGGAGAAAGGAAAGGC
>JAQHUG010000087.1:6170642-6198948 GCA_028555095.1 Dicrostonyx torquatus | reverse complement strand
AAAAAAATTAACAGAATAGGCAGATGTTTGTGAATGAATCTTTCTGGGTGTTGAGAAGGTGTAAAGAACAGGAATCAGCTTGTGATATTGTCTGGTTCTATTCTTCAGTTCTTTTCTTGGTTGAGTACAGTCTCAGCTGGTTAGTGACACTTGGAGCAAGGACTGAATGCAAGATTATTCCTTTTGGAAGAGAGCATAACATGGGAGCTTCCAAAAGGGACACGAGATCTATGCTTAGGTTTGAAACAGCCAAGATTTTAAAGCCCTTCCTCTCCTGTTTGGGGCCAGATCTTCCAAATATCAGTCTTTTAAATCTTTCTGTAATTCTATTTTTTTTAACAAACTGAGAGTTTAAGAATTTAGAGCTGAAGCATGAGTAAAAGCAAATACCAGCCAACTGTACCAGATCCATGGAGAATTGCTGACATGCTGATAAAATTCATTAATTTTAAGTTGGGGAAATTTGTCTTAGGAATGTTTTTAAGTTCCTTCTTCAAGAACTAAAAATGTTGATGATAAAACTGATATTCTAAAAGAATTTATGGCTAAAACCAAAGGCCACAAATCTCTGAAGAGAAGAACCTCAGAACATCATCAAAAGTTCATATTCTTCATTTCATTTACATCATAAAAATAAATATAGTAGAGGTAACAGGTGAAAGTCCCATTATAGTGAACTTTATGTTCTATACAGATTGATTTTTTTCTGCCTCAATACTTATATATTTCTGTAATTCACTCAAGGCACTGGACATAAAATTCTATGTACAGATTCTCTAAAATGAATTAACAAGTAGAAATGGCTACTTCAGAATAAAAAATAGACATGGCAAATTCTCCAAATGTGTGAGGCTGTGAAAATTGTGTCATTTCTTTTGAAAATAGATCAGATACTTTAGAAGGATGCAGAGGGTGAGAATCAAATGTATAACAGTTTGGGCCACAGGAAATCAGTGATGAATAAGATTTGGTTTTATTCATCACTCACAATGATGGCAATTAACTGAATATGAGAACACCAACATTCAACCATCTAGCAGTACATAAGGGACACAGGAAAATTTCCTTCTTGTCAATGATCCTAATAGTAAGAAAGAAGTTTCATGGCCATGATGGACAATAAGAAATGAAAGGCATTTCCAGCAGACATAGATAATCCTTCTGTTTGAAAATCGCCTACGAAGGATCCTGCCTTTCCCTATACCAGAACAAAAAAAAAAAATTCTTTGTCCATGCATGCTTACTGATTACAAACAACACCTGAATTTTCCTAGTGTCTTCCTTTTGTTCTGCCTTTTTGGTTCTTTTCTGAAGTCATATTAACCAACTTTATTCACTCTGACAGTTTCCTTTTAATTTTCAACTGGAAAGTTCTGGGACATTAAACAAAACATAACAAAAGAGGCTCATTTAAAAATATTATTTTGCAGAGCTATTTGCTGTATTTATTTTACACACAGCATGATGATTATTTCTCCAGGCTTTTCCCCCTTGTTTTTGCTTAGAGATAACTAGATGAGCAATTTTTAGGAGATAGTCACATTACTAAGTGCTGAGCACATTTGGGGAGTCTTCAAGACCATTTGCAACACCACTGAAGACATTTTCAATAACTTACACAATTTAGAAATGGAAATTGCTCTTGGTTTTAAATTTTAAAAGCAATTTTATTTGGAAATATTAGTGCATTTTGCAAAGTAACATCAAATCATACAGCGAAGAGGACAACAGGCTTTACATTCCAGCTACTGACTAAGATGTTTCATTCTGCCCCTGTCATTTAGTTGTTTTTGTATTTTATTTTCAGGGCTAAGATCAGAGTATGAGATTTTATGTACAGGTAGGTATGTAGATATTTGGGTTTATACAAGTATATATATATATATATATATATATATATATATATATATAAATTTTTATTGGTTGTATAACACAAAAACACTAAAAATTTTAACCAGGACACACTCGGAAGTTGAAAATATATAGAAGGTGAGTTCATTTTTGGCTATTTAGAAACTGGGAATAAAGACATTTAAGTAAGACTAGATAATTCATTGTACAGAGGCTCAGACCTATCTCTTGCTGCCTGGTACCAACTCTTCCTTAGCAGGCATTGCTGTTACACGTACAAGAAGCAGCTGTTGTCATGAACCACGTCCAGACTATGTCCCAACTCAGAGTCAAAGATTATAGAAAAACAGGCTAGTAAGTCAACTTTTCTGATGCAGGCTATTTCAGTTTAAATTAACCCTCAAAAGGAGGAAATCTTCAACTGAAATGGGGGAAATTTTTGAATAATATATTAGAGAGGCTTTTAATTCGATAAAATGGCCCTGTTCTATCATTGGGAATAGCCTTTTGATATCATGGACAGAAAATGAAGATGCATCAACTATGTTACTAATGTCAATTTTGTTATTGTATATTCATAAGTCAATGCTAAAACAAACAATTTATTATAGAAGTAAACAATGCAGATGTTTTAAAATAAATATTCTTAAGATTGATTCAATCTTAAATTTCTTTAAGTTATATTTCCTTTATGTTTTAATCGGTTCCTCTCCCTCTCTATTTCAATAAAAGTAAACTACCTAAGAGAAAAGAAGGAAAATACTTATATAAGACATAAGTGGCACTATACCTTTCTGTTCATGGTTAGGCTACTTAAAAAACAAGACAACAGAACTGGCATGGGCAAAGTGTAACTCACAGTCTCATGAGCACCTCCCATCTCTCCACTTACTCAATTTTCACCAGTAAGAACTAGGTATCCTGCAACAGGTGAAAAAGCGGAGCTTGGATAAGGACCTATACTCTCATGGCCAAAAGAGACCTATAGCTAATAAGGACAAGGTGTGGCTTAAACCCATGCCCTTAGGCACTAAGAACGCCCAAGCTACACTCTTCTATAAAAATGTTCAGCCTGCCTTCTAACACCCAACTGTACACCAAGCAATGGAAATTGTATGATGGCTTAAGTGGTCATGTAAATGCAAGGGGCCCAGGATGGAACAACAACCTAAACTAGTACAACTGATTAACTCATATGCAAGACATTTGTTGAAAAGCCATGTGGCTGATGTATGAAATACTTGAGAAACAGAAGACAAAGAGTTTTCTAATACTACTGACATTGCGACATTGTGTCTCACCATGAGCAAGAAACAATCCTGAGAGGATGAGAATCCTTCCCATTTTAATACCCTGACTAAATTATACTCAGAAATTGTAACTTCTAAGTACTGCAATATAAACTCAGACTACAAATTTTTTATTTGGCTTACTTCATAGCCTACATTAGGTACAAATTACACTTAGCACAATTGTCCTGTATCTCCTAGAAAATTTTCTCTCATTCACTGCAATAAGTAAAAGTATTGCAATGATCATAACCAATTACTCAATCTTGAATCTTGGTTTATTCTGCCAGTTAGAAAACAAACACCGCAAAGCAAAGCTTCAATTAATATTTTCTGTTAACTTCAATATCTTAAACTGTGTTCCATATTTTTCTCTTTTATGTATAAGTCACAAGGTAATTAGGAGAAATGTATAGAGTTGTTGAAAATCATCCTACATTAGTATAAAGAATCGTGATTTTTGATAATTATTTTGAAACCTGAATAACTTGGTAGCCAGGGAATACCATTCATATTTTTTAGAAACTTTTTCTTTCTTTTCACTGGTGAGATGTGATGTTTTAGGGAAATAGTTTTTCAACACTTTGGTAGACCCTTCTTAGTCCCATCATAGCTATTATCTTCACACACTGTTACTCAGACCAGCAAGAACCCTCTGTAGAAAGTTGTGGAGTGTCCAGTGATAAAAGTCAGAAGCCATGCCTGTAATGTGACAAAAGCCCAAAGAATCTTTCAGTATCCTTTATCCTTGCCATGAAGTGTCTTCCAGTGTGTTTCCCCTTCATCTATGCATGACTCCTAGGTAACAAAACACTTGTAAGAAAGCAGACAACTTGAACTTCTAACATTAACTGTTGAAAGAATATGATATATGTGGGTTTGAATGACAGTGACTCCCAAAGGCATGTATTTTGAATATTAGGCCCCCCAGTTGGTGAAACTGTTTGGGAAGGATTAGGAGGCTTGCCTTATTGAAGCAGGCGTGATTGACCTTTTCCAGCTGTACAACATGACGTGAGCACTCAAACCTCTGCTCCGTTGTCATGCCCTCTAACCTTCTGGAAACACAAGCCCAAATTTAACACTTTTTAAGATTATAAGTGTCTTATCACAGCAAAGGAAAGTAACTAAGATGATATAAAATTATCTTTTGGAACTAAAATAGTTATTGTATCAAAAGATACAGTAATGATTATGGAGAACTTATTTAAACATAAGCTGTATGTCGGTACGATATGAAGGGCGCTGCCAAAATTAAAAAGACAAAGTGAGTACTCACAGCGGCCTATACAGTGCATTTATGAAAAAACAGCTTATTAGGAGTTAGGACTAATTTTGGTAGGGTATTTGATGATGAACATAGCGTTTCTTAGAAATTAAAAAAGCTCCCAGTTAGCAATTATCTTCACACACTGTTACTCAGACCAGCAAAAACCCTCTGTAGAAAGTTGTGGAGTTTTCTCTACAAGTTTAATGACAACGGAGAAAATAGAAGTTAAAGATACTTTCCTAACAGTGGGCCCCTTTCTAACACACCTGAGACAGAATTCCTAGTGAGACAGAACAAAAGCCCACTGCACACAATGTAGTAGGTACAAAGCTGCAATACTCTCTTGATCTCTGGATTGTCACTTAGCCACTCATGATTTGTACAGTATTTTACCCACTTAGCAATCTTCCAAACCCTTAATCTGAATATTTCTGAAAAAGTTATTGCACAATTTAAATATCTCTTAAAAGCTTACGCTTGTTTGTATCTAAACAGACTGTGTAGACATTCCACAGCACACATTTAATTAACATAATAGTCATGAAAGTTTTGAACAGCTTGTAATTTTTAATCACTGATGGTGCTCAGCAGACACAAGTCTTCCCCACTCCACCTTAAGTTTCCAGTGAATTCTTACAGTTGTTGCATTAGTCATTATCTAGGTCACTGTGGACACAATCACCACCAGTAACTAAGTGTGCATGAATGCCAAACTTTACTCTAAGTAGAACACATATGTCTCACCAGGTCTTACACTATCTCCATAAGATATATGCCAGCAAAAGCCCCATTGGTGCGGGAGAATTGTCTGTATTCTGTCAATCATGTTTAAATAAATGCCGATTGGCCAGGCAGGAAGTATAGGTGGGAAAACTAGACAAGAAGTAGAGGCAGAGCAGGGAGAACAGGAGAATTCTGGGAAGAAGGAAGCCCATTCCTCCCAGTCCTGCCCAGATCACTGAAGAAGCAGGATGTGATCTATCCCACTGCAAAATGTACTGAGCCATGTGGCTAACATAGATAAGGATAATAGGTTAATATATGTTATAAGAGCTAATACGAAGCCTGAGCTAATGAACCAATCAGTTTTTAATCTTATGGAGACCTCTGTGAGATTTTCTTTGGGAGCTTATTGGCTGTGGGAACTGGGCAGGACAGAAACCCCAACAAGCAGCAGGCCCTCATGTTACACCCCACTTAACAGATGATGAGAAAGCTGAAAAATAACTACTTTGTTCTTCCAAATCACAATGAAGAATCATGATTCTTTTCCAGATGACAAGCTTTCTAATGTTCAAGTTTCCAATTTGTTGTGTGACACAATTCCAGGGAGAAGTGAATAAATTTCTACTCACCCGAGATAGGGAAACAGACCAAACTAATGAAGAAAATAATCCCACAGTCCTACTTGATGAACCAATGAGTTTACTCGGGTTACTTACAGGACTGTGGGTAAAGTGTTACTTACAAAAGCAGAAATGACTCAAAGATAATTCAAAGACAACCAAAAGCCCATGTCAGCATGGGTGACAACTCATGAAATGTAAATTCTGGAGCTCTCTGAGCATCTTGTAGGCAACTCAGCGGATGAAAGAGTGTCTCCTTTGCTTGTTAGGCTGGTCCTCTAAGAAGTTCAGCTTCCATAAATGTCTCTCATCAGTCCTGAAAACTTAAGATCCTAGTGTATTTGGTCAATTTCAGGGATTTCCTGAAGCCTTGAGTCATTTAGTTAGTGACTGTGGATAATAAGCATCCCTACAAGATAGATGGAATAGTTCATGACTTTCTGTAATATCCTGTTTGTTAAGGAGCTCCTTCTAAAAGAGAAGATTATCTCTCTGGGAATTGTGACATAACAAGGCTCTGAACCTCTCTGCTTTGCTAGACTCTGAAGCACATGGAGAAGGGGAGAGCTGAAAATAAAAAGACCTATTATTAAGATTATGAATCAGGGTCAAGGAGAAAGGACAAACATTTCTCTTCCAGATGCACCCTGCAATCCATACTAATAAGTATTGTCAGTTTCCTGGCATGAATGCTTAGAGTGTACTGTGACCCTGCCCTAGAGATTTTGACTGGACCATGTTTATGCATCAAGCGAAATGTCAAATGAGTTGTCGGGAAGCATGTCCAGGCCTTGCACATAAAATTCATGCATAGTATAGGACATTGTGCAAAAAGAAGTCCAAAGCAACTTTCTGTTAAGGGGCAAGGTGAAATCCATGGACAGAAGACAAATGTTCTGCTCTCATAGACCAAGTTTCACTCCTTCTTTCAAGCTCTTCTTATCCTTTGCAACTTGGGTGACCATTTGTTCACATCCACATCCTGCTCAACCATGGATACCTCATCATTCTTCCATGTCCCTTTATCACTTACCAAACCCAGGGAAAGGCTGACCATCTGTTTTTGCTTATTTCCACCCTGCTTCTGAGCTCATCGCAATTATAAGAAAAGAAATAAAGCTGTATCAGGTGGTTGCTAGACTATAAATTCTCATTATCTGATTCACCCAAAGCTTGCAATCCAATCAGTAACAACTTCTGTTCAGTTCAGTATCATTTCCATTCCCCAAAATGGTTGATGTCATGGAACTTTCTTTCATTCTGATCCTCTTCTCCTGTACTCCTACACTGAATCATTTTCCTGCATTCAATTCCTTTAAAGACTGAAATAGTAAGGCTTGAGTTTCTTTCATTTCCATCTTTCCCATCACAAACTCTCTGGTCTCTCATATCTGAAAACAGTCATCCCCACATCTCTTCCTTTAATCACAACAATTACATCTCTTTAAACTCTTTACCTCTTGTATCCCAAACTCTCTTTCTCCATCCTTTATCATTTTTGCTTTTGAAAATATGAGTGACCACCCATAGTTGTACTTTCAAATTTGGCCACCACCTGCCCCACACAAACCAAACAAAAGATTATCATATTCTAGCCTTCCAAACCAGAGCCTTAATATTCTTCTCCATATTACATTTGGTCAACCCAGTTCTTATCGTGATTCATTCATTCAGCAAACATGTGTGCACTCCAAGTATCTTATGCAAGTCTATTAAACATAATACCTGTTTTGTAATATTTATACCCTAGTGGAGAAACAAACAATAAAATTACTGAGAAGTTAAATATTCATATCTTACAACATTAAAGTGAGAAAATTAAAACAATGAAGGATGAGACAAAGCATTGAGGAATAGGAGATTGAAGAGACAGAACAGCCAGCACCCAATGAATCCCTTGAGAAGACATTCTCGTAAACAAACTTTCAATGCATGCTTTTAAATATCACTAATCATTCTTATTTAAAACAAGAGACAAAATATGGGTGGAGTATGTGCCTAGCACATTGATATCTTGATACATTCTGAGCCAATTTTCAGAGAAGAAAGAGTAGACAATGGGCAAGCAACAGTACCATACATACTTTGTAATTTTTAGTTGGATAAATTTAGAAATAGAACTGAGTTTAGTGGTCATTTTTAAATATATTAAAAATAATCAAGTAGGTTAATTTTTGAAACATTTCCCATTATGAATATTTTACCAGTTTGAAATATGTTTATGAAATTTTTAAGTTTCTTATTTGTGCTGTGAGAATATAACAAAACCATGACTGCCAAAGAGAATAGTCAAGAGCCATGTATCTACTCTGTATTATGATGAAAAGCAAAATTTTTCAACAACAGAAAATAATTCCCCAAAATTTATACCAAATTTATATTGTCTAAAACAAGTAGCCAAAAATACACAAGAAAAGTTTTGGGTATGAATCTATCAACTTTAAACATTATATATGTGTGTGCCAATATCATTCAGAAGTCAAGAAGAAACCAAGTGCAAGACACACACTAAGTTCTCAAATAATTAAAATGTCAAGGAAATATTAAGAGAAAAGCAAGGACTCTCTGCTGCCTGATGTGTAGCAGATAAAGAGGGCTATTGTGCAATTTCAAATCATTATTCAACAAGAGAACTCATAGTTGTCTTGTCCATGAGATACTCTGTTATGATCATAAAATCCTCTGAAACCCATGGTGTTACTATTCCTAGGTATGATTTGCTTTGGGAAACATTTCCAGTTCCTGTAAGGTAAGTTTATTTCCCCTAGGACCAAACAACCTTCTTCCATTAGGAGAAGTTTTTCCAGTATCTCCAGGAAGCCATAACCTAGAGTCATTCTCTGTGGGCACTGAGTGAATATTAATTAATGATGACTGGAGGATACTTTGCCATCTGTTCTGCACTAATTCAAGATACACTGTTGTTATTTAATTGGATTATTTTTAATCTTGTAGTTTCAGCTGGATGAACACTGATGGCTGCCACTCTGAGATGCCCTGGCAAATACCAAATGATGGCTGCCACTGTGAGAAGCTCTGGAAAATCCGAACTCCCATTTCTCACTCCTTATTTGGAGGGGTACCCCCATATTGAGTGACATGCACATCCAAATAACAATGAAAGCTCTTTTTGACATTTTATTTTCTTAAAGTCATAAAACATCCTCGGGATAATCCTTCAAGTCAGGAATCTCAATTAATAGCCTGGAGGATGGAGAGTCAACAAAGAAACATTAAGAACTATATTTTCCAATAAAGTATCTTACCTTTCCTTGATACAAAGTCTTCATGTCTTTTCCCTCAAATCTCCTCTCATGACTCCCTTATTCCCTCTCAAACCTACAGACTATTTTCTTTATTATTTTTCACATAATTTTTTCACATGCACAATCTAGAAATATAATCTGTTAAATCTTTTTATTGTTGTTAGTGTGCAGTTCAGGTTTCTTTTAGTGGTGTATGCATGTGTGTCTGTGTACATGACGATGCCTGTGTACATTTACACATAAGCATAGGGATACATGTATAGAAGAAGTCTATCTTTTAAGAAGGAGGTAAAAGTTGGAATTGTCTTATGTGATAAGTATCCCTTTTGGTCTTTGAGCCACTGCTTCCTCCTAGCACATACTTTTATACCATGTGATCCACTGGAGCTGTGTTCATATATGCACTGAAAGCAGCAACCCAGCTTAGTCATTTCAAACTCACAGAACAGCTATTTCTTTGTGAATCAGAATTTAAGATAGTTTTAAATTACTTAAAGCAAAACATTCTGAGAAGCTGCATCCATTTTTCAAACACTTAAATTAGGATTATGCCTAAGAATTAAGGTCTGATTGGTGATTTGTGATTCAAATTTGTAGCCTTGTTTCTAAATTTTATGGGTCATCGTTCTCAAACAGTGGTTCTCAACCCATTTAGGAGTCAAACCACCTTTCACATGAGGCTGCATATCAGATATCCTGCATATCAGATATGTACATCATGATTCATAACAGTAGCAGAGTTGCAGTTTTGAAATTGAAACAAAAATAATTTTATGATTGGGGTAACCACAGAATGAAGAACTCTATTAATAGGCCACAGAATTAGGAAGGCTGAGAACCACTGTGGTGTAGTAAGAGACACAGAGGGCTGTGTCTCACCACGGCTAGCTTATACCCTAATAATTACACACAAACTGTATTCATTTAAACTCTGCCTGGCCCATTATCTCTAGCCTTTTCTTGGCTAACTCTAACATCTTATTTCAACCCATTTTTAATAGTCTGTAAGTCACCATGAGGTAGTGGGCTTACCGAGATGATTCAGCATGTCTGACCCTCAAGCTTCATGATGGCTCCCTCTGAGCCAGTCTTCTTCCCAGCATACTGTTCTCTTTTCCCCACCTATCTAAGTCCTGCCCTATCACCATAACCTCAAAAGCCTGCTTCCCTTGTTTCATTGTTTTCTTTAAATCTCTGTATATTGTAATTGTTCTATTTCCCTTGGGGAAAATTGACTCAGCGACCTAGAGAGTGTATAAAATACCATATGAATTTTGATTATGCTACTCAAGGCAATTTCATGATGTCAATTTTGTTAAAATACTCATTTTCATTCTGAGAGTATTGAGGCTTGTAGATGCTAAGCAGCTTGGCCAAGGGCACACACCTGATTTGAATGGAATTGTGATTTGAAAGCCAGAAATTGCCTCTTTCTGTGCACTCTATTAACCAGAACACACCTCAGAGGTGTGTGCATTATATAGCTTTTTAAGTATGATGCAAAAAAAAAAGCCTCAGATGATAATGCTTTGTCAAAGCAGATTGAGGCAGGCAAATCAAAATACAGTAAATTTTTTGCAGGTCCATAGTATTGCTGGCTATTCACAATAAATCAGTCTGCCACAGTGGTGTAGGAGGGTTCTTCTGTAATTTGTGTTGCTTTTATTGGTTAATAAAGAAGCTGCCTTGGCCTTTTGATAGGACAAGACTTAGACAGGCGGGGAAAAGAGTATCTCTGAAGACTAGAGTTTGCAGTCAGAAAAGTAGAAGCATGGAAAAACAAGTGGTGGTGTTCTTGGGTAAGCTCAAAGACACAGAACTAAGAATAACGAGGACATACTTTGTCCAATTCCAAAGCCTTGAGAAGCTAGATCACCAATATCCTTAGCAGGAAGATGGATGCACCAGTTAAAAAGGAGAGAGCAGATTTGGCTTTCCCCTTGTGTCTTTGCCTTACCAAGGCCCTCTGAAGATTCACACATCCTCCACATACATTGTAGCTTATCCCTGGTACTTGATGTACCATTGCAATTGATCATCTCTCCCAGAGATGTCCTCAGAGATACAAGTAATGACAACTCATTATTATGCAATATGCTGTAATAATATAGTATATAATCTTTTAATATTATAATATAATGTATATTAATATATTATATAATCAATCAACCAATTGCATTAATATTATATAATCATAATTAATTTTTATTATAGAACAAATATTTATTCTCTACAAACACTTTTTTAATCCCCTTTAGGTACATCATTTGTTTTAATCTGCCAAAAGAATGAAGTGTTATCCTCATTTCTATGCATTCATATTATATAATTAATTAATATGATAATTTGTTGATGGTGGTTTCTATCCCAGCCAGTCCCACAGCCATTCAGTCCCAAAGAAACACACAGAGGCTTACATTAATTATAAATGGGTAGGCCTGTTAGCTCAGGCTTTCTTATTAACTAACTCTTAAATCTTACATTAATCCATAATTTTTGTCTGTTTTAGCCACATGGCTTGGTACCTTTATCAATGACGCATTCTCATCTTGCTTCCTCTGCCTCTGGGTGATGACTTCAGACTGAGTCTTTCCCTTTCAAAGAATTTTCCTATTCTGGTCGTCCTGCCTAAACTTCCTGCCTGGCTACTGGCCAATCAGCATCTTAAACCAACACAATTAAACCAATACAAGTGGTAAATCTTTACAGGATACAAGACCATTGTTCCACAGTACTTCCCCCTTTTTGTTCCTTTTCAAAACAAGAACTTTGAATCTAATCTCCTTTGTTTAGTTTTTTCCTGACCATTATCCATAACAACTTGTAAACAACACGCTAAACAAAGACAAACATCCATAATCCATTTTTTTGGCATGTGGGCTTTCTAAAATTCTTCCTAATGATTGGGGTGACTGATAATCTTATGGGGACCTAAAGAAAATTTAGGTTTATTGTCAAGTCATGACTGGATTATTCTGTGAAGCTTGATCATCTCCACCAGCAGTCTTGAGGCTGTTTTGGATGTAGAACTCAGAGAAAACTCCAACAGAACTCCTCTGAAATATTGGATCATCTGGGCCATCTGTTCCTATCAGAGATTTTTCAGAAAGTCTTCCTTGATCAAATGATTTTTCTTTACCTGGAATGAATCCATAGACTCTTGTTGCCTTTTAGCAGTGCTACTCCTTCCACAGCTGCCAAAAAATTCAAAGAAAACACAATAACATACAGTATCCAGATTCTCTGTGTATTTTCCATCTTTATGTGGCTCTATTTTAAAATCTATTTATTTTATTTTTAAATTTTGTTTTTTTTCTGAGACAGGATTTCCAGGATTGGCTATACTGGAATTCACTCTGTAGACCAGGCCGTCCTTGAAATCACAGATATCTATCTGCCTTCCTCTGCCTCCCAGGTGCTAGGATTAAATATGTGTGCTACCACATCCAATTAATCTCTCTTTTTTTAAAAAGACTTTATCCTTTTTCTTTTATCTCCTAAGCTTACATATATTTTTAAACACACTGTAAACTGTTTAGACATTTGTTTTTTTCATCTGAATGTATCTTTACTGTATATCTCTCTTTGTCTGACCACATGAATCTTTAATTTGCTAACTAATATGGCTAGGATTAAAGCCATGACTTTGATTGCTTAGCAACAAGATTTTTTTTCTAGTTTCCCATACTTACCACATGTGTGAGAGTATATGTGCACACATGCATACGCACACAGACACACACACAACACCAGGATTAGTACACTTTGTTATTTATAGATATTTGGTTTCAGGGTTTGCCACATTGCGCTAGATAAACCATAAAAGTGCTCATTTCTGGGATAGGCTAATTCTCCTTCTTGCATGAGTTATTAGTTCTAGCAACCATTTTTGTAAATAATTAGAAGCCTTTTTAATAAAAATTGATAAGTATGAGACATTAGAATAAAACCACCACACTCCCACTGAATAAGCTTGAACTGTACACTAGCAAAGTTACTGTCTTGTGAGCCTGATGTAATTTCTTAGTGAAATATTGCTGGGAAATGTTATATATTAATTTTATAACTCTCTAAGAGTAATTTAATAACTTAGATTCCCAATCTCTTGGGGCTTACCTTATTAGAAAACAATCTACTGCCCATAAGTAATAAAGAGATACAGAATTTCTGATGTTACAGATGGAAACTGAAGCTCAAAGAAATTAAATAACTTCCTTGAAGCACACATCAAACAGTGCAGAAAGCCACACAAGGGCCTAGGAAAGCCCAACGTCCATGCTGTTTCTTAAAGATCTACACTTTAAAAACTTGGAGCAATCTCTCAAAGCTGAGACTAGCAAGTGGGAAAAAACCACAGGAGAGTTGAATTTTTTCTGCTTTCTTTTTTGGAAGCTCATTGAACAGTCCCAGAGACATGCGGTCTATTCCTTTCACAAGCCAACTTTTGTTCCCTAAAATCACTCTCAAACCTTCTCCTTCTAGTACAAATGACTCTCCCTTGAACCTCTATAAACACCACAAATATAAGCTCAATCCATGAATCAGTCTAAATTCATCCAGTATTTATTATGCTATTCCACTTTCTGGAAATCTCTTCTGATAAGTCAGAAGCATTCTTGAAGGTGGGAGCTGTGTCACAGGCAGTTTTGCATTTTCATGATCTGCAACAATTTATATACGCACAAAAAGAAACCAGACTGAGTCCATTCTTGTTGTTTGTAGGTATTTCAGGAGTTGGACTCCTGAAAGATGCTCTGGAGATGTTACTTGTGAAGCAATGAATAAAAGATCAACAAACCCACAAATGAGTATCATGACCTATTGTTTGTCACTACTATGACAATCATAATAAAATACCAAGGACAGAATTCTCCAAAATGGACATTCTGAACTATCTTTATCTTTAAAAATTAAATTTTCACTGTTTGTATTTATGGAATAAATATTTGTTCTCTATACACACTTTGCAGTACTTCTTCGGTACGTTATTAGTGTTAACCCTGACAAAAGAATAAAGAAGGGAATGTTATCCTCACTTCTTTACAGATTAACTGATGTTGACTGACTATACTGAAACAGAATCACACTGTTAGCACACAGCACCAATAGGATTTAGACATAGTGTGCCTGATTCTAAAGTTCATGCTCTTTACCAACTGTCAACAGCTCCTTTTAAAATGTTACTAAATAAATCAAGCTCTGGGGTAATTCGGTGTGGAATAAAAGAATAAAAACAGATTCTGAAGCTTAGTGTTTTGCTTCAGTTTTCAGCACCATTTGTTTGGTGCTTGAGGGTGTATATATACCTGTAATGGCAATTTTATTAGGGGACACTTAAAATGACTTCGCAGAGAATGTCTTTTATCACAGTGGCATCTCAGTTTGGCACCACTTCCAGTGTCTCTGATGAAGCTGTTTCATCTGGTATTTCTTCGCATTCATTGTGTGTGTTATCCACTGTGTCCAACCATTCTGGTGCTAGCATATGGTTAGTTTTGTCAACTGGGCTTTCTGCTATGCTGTGTCTGCAAAGCTTCTTGTAATTTATATTCAAATGTGTATAGTACTCTGGCAGTCTGCTCTGTGTTGTCTATGTTTGTTTTGTGACCCATGACTACAACATGCATTCTGTATTCTGGCAGATATTTTGAAGATGTCCCTCCATGTACTGGCTTTGCATTACAACTCAAGCCCCACTGTTTTCTTGACCAGACACCAGAGATAGTGCAAGGGAAGAGTAGATAAGGGGGAGGGTCTTGTTTTAGCCGATCAGAAGAAATAGACTAGAAGATAGATTAGGGGGAGGGTCTTGTTTTAGCCAATCAGAGGAAATAGACTAGAAGAAAGTAGTTCTGTTTATCAAAGACATAATGCTGAGGATTCACATAGCGTTAAACATTTATGAAAGCTTATAATATGGCAAGAACAGGATGTGATCAAGGCCCAGAAGACACAAACAATGACTACAGAGAAGCCAATGAGAGCTGAACTGAGCCTGGATCCTTAAATGCAACTTAATTGAATTCAACAAGGTGAGTCCAATATTCACCAAACAAGAGACCAAGAGACACTGGGCCAGGTATTACAACTCACTGGGCTCCTGTTTCCCTTATTACAGTGTGGGTGGGTAATCATAATACCTATATCTATTTCAGGACTGGTTGGAGATAAATTAGCTATAATTTATACAGAGTCTATAATAGTGGACATAATAACACAGGGTAAGAAAGACCACAGGAGCAATTTGAGTGATGCAATTTGAGGAGATGTAAGCTCTTGACCATGTTCCTAATTGTTTAAGATCAAAGTCTTGGCAATTCATCTGAACTGGCAATGATGTAATTATATGATACAAAACAGAGAGAGAGAGAGAGAGAGAGAGAGAGAGAGAGAGAGAGAGAGGATTCCTAAAGCAATGTCACCACTAGGGTGGTATTTGGAGTATATTATCTTCTGATAAAATGATGATATTTCTCAGAGAATCCCAAGAGCATCCAAATCCCCAAAATAAAAGGGACATAAAACCCATCAAGAATTCTGCAGCCTCCTGGGACCTTCATGAAGCTCATCTAAAATCCTGAAGATAATTTTTCCTTTGCATTTCTAATTTGAAGACATGCAACAGCTATTTGCCTCCTTATCCTATGGTTTGCTGTGTGCTCCTCTGGTTGCAGAAAAGTTAGGAAAGAAAGGGTAAAGGGGGAAACTAAAGGAATAAATTAAAAGTAGGCAAAATTAAATCATGTCTGATAGGCATCATTAAATGAAAACAATCTCACAGCCAATGGACTTATATTTTTCTTCAGAATAAAGTTTATATGGAAATATTTGGCCACCTTTAATGTAAAACCTTAGGCATTTGTCTGCAGTGTTAGACACTAAGGAGAAACTGGTAGGCCTGACAAACGCTCAATACCTTCCCTCACAAGGACTACTGTGTATTTTACTATACAGATCTGAGCTGGGCTGTGAGAAGTTCATTAGGCACTTAATTCAAGCTGGACAGAGAAGAAGGAAAGGAAATGGCAGCTAAACTAAGAATTGTAGGGATGAATAGGAATTAACAAGAAAAGTATAAGAGGAAGAAGCAAACAGAAAAGAGAGAAAGAGACAGACTGACAGAGAGATCAGTTGCTGGGAACGGAACTAGAATCAGGACTTGGCTCATGCAATGCAAATACCCTACAATCTACTTAAAACATTTCTTAAGAAGCACTCATCAAACTCAGCAATCATATAGGTGTTGGAGAAAATCTATAGCAAGGGCACAGACAGGATGCTGCAGACTGAGGGAGCAGGAAGGGCGTGAGCTCGTCAGTGTCTGGGCTATGAATGTGGAGCAATGGAGGGGAATATGATAAGAAAGGGGGCTTTCTGTTTACTTTTTAAAAGAGGCAGGAAACTGGGTGCGTAAACAGTATTGAGAAAAACTCGTGGATAGAAACAAACACCTGAAACATCAAGTAGTGTGTGTGAGGGCACAGAAAGTATGAGAGGAGAATCTGGAGCTGGAAAGTGATTGATTCTGTAATGATGTGAAATATCATAGCTGTGTATATATCTATACAAGTTCTTCCCTATTCCCATGGGCTTTTTTGCTCCTTTATGAAACTGTCTAGGGTGAGTTTGTGTGAGCAGGAACTGTGTTTCTCTTCTTTATCAGTGCCTCCATTGATGCCCATGGCATATGGTGCCGTGGTATACACATTAATGGAGAGTTAGAGATGCTGGAAAGCCTATGTATTCATAAGTACAAGACAAAAGAAAGAGAATCCGGGTCAGGAAGGGCAAAATATGATTTTTCAGGGTCAAAATGTGTCAAATAGCAGTAGCTCACAAGCCGTTTACAATTCAAATCCTGAGACTCTATCAAAAGGCAGCATGGTTCGTATATAATTTATGTTGTACCTTCTGAATCTTCAATCCTGATTTTGATTGAGATCTTCAAGACCTCTAAATCTGAGTTTCCCAAATAGCAGAAGGCAGGAAAATAGACTAGATAGAGGGACACTCCTTCAGAGAAGAGACATCTATAAATTACCAAAATTGAAAATTGAGAACCAAGGGCTGCATATATTATCATGGGGAGATTTTCATGCTCAGAACAGTGAATCCTAACAGAATTTATACCAAACTAATATTTGTATTTATCTTACTAATAATCCTTTCAAAAATGCATTTATATTTATTGTTTAAATCTGTCTTTAAACAACTTCCCATTTATATGCAACTCCAATAATGCTTTTTGGCTAGAACTGAAAACACAGGTAAGGCTGCAGTAGAACATTTGGTCTCACAAAATGACCCTTAGGTTCACTTATCATCTTAGTCCCACCTATTATCCTACAGTAATAAGTAACAAAGATAGGTATTAAATCTTAAATCTATAGCTAAATGAAAAGTGAAGTCTTCCTAAGTACCAATTAGATAAAGACTAAAAACTAAAAAAAAAATGTATGGCAAAGGACTGACAAAAGACTGGACAAAAGAGATAATAGATCCTAATAAATGTATTAAATGGAAATATATTAATATATTTCCCATTTATATGTGGAGAGAAAAAGGGAGGGAGACAGTGAAAGGAAAAGGAAGAGAGAGGATGTGGGTGAGAGGGAGCTATGGGGGTAAGATATGGCATAACATATCCTATTCATATGAATTAACAAAGAATAAATTCTTAAATAAAGTAAAAACTTCCAGGAATTAAAAAAATCATAATTTTTTAAATGAAGAGGGACATAAAAAATACATACATACCCTTACTTTTGTAACATATTTAAAACATATGAAAATGATTCATGGTGCTAGGACTCAGAATAGTGAACTATTATTAATCAGACGTTCATCCCTCTGACAAGTACTTGGCAGAAACTATTTAAAGCAGGAAAGATTTATTTGGCTTCCGATTTCAGAGATTTTAGTCCATCGCTGACTGGTTCCCTTGTTTGGGGCTTGAGACCCTGTATGACCATCTAAGTGCATGAGGTCTTTCAAGTCTTTTCCAGGCCAGGAGAAGCACAAAGGGGCATACCTCGTGTTGGCTCTTCACATCACATAGCCATTCTCTTGCCCTGTACAACTCTATATTCTTCACAGAGATCGTGCTGTGTCTGTAACTGTGCCAGATGTTTCATAAACTTTCCAGCTAAAATATTCTCATCTGTGTGCCTCGGACGTTAACAGACATATGCACACACCCACAGAGTCCTTGAAACCTGCACACATCATGTCTTCTGTAAACACATTTTAGGTGCATCTGGTCCCCTGTCTTAGTTTGATTTGAAACCAGGCTGTACTGTTTTCCTATGTGATAGTTCAGATTATACTTTATATTACATACAAAGGAAAAGAAAACAGTTTATTCTTTTAATTCATTTGGGAATCAGGAAGTTTCTTTCTCTTGTTATTCCTTTTCTTACTATCTTCCTCTGTAAAAAGAAAAGTTCTCATCATTAAGTTATCACTAAATTATCATAAAACTCATAGAAGGCCCCTGCTCCATGATTACATTCAAGGCTACTTTGCTGACACCTACTGGATAAGATCTTTTATACAAATATGCGACCAAGGTGCCTTGGGGCACAGCAATTCTGTTCCAGCTGTGATGGACCAATATTTTTAAGATGAAATACACTGGATTGGCTGGATTTAATCTTCTTGTGTTTTGTACACAGACATGTTTCCTTCCTTCCCTCTTCTGTCCTTTCTGATAAGGAGAGAAACTATAAAGGTCCACCATTTTAATATT
The DNA here is from genome assembly GCA_028555095.1 of Dicrostonyx torquatus. Classification (NCBI taxonomy): domain Eukaryota; kingdom Metazoa; phylum Chordata; class Mammalia; order Rodentia; family Cricetidae; genus Dicrostonyx; species Dicrostonyx torquatus. Next base: position 6,180,178 of record JAQHUG010000087.1, on the reverse strand, counting down.
TTGGGGTTGAAAACTGCAGTATTAACTTTTCTCTAGAACAGTAGTGGATGAGAAAAGTTGATATATACCCAAAAGGCTGCATCACATTGTCACCTTCCTGCTGATACATCTCCCACTTAACAACACAGATGAGATGAAAATATTATGTAAATGAATCAGCTGGCTTCTACTGAGATGTTAATGTGCTATCCTTGGTTGCTGAGAAAAGACCTTTCAAACTCCAGCCAGGCACTTAGGAGCATCAGGGAGCCCAAAGCAAGTAAGAGGCATATTTAGCAGTTAACTAGAGGTGATGATGTTATTACTATTAGTTGTAACTCTGATGCCACAGATAGTGTATGTCTATAATCGGAGCTAGCATTTATCTGGCTCAAGCTTTGTATTGTCAAACTGCACAAGTGGAAGGTTCTAATAATATAAATGGCTCATAAAATGCCTCCGTTAGTTCTTATTCTATATCCTAACCAGTGGGTCAATAGTTCACTCAGTTGCCACTACAAGCTTGGTCTTTAAGACGTTATTTAACTATTTATATCTCCATAGCAACTCCTGGAATTACATGAGTGTTTAAGATCAGTTGTCATTTCAACCTACAGCTTGTGCTAATGACAGGACACATGATCTGGTGACAAATTTGGTAAATATGCAAATATATAATTTGATAGTATTTTATAGCTTACATATGCATTTATTACATAGAAATTAATTTATTGATATAAATTATCCAATATTTAGCTATTTCTGTATGTAATTGTGCTGTTCCTCTGAAATTCAAGCACAACGTGGCTGGGGCCTCTGTTTCTAAGTTCCATAAAACTAAACTAAATATACTGGCTGGGGCTGTAGTCTTCTCTGACCACATCAAGTCCCAGCTTGGAAATCATCTGTGTCCAGGCTCTCTGGAGTTACCAGAGTCCTTTTCTCATAACTTTAGAACAGAGGTCTACTTTCTGCAAGTTGTGTGTCAGAGATTGACTAAGCACCCAGCAGCATGAGCTTCTTGTCATATGAGCATCCCACCATGGTTGCTTAAGCCCTGATTCTTAGTCAAAGCCAAAAGAAAGGAAATTTCATCTAGACAGGGTTATGTTTTTTTTAGACCGCAGCCACATTATCCCATCCATATAATCAAATAATGCCTTTGCTAAACTCTAGATAGAAACAGAGGAAAGATCCCATTCACATGAAAATCTGAACACCAGAGCTGGCAACACTGGGGACCCCCCATTGACTCTTTTCCTTGACAATACATTCCAGAATTACAAAACTCACTTTCATTTGACAATCATAAAGTAAGTTTGCCTTGGAAATGATGTATGTACATTAATTTAATTGACAATATTTAAGTGATTCTGGGCCCTTTCCACAAATGAAACTTGAAGGAACACACCAGATGGGGGGAACATGAATAAAGTAATCCCACACTAACTCAAAATAGATTATAATAAGGGGTTCTTTATTAAAGGGGAACTCACAGATCACAATGGACAACAGGAACACAATCCAACATCCAGGTATGGCGAGCATGGAGAGTGAGAGAGAACTGCAGGCCTGCACCTTTTGGTATACAAAGCCATGCCCAACATCGTCCAGCCTCTCAAAGGCCTTTGGCTGAAGGTTCCCCATCAAAACCAGCTCCAGTGAAATGTCCAAGGCCAAGGACAGTTTCAGCCAGTATCCAAAACTGCAGGAGACTGTGCAGATGTTGTCAGAGTGGTAGAGCTGCTTATTAATGCAGTGGCATTGATCCTTAGCCTACTATAAGAAACAATATTTCTTACACTATGTGTACACTTCAGAGACAGAATACCTATGAGTCCTAAGAAAATTTATCTCAATAAAGCTACAAAGCAGGCCAAAAGATGGAAACAGAACTGTGGTGTGGCTCTGTGATAGAATTGTAGAGCATGCATGTGACCCTAGGTTCCATTCCAAGTATGGCAAACAGAAAAGTCATAAAGGAATCAAGTAGATCATTTTACATAAGCCTTACTGTCAGATAGCTAATTTTAAATTTTAGATTTTAAAACCACACTTTCCAGAAACTATGGTCAAAAATATCGATTGCTGATAGGATGCCACATATTTCAACACCTATTCTTGAGTGTGTTTTTAAAATAGCACACATTTGAAAAGCTCCCACAACAAGCAAGGCAGTCTTACCAACTTATTTGTCCTCCATTAATTCTTGAAATTCATAACCATGAACTTCAGCAGAACTACAAACAAATGGAACAAATGTTGGGATTGTTTTATTAACATAAATAAGCAATGGTAAATTGTTTCCTATATTTGGAGAGCTGGGTTATGATGATAGGTGAGAGATGTTGCGTAGATTTAAACATGAGTTGCAGCTAACTTTACATCAGCTTGTCAATGTGAGAACACCACCAGATTGATAATGAATGTTAAATAGTCTGATTTACTCTTCAAGGTAACCTTGCAAGGCACAGTAATACCCTTAAATTTAGAAGAGGTAATGTAAGCAACTAGCCCAAGTTGACTTCAAGTAGATAAAGGAATATATACATGAATGTATTCTTGGTTTCAAAAGCACTGTCACATTAGTGTTCTGGCAGAGGGGAGGACATAGAGTGGGTTTGTGGCTATTGGGAACCCAGATTTTTGGGCCTGGCCTGTACAAGACCCAAGACCCAGAAAACTGTTGATAGCTGCCCTACAGAAGCCTTTACTATTTCCATGGAAAAAGAAAACAAACTTCCAGTGTGTTCCAGAAACTCCCCTTTGTGTAGCTCAGTTTTTGTGGTACATCCTTCTGGTTCTCCAGTTCTTATTATTTATTGTGAACAAATTCTAACCAGGTCACATCTTCCAGGACACTTTTCTTACATGGGAGCATGCGCAAGACCAGAATGGATGAGAGCTTTTTTTTTTTTTGTGATTGTCCAAAGAAAGATACATTCTCCTTGAAATTCTGGGAATTTAGTATCCTGTACATCTGAATCTGTCAAAGGAGGGCAGAGTAGAGGAGAAGATGAGAACAAAGAAAAAAATAAAAGATAGGTATAGCACACCTTTTAAATAAATTATTTTAGACTTGAGATGATGTTTGAGCCCAAAATTCCTTTGAATTATGGAAAAGAAAAGAGTTATAATTTTAAAAAGCTGGGGCTCCTTAAGTGACTATGCTCAATCTTGATGATTTTGAATGTCCATACACATTAAGGCAGAAAAATGATCTAGTGATGCAATCAAAATTAAATTCATTAAGAAAATAAGTCATGAGTGTATCCTTCCATTTTATTGTGTTTTATGCAGGATTCCAGCTATGAATCCTTCTTTATTTCCCCTGTCAACTTCTATTGAAATCTGTGGAGTTTAAAGAAGCCTATGGATAAGGAGGCTGTGGGTTATTATTTAGAAAACCTCCGTGATCAGAGCAACCAAGAGCTTATATTAGCATAAAATCCTCAGCAGTAAATTCGATGTTTACCAAATTTGCATGCACGATGATATCAACTAATTTGTACTTAATCCATTGTTGGAATAATTTATTTATGAAAGTAAACTTGAATAACATTGTAATCAGTGTGAGAACAGAGAAAAGTGAAGGCATAAATAGCTTAAATAAATAATGAAGTGAAATAAATAGAGGAATAAGACCATCACTTCCCACTTGAAAGTGCATTAGACCTGCATGTCTCCATCCCATAAGGAAGAAGAGAACCAGTGCCAACTGTGGACTCTTCATTTTTAGGGAATAGATTTATTTTATATTAAGTGATTCCTGCCTTCAAATATGCTCTATTTTACTTTCCCTATCTTTTGCAAATGCTCACTGGTGATGTCATCATTTTCTAGTCACTTCCAGGTTCTGGCTAATTCCAGATGTCATCACATGGAGACCACTCATACTCCCAAGTAGAAAAGTGTGCGGTGAGAAGAACATTATCACTCTTTCTTTTGTTTTCCTTGCTGTTTCTGAGCAACAACTGTTCAGCTCTGCTTGGGACTCAGTGAGTCGTTAACTTCTGGAGTCAGCTTCTAACAAAGTCATATACATTATAGTAGAAGGCTTATTCTACACACAATTTTCACTGTAAGGAATTGAAATAGCCTGATGATATTAATGAAAACACATATATGATAAAAGTGAATCTTTTAGATATTTTTTAGTTACAACAAAAGTATTAAAGGAACGTACATCAATCAATCTGTTTAATCTTACATGGTAAGCATGACAAACTGGGCCTCACCTTCCTTCCCCAAAACCAAAACTCCCAAATCATGTTGTCAATACTATCACTTCCTCTGTCAGTCTCTCCTGTGCCTCATTTTTAGATGCCCATAACTTTCTATCAATCTCGAACATTCCTTGACTTCTCCTGTCATCTCAGTGACTGCCTTCATCTTCACAAGTCACCCTCCCTGTGAGAAGCAGGGTCACAATCTCCCCCTTTTCTAAGGACACCAGTCAGAGTTGATTAAATGCCCAGTTCACTCTAAGATGACCTCTTCTTAACTAATCAAAGCTTTTTAAAAACATGTTGTTTACTCTTTAGAGTTGCAATATATATACGCTACATATCTTGATCATTTCTACTCCCCAAACTCTTCTTCCCACTACCCTCACCAAAAAACCACCTCCCTCCCAACTTCTTATGCCACTGGTTCCAAATAGGTTGCCTGGACAGTCATACTTGTAGATCCAACCACTGGACACTAGCAACCTATAAGTGGCTGAATCCCCAGGGAAAAATGACCCACTCTTCCCCAAAATCAAATAGCTGCCAATGGCTCCTCAGCCAGAGATATGACCTTAGGGTTCTTCGCCCCCATCTGTGCTAAAGTTTAAATTGCCTTTATCCTGTGAAGGTCATATGAAGTTTATCACAGCTACTATGACTTTCTGTGTGCTACAGACATCATGTCCAGAAGACAGCATTTCACAGTAATTAACAGTTAGCATAGTAATTAATAGTTAGCAATCCTTTATTAAAATAAGATCACACAGTATGGCATAGTGTTACTGGTGGTCTGCCAGTGTCTCTAGGGTTTCATCCTATCTAAGATTGAAATAAAAGTCCATTACATTAAAAGTATGGAAGCTTTATTTAAAGAAAATCTGTTGTAAGAGGGGTGTGCGGGTTGTGTTCCTGGCACCTGAGAGGAACGTGGGCCCTTTTGTTTCTTCCCGCCCTGCTCTCGGATGCCAGCTAGCTTATGCCCAAAATAACCACACGAAAATTGTATTAATTAAAATACTGCCTAGCCCATTATCATTAGCCTCTTCTTGGCTAGCCCTCACATCATAAACTAATCCATTCCTAATAATCTATTTGTCACCACGAGGTGGTGACTTACCGGAAAAGTCTAACCTGCATCCATCTCTGGCCAGAGCATCATGGTGTTTGTCTCAGTTCCTTCTCTCCCACCACCTTCTGTTCTGTCTACTCCGCCCACCTAAGGGTTCTGTCCTATCTTATAGGCCAGGCAAAGTCTTTATTTAACCAATGAAAGCAAAGAAATACAGAAAAACCCTCCTACACCACAAATCAATATGTCAAACCAGAGGGCCACAAGGGTGACAATATTCAAAGGCCTGGTACTTCTTTATATGCGAGTCGAAAGGAATAAAGGGATCATAACTAAGGGGTATAGTTTTGGTGATTCAATATTTTTATTAATAAATCACATGGTAATTTTTCTACTCTTTATGTTCCTTCCCATAACACCTCTGATTTTAATCATATGCATGCCAAGATATGCATAGACATCAGATGGTAAACAGAATATGCTTTCTAAAAGTTCACTAGAGGACACAGTTTCACCTGATTGTACATACACACAAGACCAGCCTCAGTTTTGGTGTCATACCTGCGAATGAGGAGAGTAAGACTAAAGAGAATCATCTCAGCTTGATAGTTGTCAGGGTGAAGAGAAATCTCTTACATTTTTGTGAGTAGGATATACATGTAGCCCAATGTAGATGAGTATTCCAGTTTCCTAACATGTTGTTAGGTGTGTTGTTTGGAGAGTAGTACATTCACAAAACATATTCAGGAAAGGGACATAGGTTCTCCAGGGATGGTGTGTCCCTAGCCCAAAACCAAGTAGAGTAATCAGCACAGCAGGACTTATATACATGAATTTGGGTGATATAGTGAAACTCATCATGGAGTACAAACATAGATTAATTTGAAGAGGAAAACATCCTCAGACTTAAACATCTGTTGGAAGCAGAATCTAAAGAGTCAATAAAGTAAATCATTAAAGAAAATAGAAGTTAGACTTTAAGCTTGATGAACAGAAAAGAAAAGGACATTTAGACAAATGAACAGAGACTCAGAGAACTGTAAAACATAATTTTTATAAACCAGCATGCTCAGAGTGAAGAGAATAATGGAAATTAGAGTAAGTATCCTACAGTAAATATTATCTGAAAACTAAGTAATGTTGAAAGGATTGAGGTGAGAAGAAAGGAACAAGAAGACAAGGGGAAAATAGGAAAATATGTAAAATAGAAAAAATGGCTAGAAATTTATAATAGCAATGTCTGTTCCATTTTAGATTTTCTATGCTGTTATTTAACTTCATCACCATATCAGCCAGCTGTTCAAAAATATCTGCTCTACTCCACAGTCACATGTGATTATTGCTGGAGGAAATTAAGGAAAGAAATTACTGAGATGGGGAAGAAAGCCATGAACAAAAAGAGAGGAATAGAAGTAGGATTGAGAAATCAGAGCCACAGCTGACTGAGCAGGAAGCAATCAGAAGTCTACTGATAAATGGCCAAACATGTCAGCCTTCGCAACATGCTTAAGATGAAGTTTTGGTAAATCTTAATTGAATCTTCAAGGACAATGAAAATCCAGCCACATTTATTTTGATTATAATTGTTATAAGTTCAAAAATAGAGAATTCAGTAATTATCTAAGTGGTACTAGAGGCTTAATGAGGAGGACCTTAAAGTCAGTTACCACTTATCGTCAACATAAGCCTAAGCATTAAATTGTAGAGCAAGAACCCATGTGTTTCCATCTGGCTTCAGAGAAATGTATGAGTTCCATTTCCTTGTAAGTGTATTTAATTCACATCATACCTATAGAAACATGATTAAATCAAACTTGCAACTATCATTCCTTCTATAAGGTCATTACCCATCTTTCCGTATGAGTCTTCACCAATATGAAAGGTCCTTATGTGACTGGGCTGCTCACATATCTTACAATCCATCAAAGCTACAGTTGTACCAGAGCAGCAAGCCATTCCAGGATGGTAGACTACTATTCACCTCATCTTAATGCTCTTTAAAAGCTTGTGATGAGTTCATTCAAGTTGAATCCTTATGTGTAACTGATCAAAAACTCATAATAAAGTCTTTATTCATTTATTCTGAAACTTGGCTTAGAGACAAACACTGCAGTTGCTCCAAGTTAGATCTGAAGTAATTTGGGGCTACTATATGAATATATGTTAACAAACACAAGAATGATATGAGCAAATAGAATTTGATTTCTGTGGTTGATGGGCACAGCATCATTGGGTGATTTTTGATGTTACAGGCATGTTTGCAACTGTCCTTGTACCCTTGTTACAGCAGAATAGCATTTTTCCCTGAGAAGCACCAACGCTTTTATCATCCTCTACCTTGGGATAGAAGATATTTTAGAGCGCTAATGAGCAACCTGTGTTTGAGAAGCAGCAAACCCAAAGAACAGCAGAGAAATTGGCAGACCAGCTCTGTAACCCTTAACCAACCTTAAACAACTTCAGGTGTTTGTCTCCACACTGAGTTTCAGGATAATGAAAAGACTAGTTAAGATTAGTGCAGGGAGCATCAAACTGAATCTGGAACACTTGAGAAATGAACATAAATTCCTCTGCCAAGCATCCTACACTTTTTTTCTACTTTTAACTATAATTTATGCCCAGGTTAATACTTTTGAGCTACAGTTTTCTTGTATGTAAATATGAATATAGCTTTTACCACATTAAGTTGTTCTGTAACATTAGTAATGATGGGTATACACCAAATTTGCAAATATTAGATCCTGGCTTCTGTCATTCCAGCTTGTAAAGTAGGTCAGAAATAGTCTTTGAAAGTGAATGATTTGGGGGTTTGTAAGTTTTTGAAACGAAAGATGTTTTTACCTATAAGAAACTCAAAGGGAAGAATCCATAGCTTTCATTTAGAATGAAAGGAGGCTTGATAAGAAAACTTTAATATTCAAAGAGACTAAATGAGAGTATCTATTTCATAGAAATATCATGTCTGATAGCAAGTTCTAGGAAATCATTAATTAATTCAACGGTCAGATGTTAATTGAAAGACAGAAAATCAGAGAACTCTTTCTACTACTTTCATAGACAGTAAGTTGTGTATGCCTCTTGCAATACAAAATACACTTGTCAAAATTCTTATCTATGTAGATGAACAGAAGGCAGATGGCAGGGGTCACACTTGCTTTATAGTTCTAATTGCCACTTTAAAATGCTATGCAATGAAAACAGTCATTCCATTAACCTACAATACAGCAATTGACTGATGACTTTAGCAGAGACACTAGTGAGGATGGGTACTATATAGAAATGCTGGCCAGAAGTTCCTATAGGGCCAGTAATGCATAAGTGAACAGCTCATTGAAGCCTACAGCAAACTAAAAACACCTGGTACTCATGAGAGACTCTGGGAATCAGATGTTATTGCTTGTCACGTGAAGAAGCAGAATACCGTGGATAGCTATTGGCATAGCCTAGAAAGGTGTGGATTCTGAACCCATCTGGTGTTGATGGCATGTCTTTGAGCAAGTTACCCAAAGTGAAGGGCTATACGTGAAAATACCTAAACTACACAAAAGTGATGGTTAAATGAAAGTTGTGACACCAAAGCAGTTTCTCAAAATTGAATTTCTGACCCTGTAGTGGGGACCTTGGTAAAGATATATTCTGATAGAAGAGGAGTTGTGGTGATATTTTGTTGGTGCTGTGACAATTAAAGCTTGCCACACTAGTTAGGCATAGAGGTCAGGCAGTGGTGATGCACGCTTTTAATCCCAGAAGCACCCTGGAGGCAGAGGCAGAAGGATATTTGTGAGTTCAAGGCCACCCTGGACTACATGAGATTGAACCAGACTAAAAAAGAGCCAGATGGTGATGACACACACCTTTAATCATAGTACTTGGGAGTCACCTGCCTTTAATCCCAGCACTGGGGAGGTGAAGACAGGAAGAGATATGGCTGGAGGGGCTGAGAGGAATATAAGGTGGGAGAAAACTGGATCTCAAGGCATTTAATTTGAGGAGACACGGGATACCCCATTCAGTCTGAGGATTATGTAGAAGTAAAAAATAATGGCTGGCTCCTCTGCTTCTCTGATCTTTCAGGTTTACCCCCTAATATCTGATTCTGGATTTTTATTATAAAAAACCAATTAGAAATCATACTACAAGTTACCACGTGGGACCGAGAGTTCTGCAATTCTTTTTTTTTTTTTTTGATCTACTTTTTTTTATTGTTAAAAGAGAAATTTACATTTACTCCCCTTGTCCCCGGCCCTGCCTCTCCCCCA
>JAQHUG010000087.1:6133429-6149706 GCA_028555095.1 Dicrostonyx torquatus | reverse complement strand
TCTCCTGAGTAAATTGGGAACATGGGGACCTTGGGAGAGGTTTGAAGGGAGGGGAGTGGCAGGGAGGGGAGCATAGAAAAATGTAGAGATCAATAAAAATCAATAATAAAAAACTGAGGAGATATGAAATGTGAACAAGTGATTTACTATGATCCCAAACTACTAAAAACATTTTTAATAGAACAGCAAAAAGTGTCACTTGTGCATGCAAGTACTTTGCAAATGATGAAACACTAAAATGTTTCAGATGGTCTTTTCCTAAAAGTCTCCAGGGATTTGCTTTATCAATTTGTATAAATAAATTATAAATGGATACATCACTGCTGATTGCATTGAGCAAGGCAAAACCCAGAAATGAATATTGAATTATTCTTGGCCATAAAGAGGAGTGTTCACTATCCATTCCCAGTACAGATCGTGATTCATAATCTTTCCTGGCCTCTTCACTCTGTTATTTTTCAGGTGTTCTCTTTGGTGTCTTTCATCACATTTAATCTTTCTTTTCTCAGCTCCTCGGGATGCAGACTCTATGTGGCCTTATTAAAACTGACTCCTGAACAAAGTGTTAGAGGAAACTTAATTGGCTTTCCAAGTAGGTCTGTTTGGAATAACATTTGATATGAATTCTGTGCATATTAGCCTAAGCAAAGAAATAAATGAAGAGCAGTATTACAGCAAGCGTAAACCGTTACTACAGCAGAGCAAGCATCATGCTGCAAAATGTGCCTTGGTTTTGCCCACAAGATTCATAGCAAGGTGCAATGATGTATTGCTCAATGAAAAATACCATTTGGCAAGCTAATTAAAGAGAGGACAAGGTACTTGGTTCTGCATCCACCCTACATAAACTTTGACATGGAAACAATTAAGCGTGCTTATTAATCCAGAATCCTGAAAAACTAAATGGAGCCCTAAATCAGAAAGACCCTAAGAACTACAGGGAAGACATACTTATTAGCCAGATCCAAAGTGCATGTATGTATATTCCTAAGCAAGAACAGTAACAGCCTAATAAGTTTTCTTATTAAGTACTTCAAGGCATGGGAGCTGCAATATTTGATCACAAAACTTTATCATTCTTACCAGAAGGTAAGAATCCCCCCCCATTTATTTGTACTTGCTGGGCAGTCATTCTACCATGACCTGTATACACAACTCCTGCAAGTCACTTTTCAGACGATCATTTGAGGAATTATGAAATCAATCTCAGGTTCTCAATTTGCCAGAGATAGTTATATGCTTAACAAGCAAACTCTAACAGTGTCTAAGGAAAATAGGAGCTACTTCTCTTCTGCTGTTATCACTCACACAGGACACACCCTTCCCCACAGTCAGTTCCTGCTTCCTGACATCTTCTCCTTATTTTCTTTTTTTTTTCTGTGTAAATGAAAGGAAACTAGGATTCTGTCTATACTACTACTTACCTGTTGTCTTAGATTCATGGCTTTCCAACAGGATCTCACCACTTAATCCCTCCCAATCAGTTCCACCACCTAGGGACCAGGTATTCATATATGAGTCTATGGGAGCCACTTTGATTCAAGCCACCACATGGTCCAATGATAAAAGGTTACTTGAGGCAAATAGCATCCAGAGTATAGAAGATGTTCAGGAATACATAGCTCTTCATTGGCACCTAATGGGGACATGATCTCTCTAATTCTGGGTTGATTTACTTTTCATAGATATCCCCTTTAAAGGAAACTCAGAGAGGTTACTCTGTGAAATTATGTCTGCCTCTAAATGGAAGGGTGCTTGATTAAGAAAATGTTACCATTGTGTCAGCTCTAATAGGTTTCTAACTGCTCTGAGGATCAACAAAGAGTTGTAGTTAACGTAAGAGATAAAGAGAACCAGGGAAGAACTTTGGGGGATGGGGGCAGATTTGCACATCAGACAAGGAAGAGCACACAGCTGCGGTCCAGCTTTTAGGACCACTTCAGTCCTACACTACACACTTAGTCAGAAACAAATAGTAAATGTATGGCGTACAACTCAGGGAAGACCACTTGCCAAGCATCCCGAAAACACTGTGTTCAAATCCCCAATACAAAACAAAAATTAAAAATATGATCATGATAATGTGGCATCTCTTTGCTATCCATGATATAATGAGAATTCTGCCAGCCTTTGTCACTCCTTTATGTGGCATCCAGTATCTTCCTTCACAGTCCTTAATTCACAGTCTTGACATCACTTTCTATACATCCTGCATATGTCATGATACCTGCTCTAAAATTGAGATCCTATATAGTTACTTACCTAAATAATTCCCTGTTTCCAGCATCTCCACCTGTTAAGGCAATCATAGCTCCAGAGAAGCAGAGGGACCTAACACATAGGCACTGTAAAATAAATACATTTTAAATAACTCAGTTGTATTACAAATAATAAAACCAAGAGACAGATATTGGGGTTTAAGCTGAAGATCAGAAAAACAAAGCAGCCAGCCACTGACTCTTACCTCTACCTCAGACCAAAATAGCGATCCCACCTCCACAAATCCTCAGAATGAATGAGACCTGTCTCCTCCCATTTTAAATTCCTCTCTAGTGCTGGTATTAAAGGCATGTACTACTACTGCTGAGCGTCTAAGACTAAATAGTGTGGCTACTGGGATTAAAGATGTGTGCCACCACTGCCTGATCTGTATGGCTGATGAATGTGGCTGTTTAACTCTGATATTCAGGCAAGTTTTATTTATTAAAATACAAATGAAATATGACTACACTCAGTAGTGAGAGGGATGACTAAAATGGCTCTAGTATTCCACAATGATGCAGCTCCCATACAGTACTTTATATTACATCCTAGGCTGTCAGTAGACTCAACCATTTTGTTCTTGCTCAGATATCTGATTCAGAAAGTAATACATTTTCCCATCAGCAGGAGGAGATGGGGTAGAATCAGAACAGTGAGACAGAAAGGGGCCTTGTGGCTCACACTGGCTTCAGGGCTATGGGCAAGTTCATTTCAAGCATTTTATAATTGTTTGTATAGTGTCCCTTTCTATTTTGGCTCTCTGGACCTTACATATCTATATGAACAGGTTGCATAATAAAGTTACATGACTGATCAATTTTCTTTTTATTATTGTTATTGTTTTTCTTTTTCTTTTATTTTTTTTTGTTTTTCAAGACAGAGTTTCTCTGTAGCTTTGGAGCACGTCCTGGAACTAGCTCTTGTAGACCAGGCTGGCCTCGAACTCATAGAGATCCACCCACCACTGCCGCCCAGCGTGAATTATCAGTTTTCAAATTTGATAGAGTACAGTTTTGAAAGCATTTTTCTGGGTACCTAATAGCAGTTATCCCCTTCCAGGAAACAATAAACAATCACGGTTTGGCCATTTACTAAGAATCTTTTATTAATTTGCATCACAATCTAATTTTTATTATCTTTTAAAAAAAATAATGTAATCAGTAAGTCACAAATCTCAAGCAACAACTGATATATTAATCCATACAAAAGAAGCTATTCAAACAGGAGTAGTGTCACCCATGGTCAGGACTCACACAAACTACACAACATAATGAGCATAAAACAATGATGCTGATCCCAGATCTGCACCTGGTGAGGAACAGACAGCCTCTGCACTCACTACACACACAGAAAAGCCATTACCTCAGAAGAAGCTGCAGTTAATCAGACCAATAGCTAAACCACAATTCTAATTATAATGGTGATCAAGTTTCCTAATCAATACATAATAGGTGACATAGAAGATCATTTATAGCCAGAACTTGAAACAAAAATAAGTGAAGGGTTCCTTGAAGAATATTTTTCCTAATTAATAATAGTCATTTTAAATCCCACACACACATTCTTCTACAGGCTTTGATCCTCCCTTCTAAGCATTACATTTTAAAATACTGCTATATTTATTATGCCATAACACCTGGTTTGAGCTTTCCATATTGTTACCTAATTTTCATCCACATTCAAACTCATTTCATAGCTGTAATCGTGGAGAGATCAATATTTTGTAAATTGTATCTTTTGTTTATCATTATGTGTGTCATTTTCTTCTAATGAACTCTCCAATACTACATTTCATAGTTATCTAATACCTCCTGGCTTCTATTATCATAGTTTTATATTGAACATTTGGAGCAGGTCCATTTATTTTGTCTACTAAATACAACTTTATATCTAAACTTTGCCTTCAGTGGGTTTACCCCCTTAATACAGAGCAATAAGAATCAAAGAGTTTGAATGTTTTTATGCTTCCTTTTCTGCTTAAATTATTTTACAGAAATTTTGCATCATTTTACATTGTGCTAACAGTTCATGAGCCTATCACTGGTCCAGACACTGCACTTTTTTGTTAGACATCCATCAGTGTCTTGTTAGTAATTATAAGTGAGACTAAATGTTGCTCTATGTGTTTGCACTCCAGGTTCACCTAGTTGTCTATTTACAATCTTAGTCTGTCTTTCATTTCCTATTATTTTGTAAAACATCTTTAAATTAGCTGCTTGAAGTCTAGTAAATAAGTCTCCTGACCTGCCAATAACAACACAAGTAAAATACAACTAAGCATCCTAAGAAGTGTGGGGGCAGTTTCACCTCATTAATTACACACACACAGTCTGATTTATGCACATCCAGCACTGACAGAGAAATAAAAATTAAAATCACTTGGACTGTGCATTTCTATTACTTGACATCACAGAGAAGGGCAACCCCACGGAGAACCCAGTGTTCAGGGGCCTGGACTGTCTTGAGGTCCACAGCCGCGATGTAATTCAAGTCTGTTCGAACTGGCTTCTTGTAGATGGGGCAGCAGTACAACTGGGGATCTCTTGCAGCTACAAAACACAATTCATAGCAGAAAAGAATTTGATTAATTTTGAAGTGAAACTTTTCAGAGTATAGTGCCAAGTTTGTATATTCTGGAAGTCATTCCAAAGACAGTCAAAATTAATAGAATGAAGAACCACCCTCTGAGATCATAGGATCCCTGCATATGGTGAACACTATCACACCAGCTAAAGCAAGACATTCAGCCTCACATTGAGGTTATTAGTCTCACACCAATGACCTTGACAACTTCTACTTAACTTCTTCCTCTTTATCTCTGCATGTGAACTTGGCATTCCTTTCCACCCATTCGTCTTGACCTCAACTCCTTCAGTCTTGGGTGCCTACTTCCCCTTCCTTCACCACCATGCCTTGTGTTTGGCACCAGGATCCTTTCATTTTTAATCGCATTGTACAGCATTTTCTTTACCACCATCAGATATTTACATTCTCATTTTCAACCTTCTGTGCTGTCATTTTCATCACATTTAAATTACAGGAAATGGAATACCCCAGACAAACAAAGCATTGTGAATTTCCTGTATAAGCAAAGAACTAAAAATAGCTGGGAAACCGAGAAATAGCCATGGCCATGAGGTTCAGTTCTCCCTGGAGAGAACTGGGAAACAAAGAACCAGCACAGTCTGTGAGATTCAGTTCTCCCTTTTCAGAGTACAGGGCTAAATGCAATTTCTGAAACAACTAGCGTCTATGAAGTCCTTGTACATGTGTCCATCCTTCAAAGATCCTCCATAAAACATGCACAGGCTCTCTTTTCCTCCTGCTCAGGACATACCAATATACCAGTGCTCACAGACAGAGCCAACTGTGAGGAGCACTAAATTTATACAAATTATATCAGCCCACTTTCAGGAAAAAAGTTTGAACGTTTACAAATACTAATTAGACCCGGGAATTCAAGCTCCATTAGCTTCTTATGAAATCCACTCTGTCCACAGCAGTGGTTTGTCTTCATGTCTGTCTAACTGGCATTTTTGGAAGCAGTGTGTTCTTCTGTGTGCTCTTTGAGACTGTAAAACCTTCGTGGACAAAAGTTTTCACCTCACTAATCCCTGCACGGCTCTGGAAAGCACATGGAGCATTAAGCATGACCCTCCTGTGACTAATGAGATGGAACCACATGACATGAAAGTGGAACTTGGCCTTCGTGCATTAGTTTGATGAAGCTGGGCACTGAAATGGCTCTCACTCCATAGCAAACTACAAAAGCATGGTATAGCAAAGTTAACATCTCCTTAATTAACTCAACAGAAACTTCATCTAGCTATATGTTTTAACTATTCATTATAAATTACCTTGAAGGGTTATTAATATTTTATTATGTGCTATGTATGTCTCAATATAATATAAATATTCTGAAGTAGTGACTCACAACCAGAGGTGATCCTTAGCGGACACAGGACATTTATGGTTATCACAACTGTGGACTTGTTTAGTATCTAGTGAATAGATGCCAGGATGCTACAAACATCTTATAGTCTGAGAATAACACCCTACAATGGAGTTATCCCGATCAAAAGTATATATGGTATTGAGGTTAACAACCTTGTGCTGGAACAACCATGTCATATGTGTTATAGTGTTTGCAAGCCCTTCATCGACTTAATTTCATGAAAGTCATCATCAGAAATAATCAAAAGTAATATAATAACTAATCCTCAATTCTCTAGCTAATGTTAGGATAATCTTCACTGCACTAATGGGCAGATATGTAGAGTGCCAAGTCAGTGTGTGTGTGTGTGTGTGTGTGTGTGTGTGTGTGTGTGTTGTTTATAAAATTCTGAACAAGTAAATGTCTGACAATGATACACAGAATATTAACTATACTAACAGATATGTTTAAATTCTTTAATTAAAGAACAAATAAGCATCCACAAAATATATGACTAATTGTTCTTGCTGTAAATTTGATTAACAGCCATTTTACAAACCTTGAAAAAAGTCATGAGAGTTTTACCTCTGAATTTAATGATAATTATAATATTATACCTTGTACAGTATTTGATTACTTAGATTTTAATTCCAAAAAAGGAATTACAAAATAATAGAGTCATTTTTAGTAAGCAAAGAAAAACAATTCTCTGAAATGTTTATCCCATTTTATTTATTTTTAAATGCTTCTTAACTGAAGGTACACGCCAAGTCTCAGCATGCAGCAAACGTCTGCAACAGAACTAGAAGTCACCCAAAATATGATTTCCGAGTGAAGATGCTGCCACAGAAACAGATTGTGTGTGCCCAGTCCCCTGCTTAGACAACCAACTCTGAAGATAAATGTTCAGGGAAAGCAACTTAGCTACATATGTTTCAAGCCTTAGGGTTCCAGAAAACAGATGGGGGCATGCAAACTGGCAGACTCCACACTTTAGGATCCTAGATATTTTAATAAACGCCTTGGAGAAAGCTTATTTTCTAGTCACTTACCTCCCCTGTCTATCCCATGCACTCATTCATACACACTGCATTTATTACTACAAATCCAAAGTAACCAAGCCTGCAGTCTTTGACCTCGCTGTTGCTAACATCCGAGTTACTAGGCATTTTATTCCATCATTGTCACTTCTTTCCATTTTTTTTAAAAGTCACATGAAATCCCATGATTTAAAATGGTAATGATTGTAATACTAATACAATTGTTTAATTTTGTGCCTTCTTCTAAGTGCTCAACATTGTCAGTTGGGTTATTTCACAACTCTGCTGTGGATACTGTCATTAAGTCAGAGCCTTTCCCACATCATAGATTAGAAAGCTGAAACATGAGGAACTGAGATATTTCTCCAAGACCCTGAAGCCTTCATGGCAAGCTGAGCATCAGACCTTGCCAGCAGGGCTCACAGCCCATTAGGTTCCTAAGCTTTGCAAAACTTGGCATGGGTCATGCATTGCTGTGTCCTGCTCTTTGCAGGAAGATGTGATGATGATGATGATGATGATGATGATGATGATGATGACACAGAGAAAAATCTGCCTACATAGTTCAGCTTGTGGCATATTCGAAAGCCATACTACTAGGGTTTGCACACATCATGCTGCTGCATTGCTGCTTGGGAGCCACAGTCATTGGCAAAACTAACAACTTGAAACTTCAATTTGCTCATCTTGAAAGAGAGAAAATAATATTTTATAGATTTGTTGTGAAGTTTAAATAAGATAATTGTGTGAATATCCATTATAGTACATATTCTGGATGTCATATATGCCTACAATGTGTCATTTGCTTTTTCTTGTTTCCCCTCAATACACATATATGCACGCATGTGCAAACATATGTGTGTACATGCATACGTGTACAATCATGCATACACACATGCATGCACACATATGCGTGTATACACACATGCATGCACATTCATGCACACCAGTGCGTGCATGCACACACAGACATACTTACAACAATTTTACCTTTCACTAAGAAAATTTCCCCAGACTGACACTTCCCATTTTCTTGACCGAGTTCTATGTTTATAAACTAGAAGGGAATTGACTGCTGTGGGACTCAGGAGTCTGGAGGTGGCCTCTCAGTCACCTTGTGTGACTTCCCCCACCTCACACCCATGTCTTCACAGTCTTAGATGACAGTGGATCAAGGCACACTGTGAGAAACACATTGATCTGGCAGGAAATAACCTCCTGAACTTCGGCAATCCTGAAACTGCCATCAAACCCCACTAAGTGCTCAGCAGAGTCTTGCCAAAATCCCCCAAGTGTACTAGCCCCTGTGCTCCCTCCAGCTCTTTTTAGCAACAGCCTTGAGGTTGGTTTAGATGCAACCTTCTGTCCACGTAAGTAATTCTACACAGCAGCACATCTTCTCCTATATCTGCTCCGTCACAGCTTCCTTTGAGAATCTAGTTTGTGTACATAGAGTCCCCAGTTTGAAGAATCCCATAAAACATTAGTGAGATGTTTTATGTTTCATGAGAATCTTGAACAATTAAATTTAAGAATAAGCTATTCACATATTTTAATGTTAAAACAAATGTCCAGATATCTTCCTTTTGGGAATAAATAAATCAGTCTTGTTTCTGCACTTCAGTAGCCACTTTGTTGTAAAGTGATAAATTACCTTCCGTATTAATGTAAACACTATTAACTGAGAATTCCAATTTGAAAGTGCTACACTTGGAGTGTCCTTTGGTCATTAATGATGACATGTTTCTATATCTCAATTTGAACGTTATTTAGTTATCAGAATGAAATGAAATGTTCACCATGAAAGCAGCAATAGGAGTGTTAAATTTTCCACTAGCAAATACAAGTCTCTTCAACCATAAAGCAAAACAAGCTTCCACCTACATCTGCTAAAACAAAAAAAGAATAAAGAATTGAATTGTATTTTCTTCTTCAGTACCTTGAAACTGACCCCTTTTCTCTTTGCTTGTTTTATCCCCCTGCCCCTTACCTGCTGCTAATGAGTCTCAGAACTGACTAATGCCCAGCAGGATAGGCACAGCAGCCTTGGAAAAATTTGTTATTAAATAACAAAGGATTGCCTTATGATTAAATCATTACTGCGTTATGATCATGCTGAGATGTTCAATGTCTAATTGTTGTGGACTTTTACAGTTTAGTCACAAGGAAAGAAAAATAGCACCTGATTCACTGTAGGGAGAACAGCTCTCTCTTTTTATGAGGAACACGTCTTCACAACACCTGGACTAGAGAGGATGATATGAGGAAGCAAGCTTTGAAAAATATATTTTTGGAAAAATATTATTTTATTCATATTTCTATTAAAAAGAAACTCCTGCCAAAGACTGACAACTCCAAAAGCCAGCAAACATAAAGCCTTGGCTGGATCTCATTTCAGCCATTCCAGGCATATTTACTCCTCTAGGTTCAGCCACAAAATCCCAAGTAACACACGTGCCAAGCAGAGTGCTGAGAGCCTTCACCTCCCTCACCTAGGGTTCAGTTTTTCTCTTTGTAAGTGCCTCATCCTTTATCCCTTAAGCACTAGTTCTCACCCAAAGAAATTCACGGTTCCTTGGACAGGAACCCTCCAAGGTAAAGTCTTCCTAGAAAGCTTCACAGTTTTCTAGACCCGGTAAAGAACCCACCCAACTCTAAAATGACCTCAATAGATTCAAGTTCTGTCTTCTAACTCCTGTTGACCTCCATCTTCTGCTTGAACAAACTCCTTCCTTTGTTGTACACCTAAACACTGTAGATAATACAACTGTTCCAGACTGAGTCTGTCTTTTTAAAGCCACATTTAAACTTTAGAAATGTCTCGAACAAGAGGAGTTCACTTCTGAAACCAGACAACCCAAGGCAGACATCCCAGCTCTGCTGCTGACAGGAGCTTACGTCCCTGAGACTGAGTACACTCCTGCTAAAGAAGGGATGAAGGGCAGGTAAGAACCACGGACTGTTAGAGTCACTGCAGGGAAAGAAGGTATCTCCAGCAAGGTCTGGGTATGTTTGGTAAACGACACAAATTAAAAGGAAAACTGAAAGTGGTTTTTTTCTTTAATGCTGTCACTATTGTTACAGTTAGTGCTTAAACATTAACTGTATCGAATGTATCCACAGCTCCTCCATGCTGTGCTTTTAAAAATATCTATATAGATTTTATCTTGTGGACTGACCTCCATTTCCTTCTCCTCACCACCAGCTAGCATTTCTAGTTAAGAGAAATATATTTTTCACTAAGCTCTCCAGGATCATTCGAAACTCTCTAGCTGACCAGGTGTTAAACTAGAGTTCAAGAGTGAACGGTGGAGAGCTGAACTTCCCTGTTCCTGAAAATGGAAAGATGCTGATGGCCCCTGAGACAGCTCTTTCTTTCCCTCCTGGCCACTATAAGAAATCGTGCTATGATCCTGCTGGCCTTGATTTTGATTCAAGGACCAGCAAGAATGTGTGGGATCATATTTCTTATGTCTAGCTGACTTCTCTGTAATCAGAGATACATTTTTGACCGGTTGCACTGTTCCAGAATAGTGACAAACTAAAATATGATGGGGTTGTGGCACGGCTGTGATTGTGTTTCTCCCTCAATCCTGGAAGGACTTTACCTCAAGCAACACCCGTAGCACTGTTGGGTGCCACATGCTCTTGGAACATTCTCTAAGATGGACCACAGCTATCCACTCTGTGACCTCATTCCCCCACACTTCTGGAGCTTGCATCTTCTGTTTGAGAGATGTTGTCACCCAGGTTCACTGTGCTGATTTGAGTGAGAAATGTCCCCCCTGGGTCACATATTTGAACACTTGTTCCCCAGTTGATGGTACTATTTAAGGTTATGGAACCTTGAAGAGATGGAATCTTGCTGCAGGAAGTATGTCACTGGGGGTTGGCCTCAAGCTTTTATGGGCTGGCTCTGCCCTCCCCTGCCCCCGATTACCATGTGATCTGCTTCCCATGCACCAGGCTGGCATCATGCTCCTGCTTCCATGACTCCCCACTGTAATCATGTCTTTTCCTCCATAACTATGAGCTAAAATAAACTCTTCCTTCCTTCAGTTACTTTTTTGCAGAGTCCTTTGAGCAACATAAAGTAACTAATACGTTCACGATGCATATGCAATTAATGCCCTAAAACATGAAGTTGTCCTCAGTTCCCTCCCTTCATTCACCTGTCATTCTAAGGATATGCTTCCCTCTGTCTTAACTCTATAGGTTTCCACTTCATTCTTAACAATTCTGCTTGTATTCTTGTACAACTTTCCTAAGTGGACTGTTACCTCTTCCTGAACTCCCTTCCTTCCTCCCTCTCAAAACCTCTTCATCTCCATCCTAGGAATCTCTTAAAAACTGATCTTCATAAGGAAAACAAAGTCGTGACACTCACATATAAAAAAAATCTTAAATCTGGAAGTCAACCACAACATTCATTCCTGGGCACCCTCTCGTTTGCCACCCTGGTCCCATGTCAATCACCTCCATTGCACAGAAGTCCTGTTCATTATGTCCTTACTGCACTGTGGGATCTCATGCATACATACAGATTTGTTCCCACCCTTTCATCACCATCCGTAGCTGTATACACCCACCACCTTTCTCTTCCTCATTCATGACACAGCCAATGCTGCCTCATACCTCTGCATGTTTCCTTGGGCTGCAAGAGGTCAGCAAAGCCTGTTTTGTCTCTGAGACTCAGAGCAGTGTCCTCTCCTCACTGAACTCTTAAGTTATCTCACATTCAAAAAGACATGTGTGCGCTCTCCTTAGATAAACAAGAACTATCTGTGTATTCACTTATGGTCAATTCTCAGTAGTCACTTCATTCAAAGCCATCATTAATGCAGGTTAACAAACGCTGAGCTGTTACTCCTATGGGAAATGCCACATTAGTTTCCTGAAAACCTCGGAGCATATTGCATTTGTCATCAACCAATCAATACATAATCTTCCTTATGCGTTTTTCTGATTAATGTATCCTATATAATGTATTCTGCTGATTCATTAGCATTCAAGATCACAGCACCACCACCTGCACTTAAAGGAAATCTGTCTAATATATACATTTTCTCCATAATCTATGCTGCAGAGACCTGCAATCCGTGGAAAGGTAAGTTGTCCTTTGGTATTATACTGGAGGCAGCCATATTAAATAAAAATAAATTATTTATAACATACATTATCATGTATATTATATATAATATATGTGCTTATGTATAATATGTGATGATGCATAATAATATATAATACTTGTAAATATATAAGATAAAAATATGTATATGTAATGTTGGATAAATATATAATTTAACTATTATATACAGAAGAACAGTAGAAAATAGAGTATGGAAATGGCATTTGTTCATAGCATAATAAATCAAACCAGAAGGCTAACCATCTCCACACTTAGCCTGACCTGGGAGCCAAGGTGATTATTAAGCAGCTCAACTGTTGTGCTTCTCTATGCACATCTAGGGATTACTGCAAGTATTGACATCAGTATTATGAATACTCAAGTATGAACACCAAATCTGTAAGTAACAACACTTGACATACTCATTCTTGCCCCATCTCAAAATCAGTCTAACTAACCTAAACTCTTAGAGTTTTTCCCCTTTAGGTTCCATAAGCATTCTGAACTTATCTCTAACATGGTATTTTTCTAATTATATTTAGTATTAGTTTTATTGGTCTTCTTGACTAGACTGTGTGTCCTTATGGTCAAGATCTGGTTCATAATTATCTTTGTCTACTAGTATTTAAGGTTATAGCTAATATATGTTAAACAGGTAGCAAATGTTTGTTTGCTCAGAAATAGTTAAGAGCTCCAGAGAAAGCTAAGCAGGTTAGTGTACTTGCTCCCCTTGCAGAGGCCATGGTTTGCTTCCTAGAACTCAAAGGACAGTTTATAACATCTATAACCCAATCATAGGGTGTCTAGACCCTCCTCTTGCCTTTGTGCAGAGTAGGCATGCATGAAGTGACCATACATACACCAAGGCAAGACATTAATACACACAAACAAATCTTTAAAATGAATAAATACGTAACCCAGGCCTAGTGTCATAGACCTATAATCTCAGATACTTGGGTGGCTGAAACAGGAAAGTTCCAAGAAGTTGCCTTACATGTAGGAAACCCTGAATTAAATCCCCAGCACCAAAAATGACAGGAAATGTGGAGCTTACAATCTCTTTTCCATGAGCCAAGTTTTCAAATGTGTTACTTATCTATGGTGTCCAAATACCATCAACCTCTAGAATATGTTATTTCTTCCTTTATTTATTTAAAGAAAAAAATAATTTGTGATTATATCACTGAATCTCTTCTTTCTGGGGACCCTCAATCATGGTTATCTCTAGAGTTTATAGCTTATGCTTCCAAATAAGCTATTCCCTGGAGAGAATTGTAGGGAAGTTAGCTAGAAGATAGTTGGATGGATACAACAAAAGCCTCTAGAAAATGTGAAGCCACAGTGAGGAAGACTTTATGTATTTTTATATTTCTGAAATAGAACTTTGATAATGTAGAACACAAATGTGTGGCTCATCAAAACAGTATTCTATCCATTGGATAAAATAGGAACACAGCATTTTGCCTTTCTACACTTAGGACAAATATCCCCAGATTCCATCTCCTATTTCACAATCTAACTCAAACCCACAAACTAGTAGAACCACTCCTCTTGGTGAGCCCTGTGTGCAAAATAAATCATTTTACATGCCACATCTCCCTCCTCCTGTCCATTCTTCAATACCAGGCCAGGGCCAAGAACTCCTGGTGCTCAATTCCTGGACCCTCAGTCCAATAGTTATCTCATACTTCGCTCCATGTATTCTGTATTTATCTCATATGCGAAACTATCTATGAAGGCTCTATCAGTATTCATATATATGTTATCTGCTTTACCAGGAAGGCCAGAACTATTATCTCTATAATAGCATATAAGAAAAGATCTGGAGATCAGTAGATAGCCATTTAGCATAAGCATAAATATGGAGCTTGTTGATAAAAGAATAAAATACCTATTGCTTGACAGCAATGTCATAAGATTACATATTTATAATGTCAGTCAATTATATAATTCCATCCCTCTCCGAGATACGAGACAACTTACTGTTGTTTTCTGCATAAATCCGTATGACAGGCATCAACTCAAAAAGCACTTTGGGTTTGGATTCAATGAGTTTCATGTTTCTTTTGTCCCAGCCAGCACCCTCAAGATATAAGCCATAGACATAGACTCCTTCTGGGGGAGGGGCAGAAATGTCATCCTTTGCCAATTTGGTGACTTCATTGCAAAGAACCATATTGTCCAGAGCCCAGCCTTTGTTGGCCCGAGTTATTTCCTATTCAATTCAACAAAAAGATGCAAGGAACAATTAGAAGTTTGTCTTCATAGGAAAAGCTAAATTATAATCAAGTTATTCCAAATTATCTTCATTCAAAGGAACTGGGGTAGTATTTAAATAATTTAAGAGATTATCTCATTTAAAAAATGTCAATTTCCTAATTTAACCATTTGTACCTTAAAAGGAGAACTATAAAATTAAATCAACATAGAAATAAATACTTGGGAGTAAGCAGTCATATTTGTAGTGATAGCAGGGTAACTGCTTCTACCAAACAGAAGTACTCATTCTCTGTCTTATTATATTTTTTAAAGCTTTAAGGAAAGAGGAGAAGGTTGTAGAGGGAAATTACAGTAACACAATGAGCCCAAGTCAAAGTTACCTGTCGCATCGCAGTTAAAAATCCCTGGGGGTTAAAAAATCCTGTCATCCAAAAGCAATGGGGTCGGCCATTGAAAACCCAGGAGGTGAACTGGCAGTTTCTTTCTAGAAGCTCAGTAAACCAGAAGCCCAGGGTGCTTGAAACCCACGATGCCTGAAACGCACACATTGAAACAATCCTTCAATGTAGGCTTGATTCAGCCATGTAAACTGGCTGTGTTCACTGAGAAAAGGAGCAGGCAAGTGTCCCTCCAGTCTTGAGTTTCCCTTGAGCTCTGACCTGTAAACTTCCCAGATTATTCTTTCTCCTTCACATTAATGATGTGCAAAAAAGTGAAAGATGTGAATTCACAAAACTAAAAAGGACAGTACTACGATCACCTTCTTCCTGTGAGTATATTCATCACTAATTTATCTGCTGTGAAGGAAGAAAAACCATCTATGGAATGAAATTGAACAGGCATAGGTATCGACCATGACCAGGCTACAATTTCAATAGATACTGTGTAAAAACAAGACTTCAATTTATATAAATAAACTCATGGCATCATCAGGACAAGTCAACATTTTAAAATGTATTCTGTGCACAATACATCATAGAAGCCATTCTTTGCTTATTTTAATGAGGTAAACAACATTTGTGCTTCTGAGTGTGTGCCCCATTAAGGAGCAGAAAGAGAAACCTAGCTCCTTTTAACGTAATCTGCAATTTATTTGTACGGATTGCTTCTAACTTTCTCCCTGAATTCACTTGAGTAATTTCCTTTATGACAACGGACATGCATGTCATTAATGCAACAGGAGCAGCACCATGGGGAAGAATCTGCAAATCATAGGTTGTAACGTTTCACTGTAATTGCAACATTTTCAGCAGGAATAAATGTTGTAATCAACTTGGGTAGGCATCCCACTTGAATTTCAAATATCATTACAATTAATTTGCGTATATTTCAAGAGCTTCTGCAATCCCGCAGGCTGATAGTAGCATTAATAGAAGAAAACTGTATAAAATGATCATAATTTTAGAATCAGGTGGCTCATTCTATTGTACCATTATAGGTGTATTAGATAAAAAAAAATTGCTAAAATCACATTTGGCCTCAAAGTAAAGGGACTTTTACATGAGAGGCTGCCACCTACAAAGACTTCTGGTCTATTCCAGAGTGTCTTGGAGGCTGACAGGGCTGAGAGAGACAGCTCATAGGGAACACATTTGCAAGGCCAGTGACTTAGAAGGTTCTCCATCTGTTGGCAGGAAGAGTGGGAGATTCATTGGTCAGTGTCTCTGTTTTTATGCCAATACCAAGCTGTTTT
>JAQHUG010000087.1:6116587-6130801 GCA_028555095.1 Dicrostonyx torquatus | reverse complement strand
GGCTTCCCATAGGGCAGGGTATCCTGCCCCATCTTAAGGAAGCAGGGGGAGGACGGTGGAGTAGTTGGGGAGCGGGAGGGCTGGGAACAAGGGGAGTAAATGTAAATTTTTCTTTTAACAATAAAAAAAGAGTGGGAGATTCAAATGAGAAATATTCAGGCCTTTGCAACAAATTTTTGAAAAAGAATGCTGATGCAGAGATCTTAGGCTATGACTCAAGATGCACAGTGACATCATCAATTAAGTTGTGAGGAAAACAAAACATCCTAGCTGCCAAATATTGGTCAATATATGGGAAAGATGTGTGAAGCTCAGCATCGACAAGCCTTGTGAGTGTGTGTGCTGTACCTATGTGATTGTATGTGAGTGTGTCTAAGCCCAAGTACTCACATTTAGAAACCTTGGGACATAGATGTCTTGCTTTATTACTTTGCACTTTCAAGCCTACTGTCTGAGACACTCTGTCATTGAACTGAAGGCCTGCAGTCTCTCAGATTCTGCCTGTCTATATTCCCCAATGTTATAGGCATGTGAATCCATGCATATATGATTTTAACATGAGTTAAATGAGTGCTGGGGATTTGAACTCAACCTCTCATGCTTGTTTAGCAAGTATTGTTACTTACTGATAAACACTTCTGTCAAAAAAAGCAAAAAACAACAACAAAAAGAACACCTTTCCCAAGACACATACCTTTCTATTTTGCTGAAGAAATCCAAGCCTCTCCAAACCTTCTTTTCCCAGTTTCATCTCTGTCTACTGCCTTCCTCTACGTTCTCATCTTGGCCCAACCCTCCACAATCCTGCCATCCCAGTCCTGAACACTTCATCTTTAGCATCTAATGCCATGAACAGAAGACCACTCTGGATCCTGCACCTCTTCCCTAACTATTACCTCCACATCCTCTGCATACACTGATGTCAACCTCCTGCAGGGCAAATGGCTGCCTGTACAGCCTGGTGTCTTCCTTGGACACCAGAGCCCTCAAAACCAGGGCTGTGGCAAAGCACTTTGTACTTTTTGTTATCTGCTCTTCAGTCTGGAAGCATTTTCTTTTTAGGAGTCTTGTGCCTACACATACCATCTTACCCATTACATTTCTGTCACCTGACGATTATCCCCTGGCAGTCATGCCGGCTCACACTTACACTCAATAGCTCTAATATTCAAACTGGCAATGGTGGTGATGGCATTTAAAGTGGCAGAGGTAGAAGCACCACAGATGATGGTTGTGAAGGTGGCCATACTGGGGCAAGTGGTACCGGTCCTACTAACAAAGCAAAAAAAACCTGCTTTGGCTGGAGATTGTTCCAAATATAGATTACCCAACAGCCTGTGTGCATTCTGTGCTTTCCAGGTTTCCAGACAGTTAAGCTGGGTGCATGGCTCGAACAC
Source organism: Dicrostonyx torquatus (assembly GCA_028555095.1). Lineage (NCBI taxonomy): Eukaryota > Metazoa > Chordata > Mammalia > Rodentia > Cricetidae > Dicrostonyx > Dicrostonyx torquatus. The sequence goes on along the minus strand of JAQHUG010000087.1, from coordinate 6,129,404 downwards.
TGATTCATACACTGCAAGAAGAGCCATGGAGACCTCCTGACTAAGAAGTCTACACATAGTGCTCCTTGGCCATTCATCAGCCCTCTACTATGACAACTCGAGAGGCCATTGCTCCAGGCAGCAAAACTTTCAGATTGCAGGGTCTCTACTAGGTTTTCACAGAGTAATTTGGTGGAACAAGAGGCCCACTTGACTTCTGAGAACCATATCAAAGTTAGTAAATGGTTGTATAACAGAATCTCCTAAAATATGGGGAAATATGATTCAGTATGTCATATATGGGGCAACAACTTTTAGGAACATCCCAGCTCTTTCAGAAAACATATAGATTCCTATTAGGGAGCCTTGCTCTTCCTATTTTGGTTAGGACTGAAGTGTCTGTAGCAAACACACAGCTTTCTCAGTAGTTACTTGAGGACAAGCTGCCCATTGCAATGCTGTTTGGGGGTAAACTTGTCTAATTTTAGGTTCTATTTTAAGAAACCCTCTTGTCAGCAAATACCATATGTATTCTCTGATCGTAGCCTTTTTTTTCAGGAAAGGTTCTATAATCTTCCTATACAGTGTTGACCTTTTCTTAGCTTGAAACCAAGAAGAAAATGAGCCAAATATTTAATCTCCAAATTTTAGCTGATCTATAAACCCCCCGAAAATTCCCATTTCCCATTCCAAACTCTAACCACAACATATAGCTTAAAGAATTTATGCAGCATGAGCTAATAATGCTCACCCCAGAGTCATGGACTATGCAGCAAACACTCCAGTACCATGCATGAGAAGCCTTTTTTCATGTTGGTGGTCATTGGAGCCCAACAGACTCCAACCCAAACAATGCAGACTATGCCTATGCACTTGATTGTCTCCAAGAATTCCAAGTTAAGGCTTATTCCTGGAGACATGATGTACTTTTGATGCAGGGCTTGAAGGAGTAGATCAGAAACTGAGTCTGGAAGACTCAGCCTTAAGGGTTCACTCTTGTGCAAGCTGTCAAGGGAAGAAGGATATTCTGTAGTCCTACCCAGATGTAAAAGCTATGAACCAAAAACATGACTGGACTGACAACATTCCCAGAATGGTGAGATAGCAGCACTTTCATCTTGGGTGTTACCAAGAGCTGCCTAACTGGGTTTAAACCTGCTCGACAGGAAGGAAATCATTGCTGATACTATAAAGCTAGCCAGCTCACCACAGCTGGAGCTGTCATAGACCTGTGAGGAAAACCTACTGCTGCCCCCTTCCTAAAACAATATAACTACATTATAAATATTAATTCGTATACTCACAAACAAGTTTAGACATTACCCTCAAAAAGAAGTTTCCTTTTGCAGCCAAAGGAGACCATTATAGAAGGTCACAGCAAATCAAAATGCACAGAACAATAAACCATGGGATGCTGCGTCCCAGTGATACAGCTACAACACAATCCCTGCCTCTAAGGCTCAAGGAACAACAGAGGAACAGGAAAGACTGGGGGAGTTAGAGGACCAAGAGGCTGCTGTAAGACTGTGACTTCTACCTATGGCAGGGAAGTTGCACCCATGAAATCACAACAACGAAGCAGCAAGATCTGTGCAATTTCAACAACAGTTGGTATCCCAACCCGCATGAAGAAATCTCATGTGCCCCCACTCCTAGATGAAGAGCTGCCAGACATTACCAGCTGCTGAGAGAGGTAGAATAAATTCTCCCCGGAGATGAGGCCTCTGACTGGTTATGTAACTCCTTGTGGTCAAATCTGGAAGCACATGCATGCAGGAAACAGCCACCAGACTCAGCAGACTACATTTACATAGTTATCCCTTTCTATGTATATGTAACAATAATCTCTAAAGACGAGAAAATTTGGGAATGGGAGTATGGGTACCTGGGGGGAGCAGAGAAGAGGAGCATTAAGGGGAATGATGTAATTATATTTTAATTAAATTTAAAATAATAAATGAGTAAAGGGAGAGATGGTTCAGTAATTAAAAGCACCCCCTGCTTTGGCAGAGGACCTGGGTTCAGTTCCCAGCACTTACATAAGGGGGCTTACAACTGCCTGTAACTCCATATAAAGTGTATATGATGCCCTATTGTAACTCTGTGGGCACCTATATACATGTGAACCACATTTATAGACTTAGACACACATGTCCACATAAAATAAGTAGATAAGCCTTTTTATTTTAAAACAAAATTCTGTAAACAAGCACAGGCAGAGGAATGACCCCTAAGCATCACTAAGCCTAACAATCAAACTAAGTAAGTCCCCAATCTTTGAGGCTCCCTACTGTGGTTACAATCACTCACAAAGTAAGAGCAGGACTATGCTTACCTTTTTCCACCGGGCAGGGATTCTGGCATCAAACATACAATCCAGAGCATCTCGCAAATTTTCGCTCATGATAATGGTGCCATCAAGAGCCAGTTTCAGCTCAGTCAGGGTGCTGCGGACGAGGCTGAGCACCCTCTGCATCCTGTCAATCTCCTGTCTGAGGAAAATGTTCATGGGCTGGAAAGGCCCCATCTTCTGCAATCTCTCTTTCACCTTCCACAGAGACATTCAAAGTACATATTAGGAATTAGATAGCTACTGTGATGGTATAGTACTGTGCCCTGGGCTTCTAAATCATTCATGGCTTCTACAATGCCATAAATAACAAACTTTGAGTTGTTCAACAACAAAATAAAAAATATATAAGAAAGCAAATATGTGACCAGCAAGTATATGACCAGCACAAAATTTTAGAGCATGTGAGAAAGAAAAGGGAGCCATTAGTTCAAGGAAACATGCAAAATGTATGTAGCTATATTATATAATGGATATAACCACTGTAGTAAATGAACTTTCTAGGAACTATGTATTCCCTGTCAATGTGACATATGTGTGAGTACATGTAGGTACACAACCACTATGCCAGTTATCTCAGATAACTAGACATTCATTTTTTACAGCCCTCTGCTTTTTTCCATAAGCACAGATACACATTCATTCCTTTCTATTTTGCAGGTATTTATTGAGAATCTGATGTATAGAAGATAATGTGTTAGGTTAGACTATTTTATGCTGGAGTGGTTCTGACCAATGCTGAAAAAAAAGAAGGTCTCTTCAAAAAGCTAGCTACCATGTTTTGTTATGCAATTATTCTATCTTAGCTATTTTAATTGCTTCATAAATATTTTGACCTGCAATAGAGGCAATGGCCTCTCTTCCAACACTGTAATGAAGAGAATGTATGAAAGCTGATAACAGTATTGATTTTCTCCATGCGAGTGGTCAGAGATTCTCCCAGGGAAATTATTCCCTTGAAAAGAGACCCTTGAGTATAGTCTTGGTAGTCAAAATTGTCTGCTTAGCAGTTACAAGATACCAAAGCTACTTGTGTATGGCAAGGAGTTATCACCTCTTATACCATATGGAAAATAACTAATTTCTTGTTTTATCAAAGATTTCTAAGCCATATCAGAGTAATTTTCTTGAAAGTGCATTAAATGCTAAAACATTAACTTCCATGATTATAAATTGCTTAGAAGTTATTTATATACCAAAAGGATGAGCTTTCAAAGTTAATTATGTAAAAAAAAAATAGTAGAGAGTAAGGCTAGAGAATGCAGTCTCCCTGCAGTGAGGAAGGCCTGCATGTACATTAAATCACACACACATGTGTGCACACACACACATGCATGCACACATACACACACACATGCACACACACAAGCATGCTCACACTCACATACACATATGAAGACATACATATACACTTGAGCATGCACACATGTCATACATATGCAAAAACACACATGCACACACACTCTCACACACATGCAAAGACATACATATACACTTGAGCATGCACACACATATGCAAACAAACACATACACACATGCACACACGAGCATGCACACATAACAGGCCCTTCACTCTGATAACGCACTGCTTTCATTTAAACAATGGCACTATGAAGCAGCTCACACAAGGTTCTATAAAGTAATTGTAATCCAGTAAGGCACAAATCAGCCAGAAATAAACATTGACAGTCATGTCGTTTCTTTATGGTTTTCCTTTTGTGGTTTGTCAAGGGTCCTTTAGTTTTGAATATTATCATTCATTTCAGAAACTTGATTTTGTCTTACTTCCTTCCTCCTCTTCCTCCACAAACAGACTCATCTGAGACAAATTCAAGGATTTTAAGGACTCACATCAAAAGGGCTGTAATCTTCTGGAAGCTTCTGCAGCATATCTTCAGCCAGGCGGGCCACCACAGTCTCCCGCGTCTCATCCCCTCCACCAGAGCTGTCTTTAGGCTGGATACCCAGGATGGTGTCCAGCACATCCTTGGCCAGCTTGCTCTGGTAAGTGATGTCAGCATTGGGGTGCAACCCAAACACCTCCGGACTGTCATAGGCAGGCAAGCTCTGAACACCAAAGACCCCAGATAAGCATGCATTGATAACACCAATTAAATTATAGACTCGGGAAAAAAAATATTTTCACGAGGATAAACATTTACTTAGGTCTTGCTCTTGATCCACTATAAACCCCAACAATTTCTTCACATACCCAAAATGAAAAGTTATAACATTGAAAAGCACAAAATAGACTAAAGTCTTCTTATATGAATAAAGATAAAAATGGAGCTTTTTTTACTGTAATTAAAATCATTTTGTGTGAGTGTTGTATAATTAATGGCTATTGTACTGACACAAATAGCAGGAAATGGGAGTTTTACGAAGCATGGCTCAATTCCACTGAGGGTGGAAATGGTTCTGTCATAGAGAGTAAAATGGAGACTTGGGAAAGAGAACTATTCAAAGCACAACAGAGGGAAATGGAGTGAGAGAATGAGACACAACCAGGAACAGAACCATCAAACAGGATGCCTCCTGAACCACTGGGAAAACCTACAATTTGACATGTATTTCTGTGTGGGGGTCTTATCGTTAACTTATTATTTTATTGCTTTTCTCCCTCTCTTCCTCTGCCTCATTTTACTCCTTTCACAAAGCTTCTTATGAGCTACCCCTGTTTCATTGCAGAATGAGGTATATATTTAGAAATACAGGTATCCTTAAATTTATGATGCCTTGGACACATTTCTATTCACAGGTGATGATTTAAAGGCACACACAGTAAAGTCAGGCAAAGGCTATTTGTTGATTTGAATTAATAGAATTGTAGAAGTGGTAATATATGATAAACTCATTACATTCATACATCAAAACCCTATAAATATACTGATGAATGTATCCCTTTGGGGTGCTGTGTTTCAGTTTATTTACTCTGAGATAAATCTGAGACAGAGGCCAAAGCAACTGCTAAATCATGATCTAATGCATTCAGAGTACAGAGAGGAAATGCAGATACCATCAGCACAAGATATTCTTTCCTTACATATTCCTGACTGCCCTATCCAACCTGCATTATTCTGTCTTAGAGCACATTCCTCAGCCAAAGGCTACTTTTCAAACAAGGATCCTTTGACAACACATGGAGACATTTATTGATCTTAAAATCAGGCAGAGGATGCCCCTGGCATTTAGGAGGCAGAGGCCAGGGAACATGAAAGAGAAACTAGAATACACAAAAGATACTAACCTGAGTGTAAATGCGATTACTGCCAGAGTTGAAAAATATCTGTCTTAAACAAAGGACTCGTACAAGGTAGGTTCATGGATGCCATATCTATATACTCCCTTGAGCCTGGGCTAAGGATAGATGTCAAATATTACCTACCTGGGTTGAAAGTAGAGCAGATAGAGTCCAAAAATGTTCCTTGGTCTACAGATGTAGTAGCTGAAGCCCCATGAGCAGAGAGCCCCACATGACTTATGCATACCATCTCCCTACATGGGCCTCATCCGTCATCTCACCAAAGAAAACCCACCCCCAAGCCATTACAACATTGGAATATGCAAAAGGGCTCAAAAAAGACTTGTTTCTCAAAGCAAAGGTAAGTATGATAATCAAGAGGTTATGAAAATATGAAGAAAGAATTCACAGCAGAAAACGTTGCTTCCACTCTCATTACAATTGGGAGCCCTCATTACAATTGGGAGGAGGAGTGGGTAGGGGTGGCTGTGGAGGGGCGAGAAGGTGGGAGAGGAATGGGAGGGAGAACTGTGGTTGGAGTGTAAAATGAAATCAAAGATAGATAGATAAATAGATAGATAGATAGATAGATAGATAGATAGACAGACAGACAGATAGATAGAGCTACAGAGATTTGTTTTACAATAAAATGCTAAAGCCAACAAACCTGAATGTACTGAAGATAGCCATCCACTGTGCTGCATTTTGGAATGTTGTATCCTTTGTAAAAGGTGAAATCTGGCCCAAACATGTTTTCACTGAACCAAACCTTAGCAAATGTGTTCAACAACCTCTTATCATAGTCATCGGTGACTCTGCCTCCATATTGGATCTCTCCAATCATGTAGCGGACAGTAGTCCAGGACACACCCTAGGAGCATTCGGAGTATTCATAAACAATTAGACATCATCATTTTTCACCATCATCAATATCAGCAACACAGTCATTCTTCTTAACAATATCAAGATATAGATAGTGTAGGAAAATATTTAAGCTAGCCAATGTGAGGAACTACTCCCAGATCATATCCATGACTTCATATAGACTCTCCTGAAATTTGTTTTCACACTTCAATGTTTCAAAAGTTTACTTTTAACTATTTGCTTCTGTTTTTATAATGATGTCTATGTATCTGTGATGGGAGAGTACAGGTGCTGGAGAAGTCCAGAAGAGGGTGTAAGTCTTTTGAAGCTGGTGTTACTGTTGTGAGTCACCTACCATGAATGCTAGGAACTGAACTTAGGTTCTCTGCAAGAGCAGTATGTGTTTTTAACAACTGATTGGTCTTGTAATCCCTAACAGTTTACTTTTGAAAATATTTAGGCAGTTTCAAAAACCATAATAAAAGGTAATTTAACCTCTTGTTTCTATGTCTAGAATTTTGCTCCCTCTATCCCTCACTGCCTCCCTGCCATGGGCCATTTTGGGTTGTCTTAGGAACTGTAAACTTGTCTTTGAGAAATACATTGCTAATAAAACATTTCCAGGTTTTTTCCTACAATCTAAAAGCAATGTGACCCAAGTGGACTTGCCTTTAAAATACCCTATAGCCTTATCAAATCCTCGTAAGATTCTACCCCAAAGCTGGACCATTGTGTAAGGCTGGCCACAGATGTTCAATGTATGTCATGGTATAAAGTAGGGGTTCAGAAATACCTTCTTGAGATCCATATCATCCAAGTGGTTTTGAATGAACTGCACAGTGGCATTAAAGTCTGCTTGATTAAATTCATAGGGGATATTCCACCCCAGGGGACCAAACTTGCGCCTCTCCTGGACAGTAGAGTGTAGGAAGGCCACTGCATACAACATGGGCTTCCATTGGGCCCCCACACTCACATCCAGCAGGTCCTGGCTCACACCTGTTGTGGTTCAGGCAGAGATAAAAGAATGTATCTCTCAGGCACTTTCATTTATTATTCCTTTTGCAAGAAACCATTCTGGAAAATTGTTTATACTATGATCTAGTTATTTACACTACTTTTATTACATTCCTATAATAATTATCAACTGAATTTAGACTATTTGGAGACCATTTCTCTTTAAAACATCTGCTGAAAGCCTAGGTCATAGTAAAGGCTTATCAACATGAGACAAATTCTTAGAAATCCAGCAATCAATGTCAGCATAAAATAGAAATAAAAGGAAAATGACTATAAAGTGAATGCTATTATTATTATTATTATAAGTTAATAATAACTATATTAATATATGAGGTATATACTTGGAGCATAACTTAATTTAATTTATTAATTAAAATAATGTGTGCAAAACCCATTTCAGTCTAAGTACAAGATCCAAATAATTTCTATTCATTTATAAATTATATCATACATACCAATTTCTGTTGCTATTACCTTTCAAGCTTTGTTTTATCCCCATATTATCTTATAGATTGGCAATGTTTGACTCTTATTACCAACTCCTTTAAGTATATTTGTAGCTTTTAATTGGAATATAATCATAAATGGAATATGATCATAATGAAAATATCATTAAATATTTCCACTATAATTGTATCCTCCTTGATAGCTTTTTTAAAATATATTTATCAATTTTATATACTAAGCACAGTTTCTTCTCCCTTCTCTCCTCCCAGTCCCTGTCCCTTAACTCCCCATCCCGCTATCACCCCTGAATCCACTCCTCCATTTCTATTCAGAAAAGGACAAATCTCCCATGGTTATCAACAAAACATGTCATATCAAGTTGCAGTAAGACTAAGCACCTCCCCAGGTATTAAGGCTGGCCAAGTTGGCACAGTATGGGAAGTAGAGTTCCAAAAGTCAGTAAAAGAGTTGGAGACAGTCTCTACTCCCACCGGCACCTCCTAGTTAGCTTTTATTGACCCTACTTCAGGTATGAAAACTAAAAGGTTTTGGAGTGAACAAAGTATGTGGCACAGACACCTGTGAATTAGCAGGGACAGGATGATGAAGGTTCGTGCCCCCAAGCTCAAGTTCCTTAGATGACTTTGAGTTCCAGGCCTGGTAGAAAAAGGCAGAGGATGTGAAGACAATAGTGTGATCTGGGGTCATTTTGGTATTACTTGTTGATACTTTGACTTTTTTGTGTTGTTCTTTTTTGTTTCATTTTGTGCTTTAAGATATAGTCCTACAATGTCACTCCAGGTGCTTTAACCTGCTATGTAACTCAGCTTGGCATTTATCTCACGATTCTCCTGCCCAGACCTGTGATTACCATATGAGCCATCCTCCACCACTGTCTCTTAACGTAGCTGCTGCGGCCCTAATCAGATGGATCAGGCCATGCATTTAATTCAGACCTTCCTTCCGAGAGAGGCTGTACTACTACACTAGTGGAGGTATGGAGGAGAGAGACCACAGAAAAGGGTGTTAGGCTCAGGCTTAAGTAGAACAATATTGGAAAGACAGAAAAACTGAAAGTAGAAAATCATGGGCTCAATTCACATCATTTTCATGGAGCACAATACCTGGGTCCCTTCCAGGTAAAGAAAGAGTACAATTTGCAGATTCTGCTTTTGCAATCCCTTTAGGAAAACTGTGAGCAAATCCTGCAACCTCAGGAGCATTCCCCTACTTACCACCGTAGGTTCTTTTCAGGCCTGCCCGCAGGCCCTGAGGTGGCTCGTTGGCAAACCTGATGGACATCTGAAGGAGCGTTATAGGGAACTGCTTGTGAACCTCAGTGGTGATCCACAGGCGGAAAGTGTTGTGCACAGTCTCCGCTTCTGTGATTATGTCCATTAGCTCACCCAGGAAGTCAAGTCCCAGGTGGCAGTTCTGTAAGAGGACCCATCCACCCTAAGGAATACCAGCAGCAGATGGAAGTCAGGTTAGTTTCTTTCACCTGGAGATTTCAATACAACTTTCTCAGAAATTGTGTCATGAAAATTTAAGATAGATGCATACTAAACAATAAGTTACTCTAGGCCAACTCTAGCACTTTGGTAATGCTGACTAGAGATATAAAATACATTTATTGCGATTGTTGCCCAAATTTATTCCACAGCTCACTGTCCTGCCAATAGACATAGTGATTCTTTAGCTCTGTCATAACAATAGCTGGAGTAGAGTAGAGAAAGAGGAAGCAGAACTACAAGTAAAGCTGAGTTCTGCTCCCTCCCCCAGTTCCATTAAAACTACATGGAAAGCTTTATAAGGCATGATCCCAAACACAACGATAATGGGAATAAGCAATAATGATAACATGTAAATAGATTCCAGGAAATTGAATCCTAAGCTGCACTCAGGGTGCTTCTGGGAGAGGCCAAGAGTGGCTAAAAGTACAAGAATAAAAGAGATAAACAGAAAATGGTACCCAAGACCAAAGAGCAAGACATCTGGCAAGGACTGAGAGAAAGGGGGAATGAGGAAAAAAGGAAGTTAGCCTCCCAGTGCATTCCCACCTCTCTACAGAAAGATGAGAAGCTGGGTCTGTAGAGGACAAATCATACAAGGCCTGGACTGAGCAACCAGCACTTCAGGTGGGAAACGATCACACTGAAAACACTTGGAAGAAAGTTTGCATATAAAATTTTGATAGTTGATCCCTCCTTCTAGATTCTCAGAATACTGGCAACCAAACATTTACCTCTAGAATATGGAAGAAATTTCCCTGTGAATCTAACTAATTTAAAGACAAGAGCCTTAAAATGATGTCTTAATTTTTGCATGAATTATTCCATAACTGTGAGATTCTTTACATACAACCACCCAGGCAAATTGGTGACTATGCAAAAATATCCTTAATATCTGATCTTTGGGATATTTTGAATACAATCAGCTACAGTGTCCATATCACAATCTCAGGGTGCTTTTGAATATAGACATTTGGTCTTACATTTGCCATGGTCTGGTGCAACAGCTTCCTTGCATGAACCTCCTGACCCTGGCCCATGGACACATAGCGTGTTTCTATTTTTAGTCTCTTCCCCAAAGCAATGATGGAATCTGTGGGGTCAGAGCCCATGGATAGGAGGCAGATGAGTGGTGTCCGTGGGTCGGATTCCTCCCATGTCTTTTCCAAGTCCAGGATAACTCCCTCTGCATACTTCTCTCCCATAGAGTCCACGATGTACTTGCGAGCCTGTCAAAGGCAATGCAGGGTCAAGAAAACATTTTCAGCCCCTTTGTACAGGATGGCTTCTGCAGACTATCTCAAAGATATTCATATTAACTGCTAGGGAAACAGAGCAGTGACTTCTTTTCCTGGTGTCTGTTTTCTGTTTGTTTACATCTCAATGCTATAATCAGAGAGACTGTGTTCCTTGCCAGACAAAACCAGAGTTAGAACTTCAGAACCAAAGCTGAGAATGACCCTGGTTCCCATTTCACCACACTGATGGCTTCTTGCTATCTACATAAAATTTGGAAACTTTAATATTTAGGATCCTAACCTTAATTCCAAATAGTTCAACAGTACAATGCTTGAAAATTAATGAGTATTTACCAAATAGATAATCACTGAAGAACTATTTATTACAATTATTAGTGAACTGATTAATTATTTTTAAAATACTTACTTGATAATATCTGCTCATCATTTTCACATCCCTTTACCCTTTTTGGTTCTGGCTTTCTACTATTAATTTTGTTTGATTTTTTACTGAAATCCATGTTGATAAGATCACAGGTTATATTTAATTCATTTTCTATCATAAGAAATACTTAGTATTCTTTTTGTAAAAGTTCAGACAGTGATTTTTTTCAACTGCCAATATAACACATATGACCCTTAATCCCTTGCTTTTCCTCACAATAATTGGGTTGTCCCCCTCAAAACAAAACAAAACAAAAATGTTCTCCAATTCCAAGCTTGTAGCATCCAGATGTCTCCACAGTGAGACTCCCCAGACCAGCCTTTCTCACAGGACGAGCAGGACCCAACTGTCAGTACACTAACTCTGCCTCCCTGGAAGCCAGTGACAAGTGTCCTCAATCTTATTCCCAGAGGAATACAAATAGGGCTTCCCTTGACTCTGAGGTTTCAGACAGACCTGAGCTATAAAGGTAGCCATCTTGAATGATGAACATCTTACCAGTTGAAGCTCAAAGCCCTGGACTGCGAAATCATTCAGAGAATGATGAATATTACAGATGAAAGAAGTGTGCAGAATAGTAACTGGAATCAAACTTGGGATACTTTCAAACCAAAGATGGCTTAACTAGCCTTAACCTTGACCTTGGCCCAGGTCACAACAAGGGAATCTGGAGGCCTGCAAAGATGTCTAGTATATTCATAATAGCAGAAGTGAATGCCAACTGAGACAAGACAATCAAATATCCAGAATGCTCTACTTTTTGTTTTCTCTTCTGGATAACTTTGTCTCTCATATTACAAAGTAAAACAAGCTATGAAATACCCATTTTCTGCACACTGAAAAGAGACACGTTAGGTTTCCATTCCCTCATGGGAATGATCACTGATGACCACTGAGAAAGCCCTGGACCACTGTACTATGGGTCACCTCTCCCATCATCTCCGTTCTAACCCTACCCTATCATAAACCCTAATGTCCAGTTCACCACTAATGCGAGATTAAATGTGTGCTGATTTGGAAGCGTGCACAATTTTCTTCACTTGATAGCTATTTCTAAATAACTTTGGGGAAAGGTAGCTTCTTAGGGGCTATGAAGTTTCTAATCAGAGCCCTTCCTTGCTACTAAGGCTGGGCAAGTGGTAAGGAAATAACTAGTCAGGACTCATTCCCTGATTCGTGGAAGTCATCTCTCATTCACACCTTTCTCCCATTTGCAGGCTTTAGTAGTTGAGTAGTGTTCTAAAGATGTGGAGTTGAATTTGAGGCACAATCTGCCATTATATCTTTCACTGTGTTTTCTAAATTGGCAAAATCCAATATGAAAGATTCTAATCTTGCTTTAAATGCCCAAATATTTTTCTTTATCCTTGTGGTACTTTAAAAGTTTGTTTAGCAAGTCCACTAAGGTCATCAAAAATCTACTCTATATACACATTCTGAGTCACTGAAGGTCTGCAGGCAAGAAGCAATTTAAAGGCCAGCCAGTCATTCCACAGTTGCAGTTTCTGCACAGCTACAGGTAGCTGCCATCACTGCAGCTTCTCAGTGTGGCTCGCCTTCATTTAAAGACCAAATGTTGTGAGCCTAGCCTTTAATGGCTGAGCCATGCAAAGGACACAGTCATTAAGACAAAAAGGCATCCTACTGAATGGGAGAAGATCTTCACTAACCCCACATCAGACAAAGGCCTGATCTCAAAAATATACAAAGAACTCAAGAAAC
>JAQHUG010000087.1:6055568-6096774 GCA_028555095.1 Dicrostonyx torquatus | reverse complement strand
TATATATGATACAAGTGTGAGGGTAGCCTAAACTACATAGTAAGAATCTTTCTGAAAAATTAGCAAAATAATTTTCTTTTCATTTGAAAACTTTTCTTGACCTGGAAAGGTACTATTCTCTACCCCCAAAAATTAACAATATAATATTTGGTGGGATAGTCAATGGGTAGCATGCTTGCCTAAATGCATAAAGTCCTGGGTTCAAATCTTAGCACCCTCAAAACTAGGTATAGGTGTAGGCCTGTAGTCTCAGAATTCAGGAGGCAAAGAGTTCAAAGTTCAAGGTCATCTCACAAAGCAACCTTGAAGCTAGTCTGTGCTACTAAAAACCTTATCTTAAAATATATCTATATCTCGATGCTAATAGAGACAGGTAATAGATTATAGACAGATAAATAGATGAATAGATGTACATACACATACATGAATATGTATATTATATAAGTACATACACATATGTTTTCAGGGACCATCATGTAAAAGTGAACAGAAAGATTATAACAGCCAGAGGTGAAACTGTGACTTCTGGGCACTGCAAGATACCTGTATTTGTGAACTACAGTGACTATAGCTGCCAGCCCAAGATCTGGACAGGATTAAGCCAGTCCACATTCACATCTCCGCATGGGATGAGAATGTACTCATGAAACCACAGTCTTAGATGAGAAGCTATGTTAGTTCATGGCTTCATGGGGAGGAAGGGTCAGTTTTCACGAAGGGTGTGGTTGATCATGCTCCAGGGGATAGTCCAATATTCAGAAGTACATGGGAAGCACAAATTAAATCTATGAATTATTAAATTTAAAAAAGAGAAAACACAAATTTGATGGTTGAGGTACTCCTGGACAGAGTTAAGGGGAGAAACTGGCGAGGACATGATCAAAATACATTTTATAAAATTCTCAAAGAATTAGGTATATATTGCATCAGTGTGTGTGTGTGTGTGTGTGTGTGTGTGTGTGTGTGTGTGTGATTTCTCTGAGATACCAACCAGTTTTACGTTTAGGCTTTTTAGTTCAGGAGAGCAACACGAGAGCAACACTCTGGGAGATTATTGTCAATGGTGTTTCTTTCTTTGGAAGCTCAGAGTGTAAAAGAAAGCAATGCAATTGACACTGACCCAGCCACAGAAGTATGACGCTCAGAGGCAAAGGACAGCAGAGAAAACACACTGATGCTAAGATAAGCTATGCATGAAAGTGAAGCACTTATTTGAAAAACTTTAAAGCTAAAGAAAATAATTAAAAATGGAAAGGGCAGTATGTAAATAGTACTTGTAACTGGTAAAAGAAACATGTATCCTTGATTTTACTTGAAAAGCCTAAATACAGTGCCAATTAATGATGTGACTAAATGTAACAAGGTATAATTCCTCATAACTGCAATCAAGGAAAACCCACGGTTAAATGTGAGATCAGCAGCAAAATCACATTGACAGCCTTTCTCAGTTCAGAACATGACTCACAGCAACTACAAGTCTGTCTACACTGTGTGTTACTCAGATTCCTAGGGAAGCATCAGAAAAGAGCATTTCACCAGTAGGCACTCCGGATGCCCTCGGCATCCAAATTCTACTCTCTGCTGAAAGAGGTCTAAGTCTATGCAGCAATGAACCCTATGGAATAATATTACATAATGGAGGTACTAATTAATTGCTGGATGGTGTTATCTTCTGTCTCTTAGGATCTAGTGCTCATTCAAACCTCAGGGGGAAAAAGTCATACCCAGAAAAAAGGTCTTATTAACCAATATTCAAGTCCCTTCACTTTTATGGGTAATATAATTCTTCATTTCTAGGATTTATTTTATGATTGTGAGAAAGAAAACCCACAGCAGTCTGCAAATTATGCTCTGTTCTGTTCACCTTCAATATGCTAATTACTCAGCTAGGGATGTCCTTCAGTTAATTAAGTATCACTTCCTTACCACACACAATGTCCTGGCTTTGATCCTCAGCATTGAAAATAAAAGATAGATAACGAAAGAAGACAGACAGTCAGACAGAAGATACACAGATAGACAGATGACAGATAGATGCACAGATAGATAGACAGACATAGATACAATAGGTACATAGATGGCACATAGTTCATATGTAGGTACATAGAAAATTGATTGATGAAATGTGACAGATGATAGATAGATAGATAGATAGATAGATAGATAGATAGATAGATAGATAGATAGATAGATAGACATAAATACAATAGGTAGATAGATGGTACATAGTTCATAATCAGGTACATAGGAAATTGATTAATGAGATGTGACAGATAGATAGACAGACAGATAATTATTGGTAGATGGTACATAGTTCCAGGTAGATAGGAAATTGATGAGATACTCCAAATATGTAGATAGATGAGAGAGAGATGATAACTAGAAAGATGACAATAGTGACATAAAGATAGATATTGATTGTAGGTAGATTGATGATGCATAGGTAGTTGATAGATCAATAGATAGATTTATACCCACGTAATATACAGGCAACTGCCAATCTGTGTCCCAGCTTCTTGTCAGTCCCTCATTGTACAACTTTTCAGTGTTTCCACTTGAGACTTCAAAGAAATGATTGCTACTTAGCACTGTAAACAAAACTGAACTCTAATTTGTCTGAAATTCTGCCCAACATCAGCCTTCTTCATCCCAGCAAGTGGAACTCCATACTTCAGCTTCTCAAGACAAGGCTTCTGAGTATTCCACTTTTTAAAAAGGGGTAGTAATAATAGTAGGTGTGTGTGCGTGTGTGTGTGTGTGTGTGTGTGTGTGTGAATGTAAAGGTCAGAGGACAATTGTGGAGTTGGTTCTTTTCTTTTATATTTAAGTGGGTTCCAAGGATTGAAGGAGGATCTCCCAGCTTGCACAGCAAGCCCCTTTACTGACTGAGTCAACTCAGAGCCCCAAGAATACATTGTGGTTGCTTCCTTTTCCCAGATTCCACAATAAATTAATGATCAAAGTCTACCATTTCTACATCAGAATCAATCTTTCCTCACTGACCACTACTCCGGTCTAAACTTCTAAGTGAGAAGTTCCCACCTCTGGGCACATTTGAATTTTAAGTGGGAGGCTTGGTTGAAAAATACTATCTTCTTGAATGTTGGAACTCAATTAATAATCCTGTGTTCCTAAGGCACACTGGGATGACTCATTTAAATGCAGTGACTAGATTATGGCAAATGGTTCAGGAAAAAAAAACATATCAGCTCAGAACCCAATTCACCACCTAGACTGAGAAATCTCAGAGATACTATATGGTAGGAAGAAGAGATACTGGGGAAAAGAGAGCCTCCCTGATAAAAACAGACAATGTTAGTCTGTGCACAGTAAGTCATGGGACTGGAAAGACAGTTTAGCCAGCAGGTGCTCACCTGACTTCAGTCTCCAGTACCCACACAGAAAAGCCAGGTGTGATGTTGGATGTCCTCCTTTATATGCCTTGCTTTTATTGGTTGATGAAAAAAGTTGTTTCAGCCAATGGCTTAGCAGAGTAAAGCTAGGTGGGAAGTCCGAACAAAGATACAGAGAGAGAGAGAGTAGGCAGAGTCAAGGAGACACCATGTAGCCACCAAAGGAGGAACATGCCACACCTGTAAGCCACAACCTCATGGCAATACACAGATTAATAGAAATGGGTTGATTTAATAGTTAAAGCTAGTCAATAAGAAGCCTAAGACATTGGCCGAACAGTATAACTGATAATAAGCTTCTGAGTGGCTATTTCATAAGCGGCTGTGGGAACTAGCGATACCCAGTGGGTGGAGAGAAATCAGTCCAGTGGGACCAGGCAAGATGGAGAAAAGTCTTCTGTCTACACCAGGTGTGTGGCATGAGTCTGTAATTCTAATGCTAGCAAGTTGGTGAGGAGAGGATCCTAAGGCCCATTGGCCTGCAAAGCCTCACCTGGTTGGTAAGTAAGAGGCCAATAGGATCTTACAAAATATAGTGGATGGTGCATAGGAGCAACCCTGGAGTTTTACCACACACACACACACACACACACACACACTCACATAAATCCATCAAGCCATTTCTTTCATCATTACGCTTTATTTTGGCAAAGTTAAGGAAAAGATAACTATAATTATTATATTGGTGATAATCCCCTGGTACTGAAAAATTAATAAATAGATTGTCATGCTACCCTTGCCATGATACTTGAAAGTACTGTTTATTGTGAGCGTGTGTCCTGTCAATGATACATTAGTAAGGAGATGATTTTCTCAAGAAGAGGGAAACACTAGCTCTGGACCCACACTGATTTTGTAAGGCTGATGAAAGTCTCTAAGAATCTGAAATCACCCCTCAATACTGTAAGCCTCCCCCGCCACTGAAGCTGGGTACTGGTGCTTTTGTTGTTGCTTTTCCTTTGTTTTATTGCAACCAGCATCAGTCAGACCAAATCGTTTCTTCTGGGGAAATTGTATTTGTCTCAACACGATATAAGAAAACCAAAGACAATTACATTATGCAACCTGCCACCAAGGCTACAGATGACATCAGAGCCTAGGGCTGCTGTGCTGGATGCTGGCCCAAAAGACTCTTGGGACTTCATATGCTCAACAGTACATTCTGGTGATCTGAACCCCAATCTTTACTGAAGTACCAGGGCGGCATTGCTGCATCTCACCAATCACCTCCTAAAAAGTAACAGGTACACAAATCAAGGTCGTTATTTCCTCAACAGCTACTCTGCCAGAACTGACACTGGTTCCTCTCACAATGAGGTCAGCTGCCCATATGAACTGATGAAGCTGGGTTAAAGGCTCCTCAAACAAGTTCTGAACTCATGCATTTCATTCATATATTGTAATTAAAAACACAGTGAGAGTTGGGGGAGAAAGAGGAGGAAGAAGAAAGAGACAGATATTTTCCCTTTCCCTTCCAGCTATAGAGCTCAGAAGAGCAAGCCTGATACAGCATGCAGAAAGCATACAGACAGGAGGAGGTGAAGATTCAAGGAACTTGCCAATGATCTTAACCTAATAAATCTTCAGGTCAGTACAGCATGGGCCATAAAGTAAAAGGACCTCACTGCTATTGAACCCATGAGAAAGTCAATAGCATCCTCAGCCTCACCGTGGTAGTCTCATTAAAGCCTTCAACATCTCGTTGCTTAAGCTTCACATGCCTCCCAGAGGAAATGCTGACTCCAAAAAGGGGAGTTTATAAATTATGGGTCATTTTTTCACTGAGCACTAAGCTAGTTATAACCCCCGCTCAAAAAAAATAAAAATAGTAGCAAAGGAAGCCAACACTGGGTTATGTTTCTAGGGCTTCATTAAGTCAGTGGCTGTTCTGGCTAGCTTTTGCTATCATCTTAGCACAACTTAAAGTCATCTGAAAGGAGAGCCTTAGTTTAAGAATTGTCTTAAGCAGACTGGCCCATAGGCATATCTATGTGGAATCATCTTGACTATTAACTGATATGGGGGGTAGCCCATGTACCCACTGTGGGTAGTACTATCTCTAGGCAGGTGGTGTTGAATTGCATCCAGCGTCTAGCTAAGTATAAGCTGGCCGGCAAGTCAGCAAGCAGCATCCTCCCAGTTCTGTCCTTCTTTGGCTGTGGAGTCAGTTTTTTTCTCAGAGCTAACAATGTGTGGAATAGCAGGCAAGCTTGCCTTCAAGTTCCTACTTCGAGTTCCTGCTCTGATGTCCCTAAAGAATGGACACTGCCATAGAATTCTAAGCTGAGAGGAAACCTTTCTTCCCTCACTGTTTCTGGTCAGAGTATTTGTCCCAATAATAGAGATCAAGCCAGAATAGTAGAGTTCAGAGGCTACATGAATTCTTCTTTATTTTGCACTCAACTTATTTATTTGTGGGAGGAAGCATGTGTCACGCACACGTGTGGAGGTCAACTTGCAGGAGTTGGTTCGTAACTTCCACCATGTGTGTAATAGGGACAAATTCAGGTCAACATGACTGACACCAGCAGCCTTGACACATTAAACCAACTCAACCGCCACACAGCTATGAAAGTGTTACACCAGACTCATCAGGCACACATGGAGTTCTTTTAGATAACAGGACTAGACTGAGTGACCAGAGAGATGGCTCGGTGTCTAAGAGAGCATACTGCTCTTGCAGACAACCCAGGTTCAGGCCCCAGCACTCATGCTGATAGTAGCAACTGTCTGCATCTCTGCTTCTAGGAGATCTGACATCCTCTTATGGTTCTGCAGGCATCTACATGCATGGGGTACATATCAATGCACAGGGGAAAAGTGTGCATTTAAACACTCACATAAATAAAAATCAGATAAATATAAAAACTGAGGTTGCTTATGGCCCTAGAACAAAGTTTATATCTTATATTCTAAGATGAATCATAACAAAATGAAAGTAGGCAGGAAAACTGAAGGTAAACAGATAAATCAAATTCATAAAACAATAAGCTTTACATAAAAACAAAACAGTTGAAGAACAGAATACCAAAACAAAATGATAACTATATTCTTGGAGTTACATTGTTGATTTCTAGAAAGTTATCAGTGCTGTGCATAATTTATGAAAATCTGTAAAATATGTGGGTAGGGAGATAATTTTATAAAGTGTCTGCCACAAAATCATGGGGACCTAAGTTTGGCACCCAAGGATTCATGTAAAAAGCCAGGCACTGTGGCATGTGCCTATATCCCCAGCCCTGGGAGATGTGGTGGAGAAACCGGTGAATCACTGAAGCTGACTGACTGGCCAGCAGAGCTGACATAACCAGCTCAGACATAGTAAAAGGTCACTAAAAAATAAAGATGGTGGAGCTGGAGAGATGGTTTTAGACCTAAGAGCAGCCCTTGTCCTCGCAGAAGACCCAAGTTCAATTCCCAGCGCCTATATGGCAGCTATAAATCCTCTATAACACCAATTTCAAAAGATCCAATCGCTTCTTCAGGCCTCCACAGGCACCAGCATGTATGTGGTGCACAGATACTCATGCAGGCAAAACACATAAAATTATGATTATTATTATTATCATTATTACAATCATTATCATCATTATTATTATATGGTGATGATGCTAAAAGTTTAAATTAAAAAGGTGAGGAGAAATACCCAGAGTCAATGTCTGGCCTCTACACACATTTGCACATAAATATACATGCACACGTACACACCACAGCCCAGCACATGCACGCAAAGAAATACATATGTAGATAATTGGCTAATAATTTTCCTTACATGGAAAAATAAAATACTGAAGAATTAATGTGAATTTAGGATTACAGATTAGTGGCTTCTAAAGCAATACCAATGTTATAACTAAGATTCAGGACACAGGGAAACCGCGGAGATAAAGGAGGAATTAATTCAATCATTGCTTTAATATTATCTTTATCAATGAAAGACAGTGCAAAAACGCAGTTGGTCTTGATCTCCCACCTGTTTCTCCATGAGGATGACTCTCCCGAGTAACTGATCCTCCAAGCCTCTTATAGTGACTGTGAAGTCAATGATGGAGGTCCTAGCACTTATTTCTGGGGTATAGGCTGGATTCGGCAGCTTGGTAGTAATATAGAGTTTAAAGCCATCCATAACATCTACTTCCTTGTCACCAACTTTCACCTTTATTTAAAAAGAAAGTTAAACAGAGAAGAGATACTCCTGAGTTCTTTACATATTACATTAGTTATTGATTGGATCAATTTGTTACTGAATTTAATTTGTATAGCAAAACAAGAAAAACTATAACTGGGTACTCACAGAGCTTCAAGATCCTGTTAAGACAGCAGAGGACAGGACAGAAGAGAAGGAGAAAGAGACAAAAGGAAAGAAAGGGGAAGTTAGCTAAGAGCTCTAATTATACCATGTAAAAGGCAAAGAATTTGTTGTCAAAAGTGTCGTGACTAAGCCAAGGAACTGAGAAAAAGGTAACTCATAATTTGCTTGGAGCTGGAGAATGATGAGAAGGTTTGCTACTCACAAACTGAGGTTTTGGAAGTCCCACAAGCAAGGCCCAAAAAATGGCATGAGAAAGCAGGGTGGGAGCATTTGTATAGAGTTTATGGCAGGCAAGGGATGGGGCCAGGATGAAGACTCACGGACACACATGTGACTTCAGTTTCTAACCAGCCATGTAACAGAGTTCAAGGATTTCATAAGTGTGCCCATATCTGTACAGACAAAGTGCGGAGGTGGGGGTGGGGGACATGAAAGTTCTTAAAGATTTCAGTAGTCAAAGATCAAAATAGAATCCATTTCTTTGTTACAGAGGTAAAAGAGACAAACATGAGAAACGATTGTTCTTCATTGACTTAGTGTCAACTCAAGGAAAGCAGAAAAGTAGCCCTCCCCAACCCCTGCCAACTCCAATTGCTGCCTCTTGAGAAAACTGTGTCTCATCTACTGGGATGCAATATGCTCTACATATTGCTACCAATGGGTTTAGCCTACCTTAAAGGTAGATCCAGACTTAATGAAGTTTTTTTCCAAAACATTGTCCAGAGCAGGATCAAGTTCCTCCCCAACATCTTCTATAAGTAATGGCCGTCCAAGGGAAAGGCTGTCCTCCAGGTGGTTTCTGAAGTACTTATGGGTTAGAGATGTAGTCTACAAAGGGGATGGTTCAAAAGGTTACTCTGGAGGGACAAACTCATGATGCAATGGACAGTGATGTCATGTGAGCTCTAAATACTCTGCCATGGGAAACAAACAAGGACTTTGGAAGCCTTGACATTGAAACCATACTACATGAAATAATGGGGAAAGCTTAAATGTTTTCATGTTGCCTTTAGTAGACAAACTGTATCCCCTGCTGAAACACTTAAAAGTTGTGTGGGGCATCTCTGCTTCTTTCTATTCCTGTTGGTAGACAACAAGAAGTCTGTTCATAAGCACAACACATGTAGAACGATGTGGTTCTGCCTTTTCTGATTATCAAAGAAAGCCATAGCATTTACAGACAAGAGTCTGAGCCATGAGTCACTGAGATATGGTGCTAATAGATGTGACCAAAAATGGAAACAATAAGTTTGTGGAAAAGACTTTGTTATCAGACCTAAGCTTATATCTTATTTAGGATTCCAAACAAAACCTGTAAGACATTCAAATATTTCTCTCGCCACCCAACCTTTCCTTGGAGATCTATAGAGAAATACAACTTGAAGTATATAAATGTGCTCAAGAGGAAATCACCTGGAGTTCATTTTGACTTTCTTTATTTTTAATCCAGATCTTGCCTTGAATCTGTGGATCAATTAGCAGAGGATAGCGAGATGCTTTTGTGACAATGATCCCATTCTGAATAGACAGATCGTCATTTGGAAGACCTTGCAGATTCCACTCACTGATAGTAGGGGCATCAATCAGCATCTCATTAAGATTTAGATCATTCCCAAATGGAATTTTACGTGCTTTCATTTCCTTCTTCCAATCATTTAACAGCAGATCTCGAAACTCTTGGTTAAATGGACCAGAATATGACAGGAAAGCTGTTGCCAGCAGCACATCCCCTAAAATAGAAAGGCAAGCACCCCTAAAATATTCTCTGACCATCCATACAATTGTGTAAGTCACTAAAATTGAAAAAGTAGTATAAAACTGCAACTATTCTTTTAAACTAAATTATACAAATCAACCTATAAGCATGGGCTACAAATGCCTTGATAAATAAGTGTGAGTTTGATTGAAGTTGAACAGAGTCTAATTTTCCAATTGAGAAACAACTGTCAGAATTCAAGCATTGGGCCATTATAACTTTGTTGTAAGAACGTGATCTCTAGGAAGGAGGGTGGTAAAAAAAAATGTATAGCTCAATAAAAAACAATTAAAAAATAACAGAGAAGACAAAGTCTTCATCAAAATACCCTTAATCAATATTCCCACACTTATCAAAGCATTTGAAAGTGAACTACAAAGAAGTGTGAAGGTCATTAGCCCATTAAATCAGAATACATATGTACCAGACAATTACCTGTCTCCTTGAAATTTTACTAGATACACAAACACATAGAGGAATTTGAAACAAGCAAGTGTTGTTTGATTAAAGCTTAAGGCTTCTGACTCCATCACAGTCAACACACGGTCTCATTAATAAAAGAATGTACATACCTACAAGTCGTTTAGTTTGTGCAGCAAACTCTTTGCTTTGCTCTGTCCATCGTTCCTTTTCACCTGCCAAGCCACTGATGAGCGTAGACGCTGTCTGCATTTTATGCCTGCATCGCTCTGCATCTTCAAGCAAGGTCTGAAGAAGGCCAAAACCAGAAGGAAACATTTCCTCAGAGAAAGTAGCTCCTAGTTGAAATGGGTAGCTTTAAAACATTTATTGTCTGCCTATCTTGGGACATGGAAGGCCCATTTCACAGGAAACACAGATTCTATGTCCAAGTGTTTGTGTTGGCCCCGTTCTGTCTCTAGTTCTCTATCGGGTGTCTTGAACCCAGCAGCCAAATCCTCTTAGGTGTCACTAACAGAAGATGGACATTCCTGTCACTCACTAGTAAAATCACACAGGGTAGCATCATGTAGCACAAAATATGTAAAGAATATAAATTTTTAGAAAAACACAGTTAAGAATATCTCCCATGCTGAACCCTGCGGTCACCCATGCTTTATCTAAAGCAATACTTCATTTCACGTCACAAAAATCTTAGATTACCTTCTCCTCATTGTACTCCAAGGAATCTGTGTAAATTTCAGCCTCATTTAACTTATGCCTATATTTTAACCTTTCCTTGAGCCAGAAAAAAGAACTTTAAAGCAGACTTCCATACATTACTGCCAGTCAGAGCCCAATCCTATGCCCAGTCTCTGGTTCTGATGATGGAGCACAGGGCCTCAGGCGTGCTAGATATGCACTGGGCAATTGCACTACACACCCAGCACAAATACTTCTTGGAGTCTGTGTTTAAGAGATGACTGTCAGTGCTATGGGTGAAAGCAGAGAAAATAAAGTATGGACAAAAGGTGTACATCAGTAGATGTCCATCTACAACAAGACCATCCTGCACATTTTTACAGGATAAGTTTAATGGTAATATCTATAATCGTATGGAAAGTTTAAACTGTTCAATGCTTTTCTTTAGTGGGATAACTTCAACCACCATTTAAATGATTATAGTGTGCTGATATAAGTACTCTATACTGATTAAAACGATCTTGCAAGTTTTTATGACCAAAAAAGTTCGCAATATTTTATGAAGTTAATATCTTCGATAATAAAACAGTTGGCACTGAGGGCTCTGTTTTTAAATGGGCCTAAAGTATATGCAAAATATATAGCATATGTTCTGGCCCAAGAGCCAAGAATTATTTATATTCCTCCCCGGGACTGCCTAAATACATTTTCTGTAATGAATAGACTGCTGTTGTAAGAATAACACAATACAGTGTCTGGCAAAAGGGAGATACTTAACACAATTGTTTTCACCTTCCTTCTGGAGTTTTGTCTTCTCCTTTAGTTAATGAAAAATAACCTAAAATCCACTTCTGCAGCATAACCCCACTACATATGTCCATTTGCCTCCTCCCAACAATAAAGATACCAGCTGTATGAAGTTTGGTTCCATGTAACTTATTTAAAACAATGTTTTCAGTTGAAAGATATTCTTAATTGCATTTTCTCATCCCTACTTATATGCAGCCAACTTAAAAAAAAAAAAAACCTTCTAGGCCTTCCCTGCCTGTCTTTGTTCTCTCGGTACCCAGCCTTCTCTGGATGCTGCAGCATAGGCCAAGAGTGGTTTGTGTACAGAAAGGCAGACTGTTCCTGTGGTCTCAACTAAAGGTCGGGTACAGAATCCCCTTGGTTCAGCTCTGTGGTCTAGTCTCTCCTAACCAGCCGGGAAACTGGCTCAGAAGGCCAGAGAAATTGGACCCTACAGCAAGGTACTGTGTCCTTTGAGGACAGTAGCCAGGACACTCGTTGAAGGAACCATGCAAGCCTGGGTTACAATGAACTGCAGACTAGAGCCCTTTGGAAAGGTCCATGAGCCCCTGTCACCTTCATCCAGCCCTAGGAATGATGAAAACGTGGCAGAAATGAGTGAAGGTATTCGGAAGGCCATCGCAGAAAACTCAAGACTGATTTATTTTTTAACTTAAACTTGAAATTTGTTGAAACTCAAGTTTTCAAGCCATGGTAATATTTTTACAGTAGGAGTTCTTAGGTGTTCATTTGTCTCAAATTGTGGGTCATGACCCATTTGGGGGTCGAACAGCCTTTCCCATGGGTCACCTAAGTCCATCAGAAAACACAGATATTTACATTATGATTCACAAAGTAGCAAAATTATAGTGCTGAAGTAGCAATAAAATAATGTTATAGTTGGGGTCACTACGACATGAGGAACTGTGTTAAGGGTTTGCAGCATTAGGAATGGTGAGAACCACTGCTCTAAACCGACAACAGATGCCCCAGAACAGCAATAACAAGGACTGGGATGAGTAAATGCAGCCCTGCTAAAACGTAAACACAATAACCTAGAGAGGAATCTTTTATTCATGCGTGCTTATGCATACAAGTGACTATCCAGAAAGACAGAAATTCATGCTTTTTCCACCTGCTTTTTAAAGTGGATCTGAAGCTGCGGTGTTAATCTTCTCCTCGGGCAAGCAAACTCCCTGGCTATAAATATGCACACCCATGCAGGTGCTACTGACTTACTTCTGTAAACGTCTTTAGAGATGCTCTCACACAGCTTCCAAGAGATTTTGCTCTTTAAGGGAAGCAGCGTATATTCTGCACACAATGAAACTGCAGTCACAAGCAGGTGTCTTAATCTGGACAGGGGCCACTTCCATAAAATATTCAAAGGAAGAGTCAATACAGCTCCCATTTGCCAAACACAATACAGGGTTCGCAGTTCCAGACTACGTGGGGCTGAAAGCTTATGTCATTGGTAGGGGAGGGCTTTAAAAATAGATCTTCTGCAAATATGAAATACATAGGTATTTAAAACAGGGGGTGGAGAATCATGGAAATGGTTTTGTGACTTAGACACTCCAGTGTCTTTTCTCTGAATCACTTCAAGCATTTTCGCTGAATGCCAATACGCAAATATCTGCAGAGCCCAACCCAGCCTCCTGTCACCATAAGACTGTCAGTCTTGGTGACCCAAGCACTCATAGCCACCTACATGACTGAAGAACCCTGAAGTTTCAGCTGCATGAACTCTGCATTAAATCCACATGGATTTCAGGAGGAAGGGGGTCTTTGAGGGAACTGGGTTTTGTGTAATAGATGACAAGTATATGAACCTAGGTTTTTTTAACAAGTACAAACACCTCTCTTCTCCTACCCCTATGTGCCTATGTCTCTATATCTCTCTGTCTCTGTCTGTCTGTGTGTGTGTGTGTGTGTGTGTGTGTGTGTGTGTGTTGAGAATTTGTAAACAATCACTGTAATTAGAGCATGCTCCTGTGGTCAACTACATCCATGTAGCAGGAAGGCCTTGAGTCAACATCAAAATATCCAAGTCTACTCAAGGCTCTTACTAACCAGCTGAAACCCAGAACTCTCTGTGTCTTGCCTACTATATAAAGTATCTGCCTCACCTAACTATAAAACTGTTCGAAAGACTAAATGTAATGATGCAGGGATCCTGGGATGACCTAGGGATCATCACTATCCACATGCGTAGGAGACCTGGCGTAGTTGTCTCTTACAAGCAGCTTCTGTCAAAGTGGACCAGCTTGAAGATTAACAACAGTTTTCAGTGTTTGTGAGAAACAAAGTCAACAGATCAGAGAGTGTAGTAGAAACCATGGGCCTCGAACCAGGCCAATGGCTCTTTGCAATGGACACTTGCAAGTAAAGCAATCTATCTGGACAAAGGGGTTTGCTGCATGACTCAGTGTGTCACAATGCAGCTTCCATGGTGAGATTTTTCTTTCCTTTTCCCCACTTTTGCCTCTTAAATTTTGTTTTATTTGGGGGCTTCAGGGGCAGAGGAGGAAAACAAAGGGATGGACAAATAAAGCCAAGGGCTCAGTGAAGAATCCTGTGCTATGCACTTATTATACATAAAACTCGGTGAATTCTTACAGAAAGCCTAGCTGTCAGACAAAGAGAGCATAGGAACGAGAGCTCAAAGGAGCCAGCAGAAGGGACAGACATCTCCCCCCTGTGCCACGCCTTGGCTACCTGCTTTTCACTCGTGGCCTGTTCATACTCGGCCTGCACCACATCGAGCTCTGCTTGTTTGTCATCCAGCTCTGCCTGCGCCTTCTGCAGGTCCTGCATGGCCAGCACGTGACGATTCTCTTGCACTACCAAGTTGGCCTGCAGGGGACACAGGGTGAGGGCAAAGCAGGAAGTCCACCAAACACCCACAGTTTAGAGGGTAAGAGTTCAACAATGGCACAGGCTTACGCCTGTGCTTTCTACGTCTGCAATCACCTCTATTCGCATTCATCTGAAACAAACATTAACGTGAATTTGTCATCCATGTTTATAAGCATAAATTAATTATAAACTATTAGAACACCAGTCAGCTAATCTGTTTTCTATAGGAAAAATAACCTAAAAGTTATATTAAGCTACAGAGGCCAAAAGACAAAATGAAAACTTTTAAATGTTTGTTTAAAAACCATTTCATAAGCCACTAGTGTAGAGGACAGGCTAGATTTTTCCTGTCTGAAATATGAACCCCGGAAAAAGTTTTTCATTGTTTTGCCTGCTTTGGAGGTATTTGTTTAATGGTTTCAGTTCCCTATTCTTAAAATAGCCACAATAAAACAAAATAAAAATATGTTTGTGTGGAAAACACAGAAAGAGTGCCACATACTTCTCATGACCGACCAGTCTTGTGCTATGCTGGAATCTCCAGTGATCATATTCTCCATGATGTCAGTGAGCATGACATCAATTATTTGCTCTGAGATTCTCTGATATGAATGAGTCTTTGATCCTTTACAGAGTTCTGGGATCCTGGGACTAGCCCTCTACATTCTGAACTATCCCCTTGATACTCTGGATTATTTCATCATAGCTATTTCACTTCTTGGGTAGCTGATACATACAAGGGAGTTTTGGCTTATGGTTGGAAAAAAATCAAATTTACAAAACCAAAATCAGGCCCCAAGAGATGGTCCTTAAGACATGAATATTAGGGTTTGTATATTTAAAGTACTCACCGCTCTGCTCAAGACTGAATGTCTGTTTAATAGTGATGGTGAATATAGAAAAGATGTACATAAATTCAGGGACTTGGGGAAAGAGAGGCTTACCCTCAAGATCACATTACATTACAAATAGCTGACATCCTTGCCTGAGATGAAAAGAAGGGAAAGGGGAAGGCTACATCTCCCTTCATCAAAGAGCAGCAATTTCTGGCCCCAGAGTCTATATCTTAACCCTGTCTCATTCATAGGATTCTTTTTCATAAGATCTTGAACACTGTTGGAAAGTTCTGTGCTATTATTATTATTCCTGTTTTATTTTTAAGTGACTCACAACAAACTCGGTGCCTTCACAGAGAATTGGTTCATGCTTAAAGCTCCTGTGCCTTCAGATTTGCGTTATAGAAGAAAGAAACACCCTTGTCTCTGTCTTTCAGAATCTCACTCTCCCTATGGGTCTGAGGACAAAGACACTGGCTGCCAGGGCACCTGAGCTGCTGTGCAAAGATGGGGCCAATTAACCTGGAGGCTTCCCAGTCAAGGATCCCACAGCTCCCTCTAAGAGTCCTACCTTCAGAGGCAGCACCTCCTTGTTTATAGAAAAAAAGGAAGCCATGGCTTTAGTCCAGGAACAAAGACCAGCTACATTCCCACATACACGTTTGGCAGTCTCGATGTTATAGTCAGCCATTTCAAAGTAAGGATTCAAAAATTCTATCACTTCTTCATTGATCGTGTCTTTGGGGAACTGCTGTGGAAGGAGAGAGTAAATCGTATCAGAATACTTATTCTATGGGTATATCCAAACTCACATTCTGTGTTCGGCATAAATGGAACTAGTAAGCTGGATGAATGGTATGGCTTTTTGTCAGGGTCTCCGGGTACTGGATGGAAGTCTTACAGCTGAAAGAACAGTATGGAGTGATTACAGAAGTCTGCCAGCATGCACTCTGTTCTGGCAGTGCAGACACCAGCCTACTAAAATATATTGGGATCCAGCAAACGATTAAAGTATTTAGGTGATGAGCACTAATAGAGTTACTAGAATTTCAAAAGGCAATAAAAAATGTTTTCCATTAATCCTAAATAGGTAAATTACAAACCCATAATATCAGCAACGAGAAACAAACACATGCAGCCGTATTCGGGATAAGGACATATAGATTTAGCATTTATCAGCAACAAAATGCTTAATACATTCCGACAGAAGTCCTATTAAGCTCACATGAAATGTGAGTGTAATAACGTGGACATTGCACCTTGAGAATGATGAATTAATTTTTAAACATAGAACTATCACAAATATGAGAGAATTATTATCTAATAGAGAAATATAATTTAAAACACAGCAGAAATGGATTTAGAATGTTTTCCTGCATCCGGAAGGGAAGTCCAGCCAAAGATGAAATTGAATGTTTAAAAGATGGTGTTTCCTCTTCTAAAAGGATGATTGTTTTACAAATAAAAATAAATTTAAAAATTCCATGCACCTAATAATTGAATGAAATAAACCTTATAGAACATGGATAGAAGTGTACAACCCCTTTCTTTTAGACCTTCGTTGTCACAAGTTTCTTTCATGAGACTTAGAAAACAGTGGGGACAGAGCTCCCATAAGCAGTGAATTCTTCATCACAAGGGACAAGTCTGGAGTCACTCACAAACAATCCATACAAAGTCCAGTTGCACTGCTGTGTGGTCTTACGTGTCTTATGTAGTCTCACATAGTCTCAGTGTCACTTGTCCACATACCTGGACAAGTCTATGTCCACTAATGTCACAAGCTACTCATTGCCATAGCAGATGGAAGGCACCTTAAATGTCATAGCTTCAGCAGCCACATGAATGATGCTGAATTAAAAGGTCGTACTGAAGTTGCAGCTTGTGAAATAAGCAGGGGTTGGGTATTCAGTTGTCTCAAGATCTAAATCTGGGAGATAAGACAGTATAACTTCTAGAAGGAAATGTAAGGGGATTTGTTCTTCCTCAGGGGGGAGCCAAGACCTAAATGGAACACGAAAAGTGCTATTAAGTAGAATATCAATAAAAATTCCTATATTAAAATTAAGAACTCCTGCTTAGCAAAAGACAGTATCAATAAAATGAACAATTAAGCCAAGAAGCAACTGGGGATATCTATAGCAGTCATAAAATATTTGAATCCAACAGGCAAACAGCATTAGCAATGGGCAGGGAAAATGGTTTAGTACTTAAGAGAACTCGCTGCTGTGGCAAAGGATCCAAGTTCCTTACAACCACCTGGTTGCTCACAGCCATCTGCAAGTCCTGTTCCTTTGCTTTTGGTCTCTGTAGGTACTGATGCATACATACAGACATACATACATACAAGCAAACACTCATACACATAAAGTGAAAGCATCTACAAAATACTCCCATACCAAAGGCTAGGGGAACATTGCAGAAGAGGGTGAGAAATATTGTGAAGAGAAAAAAAAAGCAGAAAGTTTTCTGTGAGATCATATCTCCTTGGAATGCCAGACACTACACCCATAAAGTCTTACCCACGTGAACTCCCAAATGTGAGCTGAGCAAGGAGAACATCAATAAATGTGCCAAAGTAGACAGGGAAAAAACAAGAGCTTCAACACTGCACGAAGAACTACAGGCAACAAGGAAGGCTGAGGGGAGAGAAACAATCTTCCTGGAGGAAGATCATTCTAATTTCTTATCCAATACTGAATGGTTAGCCTGAAAACACATATACAGATAACACTATACAGACTGAGCAAGTTAATGTTTAGGAATATATGTTTATTACATATATGTATGTAAAATAATGAAAATGAGACCGTGAACTTGAAGGAGAGCGAGGAGGGGTCAATGAGAGGGTTTGGAGGGAAGAAAGGGAATGGGGAGATGATGCAATTATAAGTTCAACAAAGAAAAGAATTAACTAAAGAGAGAGAAGGATCCAAATATCCACTTAACACAAAAATTCCTGAAAGGTTCACAAACCCACCAAGAGATTTTTAGCATCATTAGTTGTCAGTGAAATGCAAAATAATTCCCTAACTAAAAGAAGCCGCTACCATCAGACCCACAAGGATAGTGAAAAGCAGGAAATAAGGAGGCTGCGGAGCACCGCACAGTGTGCCTTGGTGCTGAGAGTGTAAAATGGCAAGACTTTTTAAAAACTCTTTTGCACAGTCTACAAAAATTAATTAAAAGTGTATAATCTATAACTCAGAAATCCTACTCTTGAAAATATGACAAGCAGAAATACATACATACAGGCCCCAAATATCCTGTGTATAGGTACAGACAGCAGATTCATCTATAATAGCCGAAACTTAGTAACAACCCCAAGGCTTGTTTTTGTTGGTCCGGTAGGCAAATGAAAACATATTCCAAAGGGTCTTACGGAAAATAAGGGTAAACATTTCCGAAAATGAAGCACTGCACTGAACATTCATATACTGGAAAGCTCTAACTAAAATCGAATGGGAAAGTTGCCTTTTGCCACAACAGGAGTAAATCTCACCTATAGAGTGAATAAAGGTCAAAGCAAGGCTTCATATGTGACTTTTCATGTGTTAATTTCCAAAAGACAATGATGATGATTAGGGGGAAATTATGGCAGGTAATTTTCTGGGTTTAAGCATGAGAGAGATTCTAAATATATATATATATATATATATATATTTCTTTTTGGTGATGATGCATAGGTATATACACATTCATCAAGTGGTATACTTAAAATGTGTACATTACAAATACAAAATGAAAATTGATGAATTACTCCTCCAATAGTACTGATGTGCACATTAAATTGTAAATACGGGCACAGACAGCGGGCAAACCAACAATTTTCATGAGAAATACCATGTCTGTACCAAACATGTACAGACTTCTTTCTCGCCATTTTTCCCTAAGCAATGCATTATAACCAACTGGACATGATGGCCCTGGAGAGGCTGCAGCAGGAAAATCATGAGTTCAAGTAGGCTATAGAGTGGGATATAGACCATCTAACAACAAGGGCAAAAAGTATAGCGACCATCTATGCAGCATTTACACTGCGTTAGTAATCTAGCAGTCATTTGCAGCACACAGGAGGCTATGCATGGGTATATACAAAGCCTATGTCATTTTACATGAGGAACCTGAGTATCCTCACCTTTCTGTGTCTACTGGGAGTCCTGAAAATAGTGAGAGATAGCTGCATTTGTATTTACATGCAGTCAATACCTACATTTACTTAGACTCATTAGAACAACTTGATCACTTTCTTTGGAGTATGTGGGTCACCATAGCTGAAAATATCCAGAAAAGGTCTCACACCCATGCCTTACATTTGAAAGAGAAAATTCTACTACAAAAGTACTCACATCCTTTTTCAAAATACACATGTAGAATGAGTTACTTTTAGAAATGAATTCTATCAAAAGATTCAACCAGCTGGGTCCCCCTCCTCATCCATTAGCACTGAAAGGCCAACCTGTAGGTTCTGGAGAAAGTTCCCTGCTGTCATCAGTTTTAAAGATTCCTGCCAGGAAGGCACGGTACAGCTTTTTTCCAGGTCAATTTTCACCGGGTTGACCTTCCTCTGAAACAGCAGCAGCACACAGTCCATAATCCGCATGATGAGGTGAGGGGGTCTACCCAGTGTGCGCACTGTGGCGATGTCAGAGGGCTTGATGGTCTGTGGGGCAGGAGGGGGAGCATCCAAGCTTAGATAAGGAATTCAAACAAGCTGTCATGAATACATGCAACTGTTTCAACAGAGGACAGATAACACTTTTAAACTAAGAATCATAAGATATAGATGCACATTTATACCCAAAGAAATAAATGTCCTGCGAAGTCAAAATTCTTTACAATCCTTTTATAACTTTTATTTTTTAATTAGCTTAAAAGCCTGCAAAGTTTTAATTTTCTGTTCTAAGCTATCTTATTTTTCATTATTTAACAGGAGTGGTATGTGTATGTCAGTGCAGGTGCCCCTCCAGCACCAGGTTCCTCTAGACCTAGCGCTGAGAAGTTGTGATCCACCCAGTGGGTGTGAGAGCAACGGAAAGGAGTCTTCTGCAAGAACAGCATATTCTCTAAACCACTGAGCCTTTTCTTCAAACCCTAATTACAGGTTCCTTAATAGCATTTTCCACATATACAGCACTTTGGTTGACCCTTGCCATTCCTAGCTCCCTCCTGTCCCCAACTCTTCCTGTTCCCCTTTTGAACATCCACACACCCAGCAATCTGCCTCTCACTTTCATACAACACATATTCCACCAGCCTCCCCACTTTATTCCCTTAAAACCTCAGTTTTTAATACATGGAACTGGAACTATTTATATCTAGTGAGGTATCCCAGGCTTAGAAAGGCATGTATTGGATATTCACGCACTCTCAGATTCAGATGCTAGCTGATGATTTTTAGATGTGCACTTCTGTGGGATTGGGGTGTGCAGAGGCCAAGGTTTTACAATTCTAACAAGCAGTAAGAGGAGAGAAATGTTGTTCAGGAGATAAGGAGTTATGACTTCCCTAAAAGTGTACAAACTTCTTTGTGTTTTTTTTAAAGTGCCCTAAAACAAGATACTCAGCACTTAAGTGCTTATCAGGATTTGAAATGAGGAAAAAAATACTGTATTTGCGGTGGTTTTTTGCTCATTAGCTATGTAGGTCAAGAATCTGCCTCTTTCTAAAGCAATGCAGGCTGTCACAGTGGACTGACACCAGAGGGTAGCCTTGGGGCTGACAGATTAAATAATTAGAGGTTTCTTAGCTGGGAACTGACCTTTAAATGAAGGGACTTGGGCAATCCGCATTTCACACAGATCTCAGGAAGATTCTATTCCAGTTCTAGTATAGATACCCTTATGCAGCAAATTACTTAGCAATCAGCCTCTTTTTGCTTGGTAACACTGACCCCCTTCCCGAACTTTTTATGAAATTGGTATTGGGGAAAAGATGAGTCTAACACAGGCTTACTTCGAGGACACACAGTGCACACACCTGTGTGCCTGTGTGCACTGTGTCTGAAATGCTTCCGTCTCACCTACAGTCCCTGTCAGAAGAAGAACTTCCTCTGAGGATGGAGGACCCACTCACACTGGACTTGGTGGTTCGCTGTGAGGAGATGGGTTTCAACCTACCAGCATTTCTGACAGTTGAGCAGCTAGAAAAGAAAACTGGAGGTAAAGGACTAAAAGTGTTATTTGAGATGTATGAGTTCTGGGGGAAAAAGAGAGCAAGAGAGCAGCCAGTGGGGAGTTAGGAATTGAGTTACACTTCTACAAAAATGCATTACTACGTATGTTGACAGTTGTGCTCTTTTGTCAGGCTCTTGGGTAAAGGAGCTGCCACTGATGCTGTACCTGGAGACCAACATGCTTCCAATAACTATGGAACTCTATTTTCTGCAGGTGCAGTCCTATGACTACGATGTAAGACTATACACACGGCACTATGAGTGATTTATCATTTGAGCTTCCTTTCTTCTTGCTGCCATCTAGTTAAAGTCTGATTAAACATTAAGGCAGGAAGGGGCACATTTTCTTTAAATGATTCATTTATTTATGTTATGTGTATGGATGCCTGTATGTATGTATGTGCACTACCACTTGCATGCCTAGCTCTCGCAGAGGTCAAAAGCGGGAGCTGAATTCCTAGGACTGAAACTACGGATAGTATCGAGCCACTGTGTGGGTACTGGGTCCTCCAAGTGCTTTAAACCACTGAGCTATCTCTTCAGTCCCATGGGACATACTCTTTGCTGTTGGATTTTTTCAGGTTGATCTAACCTGAGACTACAATGTTAGAGTCTAGTTGTATCTGGAGTTTTCTTAGGACAGACAAACTATATTACATTTCAAGATCTCAGAAACATAAAAACCCAGTAAGAAACAGATAGGATCAATAAAGAAAATAATAAAATCCTCTTTTATACATGTTCCTGTGGTTGAATGCTAAGTGTCTTCCAAATATTCACAGTTGGTACCCAGAGTGATACTGTTGGAATATGAGGGGAAATTTTTGAAAGTAAAACACAGGAGAAAACCATTATGCAGCCCTGCCCTTTTGAAGGGGATATTGAGACTTCAGATCTTTCCCTCTTCTTTTGCTTTCTATCCATGAAGTGAGCCGCTCTGCTCCATGTGCCCCAGCCATATGATGCTGCCTCACACCAGACTCAAAACACTAAAACTAGGTAAAAACAAGCCTTATCTTTTCAGCCATGAATTACCTCCAGCATTTTGTTATAGTAACAGAAGCTGACTGACACCTTACTTCTGCTCCCACCTATGTCTACACCAATGGTTATATGATGCAGAATGTTTTAGCTGTCAAGAACTGCAACTTAGAGGAATACTAGAAACATTTGACAATGTGAAAAGACGATGCCAACTATTAACTCTTAAAGAAATGCTGGCCTTCTTTTAAAAAAAAATGCCTGAGAAGCTGTAAGATCTAGTCCTATGATTGCAGGTACCCTGAATGCAACACGGGTTTAAAGTTCTGGTTCCATGCCCTTCTTATCTTCACTATGCTGATCAAAGACTCTCTCATTACAGCCAAAGTGACATAACTGTGGAACAGGAAAGACCCAGGAGAGCTTGAAGGATGGAGGAGGATAGTTTAGCCAGAATACAGTAAGGAAAGTGAGAAACAATTAGAGAACACACTGTCAAGGCAAGTATAGCATAGAAAGTCAGAGAAAAAGAGAAGGCAATATCTTTATTATCTCAATAGACAAGAAAAGCATGGAACATTTGCTAATGTTGTTCATGATACTGGGAATTAACCCAAAAGCTTCATGTATTCCAAGCAAGCACTCTATGACTAAACTATACCATTGGGTCAGAAATGCCTAAAGAAAATAAACACCCTAAAGACTTGGATTAAAAAGAATCTAGAAATTTCTCAAGCACCATACCAAGAAAGTGGTAAGGGAACAGACTGTCATTATCAAGAAACGATCTATGCCCAACTGAGGTCATATAACTCGAGGTATCAGTATACAGCATAATTCTGTTTTTTTTCATTCATTTCTAAGCCAAGGATCAACAGCTTAAGGGAATAGATGAATAGAAATAAATTAAACGTAATCTTTAAAAATGAATCCTACATCGATCCTTCAACACTGACCTCCCTTGTAAGTCATTGTCCAGTTCACGGAACATAGTATATTTTTCAAGATACCATCTCCTTTTTTCATTTTATCAGTTCTGGTATGGCCACACAATTGCACTGCCTGGGTTGGAATGCCTCTGTCATTAACGGGCCACATTCAATCAGCAGTCTCTATTCAGACGATTCACAGACAGACTCCGGGAAGCCTCATCTCACAGACCACACACTTCAAAGTCCTCAGTGAGTCAAGAAACATTTTGAAAACGTCATGCAACTTTTCCACTGTCACACAGGCTATTAAGGAAAAGGCTGAAGGAACAGCCCAAGACTCTTGGCTGCTCCTCTGTCACAGGGCTTATTATCCCTTGAAAATCAGCCTGAGATGTTAATCTGTCTCTGTGAGGTCTACCGGACTGATGGTGTCTGCAGCTAGAGCTTTGGTCTGGCCCACATCGCTTACCCCAGACTAACCTGCAGTGCAGCTTCTGCTTCTTCTAGAGCCGGCTTTGCTGCCTCTAGTTTCTCTTCGGCGATGGCTTTGTCCTTAGAGATGCTGTCTACAATGGCTTGGGCTTTGTCCTTCACCTTTTGGACCTCAGCCTTGACCTTTTCAGCAGCCTGTGCTTTCAGTGTGACTTCCTTTAAGACCTAATTGAATAGGGAAAAAAATTCATCAAAGTTTACAGGCAATGCACGATTCTTTGCCTTAGTGTACTGATTTTGTCTGCTTGTCCAGTTTCCATACAGAAAATCAGTTGTTTACTGTGACAGAAATAAACCTCTGCCCGCCCACAGTCATCCATCCACCTACTGTGTCAGCTTTGTCGTTGGCCAATTGTAGCTCCTTTTCTTTCACTTCCAGTTCTCTGCTCAGGGCTGAAACCGACTCTGAAGCTTCTTTCAGTTTTTCCAATCCAGTATTCATTCTGGGGTTGAAAAGTCCATGCCAGCAATATTAAAATGTGTAGCAGGTGCCCTTGCCTTAGAAAGTGTCGTTTCACTACTAATAGTGGTGGGGTCATAGTTAAAGAACGAGAATACATAATAAAGAAAACCTAAAAAGGGCCTCACCGAGGACGTGCATTTAGGTTTAGCTCCACACTCACAGGTGCATGCTCTTCATCAACCTCATAGAGGAAGCAAAGGCACCAAAACATGTACCCAGCCTGAGCAACAGCCACAATCCAGGCTGTACCACCCAAGACCTAATAACAATACGTACGCATCAAAGGTCCAAAGGCCATGTCGGTGGAAGGAAAATAACTTGCATTTTTCAAAATAGTCCAATGAAATTAAAAGAAGAAAGATTTGCACTCAAAAAAATAAGATTTAAAAGGGAGTAAGTATGAACTAGCTACCTGCATAGATCTGAAATAATATTCTCTAGAAAATGAGAGACCTTGGAGTCGTTTAGCCATCTGCTCTTAGATCCCTTATGTATAATCTAGTCTCCTACCCAGGGAGCTCTCACATGGTAATCTTAACTAGTTCTGGCCCCTTTCTGGGAGAAAATGTGAATGTTGAGAAAAATACAGAGCAAAGCAGTGATATTTGCGTTCCAACTCCAGTAACACAGGATATTCACTTTGCGGTGACCATAACCCTCAACCAGATTTTTCTACCCTGGTCACGTGGGGGATTGAGATGCAAAGGACAAGAGAACACAGAATGGGAATCTGTATTCCCACCTCCATTCCACATCTATGACATAATTGGGTCAATCAATATCATAAAAAGTGGCAGTGGAAATTTTATCACATCAGGCAATAATAATACAGTCTCCAGGGGGGGCCAGAATTGTCCTCCACAAGAATCTAGAAGAAGGTTCCCAACCTCAGCACTAGTGACTTTAGGCTGGATGATCTTTGCTCAGGGCGCTGCCCTGGCCTATATCCTATGGTGATGCTACATTATGAAAGCATCTCTTCCATTCTAAGAGATGGGAACTTTTGCTGAACCTCACAGTCAGGGTTAATAATACACCTTGAGGTCACTTAAGACTGATATCCTACTGGGTAGATTGCCTGTTTGTTTAAACTGCCTTTAAGCAAAACTTAACAACAAACCTTTCTTATCTTAGATTTTGCATTTAATCAACTTTTAAAATCTAAGCTAGTGCATAAATTTAATCTTAAAATGTTTATTTTTCATGCCCCTGAACTACAGAGAAATGCATGTGTGTATCTGTGCTATGGTAACAAATGTGAAAGCAGATAATACTTTGAAAGCAACACTAAATGATAAATATTCACCATAAATGCTGGAAACAACATACATATATTATTTTATAGTAATTATTTGTTTGTTATCTGGGTCAATTGGAGTCAGTTGAAATCAGTGACTTAATACATAAGGAAACCCTGTTAAAGATTTCTACAAAGTACCTCTCATTCCTTCCCCCATTTGATTCTCCCTGTGCTATCCAATAAACACAGAGTGAAAACCCTTTGTGAGAGAAAAATCATGGACATGGGGACAGACAAGACAAGACAACGTTCAGGTAGGCACAGATTCAGACTTGAATAGCAGACAGATTACAGTAAAGAAAGACAATGGGAGACACAGGGAGAGAAGTCACTATTTATTGACCAAATTACTCCAAGGGGAAATGCTTTGAGTTTTTGTTTGTTTGGTTAGTTGCTTGGATTTCGTTTCTATGCAATACTGATGCATTTTTGGGACACTGAGGCTATTATTAATGCATCTGAATTGATTCAGTTTGGTGACCCAAGTGAAGAATGTATTTAAACAGATATACTGTACTTTAGATGCCAATAGTGTTAACCCCACATTACCGTAACTTTCGAACCCCATTGGTGACAGCCAATAATGTCTCTGGTCATTTCAAAATGTATCCATCCAACAGGTTGGTTCAGGGATGACAGCCAGGGTTTCAAGATGACTTTCATTTGACCTTCCCACTCACCTGTTGGCCAGGCTCTGCACCTCTGCATGCTTTTCTCCATATATAAACTTATAGCCCTGAATAAAGGAGAGGTATGACTTGGGTGTCACATGTGTAGAGCGCCGGAATCTCTGGAAATAGTCAGCACATTTCTCAGCCACCCCATCCTGAAAGGAGCCCATGCACTGGACCACTTCCTTCCTGACTTCTACACTGCAGTCGATATCATAGGATGAGAGGAAATATTCCGACACTAGAAAAAATAAATACGACAGTGTGTGATGTGGGCATGCCAATCCTCACTTCCAGAGTTGTCTGGTTGTGTTTCAAGGACAGTCATTTCCTAGGTCAGCACACAATCTTGTTTCCCCATGTAGAAATATCTCTCAGTACTTTGGACCACAAACCTAAGACATCAGCAAGTATATTGTGCCTTTCATATATAGCACTATAAAAAAACCTTTAGGCTTATCATCATCCCTTGTTTTCTGGAGTTTGTGTACAAAATAGAGCCAGAGACCCACATTCACATCAGAACAAGGGACTGAGCTACCAAGGTCCAGTGGAAGAGCAGAAGGAGGGAGAAGATGAGCAAGGAAGTCAGGACCGTGAGGGACTGGCCCACCAACAGAGACAGTGTGCTCGATCTATTGGGAGCTCATCGAATCCAGCTGGACCAAGACTGAATGAGCATATGACCTAACTGGACCCTATGAATGTGACTGCCAGTGAGGACTGACTGAGAAACCAACGATAATGGCACCGGGACCTAGCTCTTCTGCATGTATTGGCTTTTTGGGAACTTATTCTATAAGGATGCACATCTTCCTAGACCGATGGAGGGGGAGGGCCTTGGACTTCCCATAGGGCAGGGTATCCTGCCCCATCTTAAGGAAGCAGGGGGAGGGTGGTGGGGTAGTGGGGGAGCGGGAGGGCCAGGAACAAGGGGAGTAAATGTAAATTTTTCTTTTAACAATAATAATAAAAAAACAAAGAGAAAAAAAAAAGAAAAGTCCCCTCTGCACAGAGTCCAGTTGCAGCCAGCCTGTCTTGTGGGTTGTAAGGACAAGAGGGGTTCAAACAACAGAAATCAGTGCACATCTGCCATTCAGACCATTTATCCTTTCGTTAGTTTGGTACCTGTTGGTCCTTTAATTCCTTTAGACTCTGGCTGCATTAGTCACATGGAAATGTTCAAAGCTACATTTGTTTGTTTTTGTTTTGTTTTGTTTTACTTTGTAATGATAGTCACCTTCCTCCTAAAAAGAGTAATGTTTTACCTAAAAGTCCTCCAACACTGGGCAGAAGTTGTTCAGCCCAGTGCAGAGATACCTGGTAGCAAAGAAAGTAAATGAATAAATAGAAGGTCCCTGTGAGTGAGAACACATGACAGAGTTATTTCCACCACACTAACCGGCAACTAAAGCATCCTTGGGCCATCGGCTGAACCAGTCAATTGTGCATCCTGAAATGAGGGCAGGGAACTTCAAAGCTCTATTTCTAAACTTCTCTCCAACAGGTGAAAAGCAGAGCACAATGTGAAGGTTCCCTCTGACCCTGCTCATGAAATACTCATACAGGTTGTCATTAGTGGGAGGGCGCTTGGGGTGTTCCTTTTTCATGATTGAGGTCAGGTCGCTGTTAATTTCATCAATTTCATCTCGAGCAAATAAGTTGGAGACCTCAGAAAGAAACACAAGTATACAAATTCAGTATATACACATAAAACCATCAAAATATGGGCTCCAAAGTTTCAAGACTTTTTCTCCATTTGTGCTCTTAAGTTCAACTTTTTAAAATGAACTTAAAATTTTCAAGATGAAAGACGTAGCACCTTAATGCACTTAGATGATCTGTGACTAACTGCAAAGCCACCGAACTAAGAAAGGGTGAATGGACACACCAAAAGTCCAGCCTCCTGAGCCTCCCTCCCACTCAGTTCATTTTTCATTTCCCTGTTTTTAAATGCATGGTTACACATCTTACTGGGAGTTTCATTCTTTAAAGACCAAATGGAAAAAGCCATCCTTCCTGCTGATGGCCAGATTCCTAAGAACATTAACTCATTTCTAAAGAAAGAAAAAATAAAGCTTTCTACACTGGAAGGAATCTAAAGAGGCAAAGGTATGATGACAACTGAGCTCCTACCTCTCCTGATGACAGAACGTTGTTCATGTATTCCAAAAATGACTCGTCTTTAATCTCATTGTCTGTGAAAATGAAAGTGACTCCTTTGCCTTGCTGGCCGGCTGTCCTGTATAGACCCTTCAGGTCTTCCATCAGATTTGCTGTGCTATAGGATCTGAAGAACCGTGATCATTGTGTCAGACAGTAAATTATTCCCATAAGGAGGCAAGAGCCTTATACTGCCTAGCCAACCCAACAATGCTAATTTTATTCCATTATATGAAGACATATTATCTATGAATGTGAGTTAACTGATCCTTTAACTTTATATTCCACAGATATTGTAGTTAATGTTTTGGTACACAAAGAACATCCCCCAATGGATTGTTAAGCCTAAAACAAATACAATTTAACACAAGCAAATACCATTGGCATGCATATGTGTCATGTGACTCTATACAGTTACCAATTTGAAAATGCATGTTGACAGGGGTAGTATTTGTTGGATATAATAATTAGAAGATTTATGAAAGACTAAGCACCCATCTGCGAAGGACACATTAGAAGTTGCCTTATAGACTGAACAAAATTACGCTAAACTGATTCAAGCTCTCATGATACTGGAGAGAAAAGCTAAATCATGACCACAGAGCTCCCCTCATCTCTTAAAATCACTATTATCCTCATATCTTTGGATTCCACATAAAGGAGTTAGTTTCGAAGCAATCAGTACATTGTATCAGACTTGCTGAGAACATTTGAAATATGCCCTACCATAAACCTCCTTTTACTCTCCAAAGCAATCCTCAGATGGAAATCACCCTGCAATCAAGAAATGCTAGAGGAGTCTCCACACAGAGTACTGCAGTACTGCCAGGAGTAGAAAAGAAAACATTTCATTTCTGGAGACTGAGATGTACTAAATTATCCTCTCTGTGTGTGCATGTGTGTATATGTATGTGCATATATGTGTGTATGTGTGTGATGTGTGTACGTGTGTGTGCATGTTTGTGTGTGTGATTAAAACGGATGCAGAACTCAGAGTACAAGATAAAATAGCCACTTGATCTTATTTTTTAAAAGGTAATGAATAAATATCCCCTAAACTCTTTTAATATCCATTTTAATAACCATAAACTAAATCTACAGTCCTCATCCTAGTTATGGTTTCTATTGTTGTGATTTAAAAAAAAAATGTGGCCAAAAGCAGGTCAGGAACTGAAACAGAAGCCGCGGAGGAATACTGCTTACAAGCTTGCTCCACATGGCTTGTTCTGCCTGCTTTCATACACCATTCAGCACTTCCTGCACATGGGTGGCACCACCCACAATAGGCTGGTGTCTCCCACATCAATCACTAGTCAAGAAAATGCCCTATAGACTTGCCTACAAGCAGGCTGGTGGAGGTGTTTTCTCAATTGAGGTTCCTCTTCCCAAACAACTCAAGCTTGTGTCAAATCGACAGAAAATTAACCAGGACAGTCAAATGTAAATAGTTTTAGAAAAAAAACAGAGAGGCTGGGAAGACATCTCAGTCAGTAAAATGCTTACAATTATAAATAACAGGACCTGAGTTTCATCCCCCAGAGCCCATGTTTAAAATAAAAAATGAGAAGAGTGGGTGTAGAA
Source organism: Dicrostonyx torquatus (assembly GCA_028555095.1). Classification (NCBI taxonomy): domain Eukaryota; kingdom Metazoa; phylum Chordata; class Mammalia; order Rodentia; family Cricetidae; genus Dicrostonyx; species Dicrostonyx torquatus. The sequence continues at coordinate 6,066,950 of JAQHUG010000087.1, read as the reverse complement.
CTCCAATCCTAGTGCTCAGGAAACAGACTTGAGAGGATTTTTCACTTGCTGGCCATCTAGTCTTGCTGAACTGACAGCTCTGGGTTTGTGAGAAAGTCCATCTCCAAAATCTAAGAAGAAAAGCATTGAGGAAGATGCCAGAAATTGACCACTGATCTCCAAAGTGCTGTGTCCACGCATGTGCGTGCGCGCGCGCACACACACACACACACACACACACACACACACACACACACACACGAGGTAGAGAACAAGAGCAAATGAGAGAGAATGCAAATTTTATCTCATCCAGCTTCTTGACTAAAAGGGGAGAATTACTGTCCTCTAATATGACCAAGAGCTGTGCATTCCAATTGGGAGGCTGCTCAGGCCAGAATTTGCCGTACAATCTGCAGCTTATGGAATTCAATGTTGTCTCTAAGGGTAAAAGAAGGTGAAGAAGACCTTGTCTTTCCTCTCATTGGTAATGGATCATTTTCAGTGTGATGTGCAGAGGAACCAATTTGTCACCTTGAGAGCTGTAGGTGTTTACTGAGCCATTGGGTTGCAGTAGGAGTTACACTTGACTAGACACCTGGATTGATTGTAAATGCTGCAGTGCAATCAATTCCCCTACACTGTCTGATGTCAAGCAATTCTCAGGCTCTCTGAACCCAACTGCAAGATGGACTATTGCTGCCTGACCTCCTAACATACTTTTTTTGAAAATTTGATTAGCTCGGATATGCAAAAATGATTTTAAAACAGTGAAATTTTATACTAATGTTGATGACAAATATATGGATCAAATCTTTTTCCTGTGCAGGTTATCTGCTTCCCTAGCTTGGCTTCTACACACTGACTAGAATTGCACACACAGTAACCAGGGCTATTTCTGTCATCCTACTACATGTATTAAACAGTAATCTTTGGATTTATTCTGCAAGGAGAGTCCTATAATTCAGACCAAGTATGACAACCTTAGCATGAATAACAGAATCCTCCAACTCTAATATCTAATAACATTCAGCCTCCAAGCTAGCAGGTACAAATGAGTCTCCCTCAATGAGACAGGTCAGTGGCATGGTTCACATGGATGTCAAATGAGCAGGACTTCCTACCCGCCATGTCTGAATTAACTGCTAAAGATTTCACCTCAACTGAACTCCCCAAACTGGCTTTATGAAACTTTGTTAGACTTCTGTGAGTCGCTTCTACTTATATCTTCATGTTAACTCTTCTCTTACTAATTCTTTCTACCTATAACATACACACACACACACACACACACACACACCTGACACAACTCAACTGGAATTCCATCTCTTTAAGAATAGTGACTGTCACCCAGAAGGTCTTCCACTCCCACCCTCCTGGTTTAATTTCTCCTACTAAGCAGCCTTTTGCAAAACCCCACCACAACCACAGCAGAGCTACTGTGTGGCGACTTGGCAATTTTCCAGGCTCACACAGGCTTTCCCTTGTATTCCCCTGGGCAGTGTTTAGTATCTACTCAATATTCAACAACTACTTTAGGGTTTTAGATAGAAAATTTTCATCTATTTTATTATATTAATATTGCTGAACTCTGCATTAACACTTACGATATATAAATAAATGGCTTCTAAAAGTTACAAAGGATACACTTACATCTCATACTACATAAAACATAAACACAAAGAAGCACTGATGCTCTGTAGTGAGAGGCTGAGCTGTTTCAAAGGCAGGTTACTAACAGAAAACATTCTGGTCAACAAAGGTTGCAAGGGGAAGACGTGTCAGCATTCAAGGAGGAAAACCATTGTGAAAACTATTGTGATTCTTGGCGTACATAAGAAAATGCATTCTTATCTGCTGGTGACCTCTGAGAACCTTTCGTCAAAATCCATTTCAGGGCAACACAAAAGCTCTTACCTTGTCAGAGTGATCTGGAAAGAGGTATAGCCAGCAATGAATGAAGCCAACCTTGTCAGGCTCTGTTTTCCTGATCCGCCCACACCAACCAGGAGGGCATTTCCCCGGGGAGTGCGAATGACTCGAGAGATCTATAACAAAATGTAGAAAAGACTCACATCTTTCAACATTTAAATTCTCCATTATATTATGCACTTGATTTAAAAGTAAGGCCAAATGCAACTAATAACTGATAGGAGAGGGAAAATTAGCCTCTCCCTGGATGAGACTCGTTATTGGTTATCTGATAGAAAGTGGTCAGCCCTGAAATCACACACACATACACACACACACACACACACACTGGATTTAGCATCTTGTATTTGTGTGTGTATGTGTGTAATAATAATCAAAAAGAGGTTGTTGATTTGAAACATTGGAAAGAGTAGGAGCATACCTGGGAGGGATGTATGGGAGGAATGAAAAATGATACAATTCTATTTTAATTAAAAATGTATTTTAAAAGTAAAAAATAATTTTTAAGAAAAATAGTCATTTAGAAGACAAAGACTACTCAAGGTCAGAACAGAGAACCATACTGCTTAAGGGAATGGAGCACTTTTGAACCACAGCACTTGAGTTGCACCAGGTAGCAACTGTGGGGTGTGCCCTGAAGATCCCACAAGGTACTGGCATATTTCTGACTGTGGCTAGCTCTGTTTACAAGGAGAAAACTAAAGGAGACTTTCGGATGCCCTTTTAGGGTGTGCAATCTAAGGCAGCATGCTAGGAAAGACAGCAGAAATGTTAGAACAATGCCTTCCTCAGAACTCACAACATGCCACCAACCACAATATGCTCCACATTGAAAATGCATAGCTTAAATCAAAGGGAAGAAAACTACCTAAGAATAACAGAGACGATGGAAGGAAAATGTGTGTAAACATCCACTCTTTGACAAGATGGTGATGCCCAAGGCTTCTACTAAGAAGTGATGAAACATGGATCAGGAGTCTATACCACCCTGCCCAGTAGACAAAGACCATCCTCAGTTCCCCTCCTTGCAGTAGCTCATTAACTTAGCTTTCCTGGAATGGAGTGATGTACTCCCATCAGGCTTCCTGCACTTTCTAGAGGGGAAACAGCATAGACCTCTCTATGATCTTTTTACTCTATGTGCTAACTATTTCCCTCTTAAAATACATATTTCCTAGAGTATTGCTATAAAAATTGCTTTTCTACATCTAACAATGCAAGAGATGAGGACTGAAGATACATTGTCTCTAACTCTGGCTAGGATCCCTGGGGCTTTGCATCCTGAAAAGATTTTGCTATGCATCCTTCCTCAAAATATTCCTCTATTAGCTCGGCGTGTTCCATTTTTACTTGATTTGTGGTTAATCTCCAAAATTAGAACACGTGGAAAAGAAGACTGCTACCTGCCTCTATATGGACCTAAAACCTAATGACAGATGGGTGCTTCAGTTTTCCCAGATTTCTGCTCTCAACCTGTCTCTGTGACTCTCTAATCTCACCGTGGGCAGAGGGTGAGCTACCATGTGTCCCCTCATATCTTGATATAAACTCAAAATGCCAAAACAAGACAAATGAGGAACAACCAGAACTACACTAGAACCTTCTGACTTCCCTCGCTTGCTACTTTACAACAACAATCCTGTCTCTTTGTTTGATATGTATGAATATATTGAAGGCTTATGTAAATTTTATGTATTTGGTTTTAAGAAAACTTCATTGTATTTTTAGCTAGAATTTGCTAAAGTATTAAATTAACATCTGCATTTCAGTTTCCTGGCACAGGATACATCATCATAACATTAGAAAGATGGATATACATATGAGCAAGCAAATAGAATGTGTTAATGTCAAAGGGGAATCGAAACACTTATAATCTTGCTAAAAATCAAAGATGATAGGAGAAAGAGCATTTGGGGAGACCCTTAAATGGGACTCATTTGTGTGGACTGAGGTGAAGGTGTTTGTGTTTTGATTTCTTTAGCAAATCTGCAAAAATTAATGATAGCCATTGTGTCCTGTGGCACTCTTACTCCACTGAAGAGAGAGACCTGAGAGAAGGAAATGTGTGAACATCTGAGAGAGACATCAATGACAACAATGGGATCTAGGAACTCAAAGGAACTCACTGCCTCAGAGAGTCGAGTTCAAGAGTGGGGACTGGATTTAACCTAAATCTTTGAAGATGCCTAGAAGTTTAACAAAAAAGTTAGCTTGCTGGCTGAGCATGGAGGCTTACACCCATAATTTTATCAAGAGACTAGAGTGATTGAGGCTAGTCTTTGATATATAGTTGACAACTGGGCCAACTGAGTTACACAGCAAAGACCATATCTCCAAAAGCAAAACACATGCCCGAGAAGGGAGGAAGAAAGGGAGGGAGGGAGGGAGAGAGAGAGAGGGAGGGAGGGAGGGAGGGAGGGAGGGAAGGAAGGAAGGAAAGATACTCAACAGCAGTTGAGACACAAATTCTATGAGTCAGCAAAAGGCCTGATATGGCCCCATTAGGGTTGGAGTAGGGAAACAGAAGGGCGGGAGGTTGCAAAGTGTGGGAGCACACTTGGAACTTGTTTAAACTTGATAATTTGTCAGCATCTCATGTGTGAACATCTTCCAAGTATTTTGTCAGGAAAGATGGAAGTGACTCAGAGGAGGTAGGTCTTTATGGAGCTCATTGTCCATAGTGAATAGATACCCAGATTAATGGCCTGGAATTCACACTTATGAGAAGTTCTAGAATCAGACATGTTTAAGCATAAGCAGTCCATTTTTCTAAATTATATACTAGGCAAACTATTGTCCATATGTTGATTAAAATATCAAGACCTAGGTATTGATAAGCCATTGACATTACACACACACACAATATATATATATTTGTGTGTGATATATATCACTTTGGCTTGTTTATTGTTTTTGAGATCTGGCAAGGCCTCTATCCTGCAAAGAACTACTGGGCAACTAGGGAATGATGAGAGTGGAAGAAATAGTCTTCCTCCAGGAAGCACAGACCAATTGGTTTCCAACACCAAAAGTCAGTCCTGAAAACATACATACAAGTAATATTATTCAGACTGAACAGATTGATTAATATGCATATTTGTATCCATATATGCATGGAACAACAAATAATAAAATTAACTAAATAATAAGGAGAAGCCTTGAATTTGAAAGAAAGCAAAAGGTTATATTAGAGGGTTTGGAAAAAGGAAAGAGAAGAAAGAAATAATATAAATGTAATATAATCTCAAATTTTTAAAAAATGATATTAATAAAGATACATAGCACAAAGACATAATCTGCATTTTTATGAGTAAGAGAGCTATACCTCAGATCACAGTCCATCTGGATGCAGATTTTACCTCCATCTATCTCTGACTTCTGTCATGTACACACACATGACACACATAGACACACACAAGTGTTAAGGAAGAGTCATCTTAGAACACAGTGAGAAATGCGCAATTTTGTCTCAAGTGTTCTGGACATGTGTTTCTTGACCAATTCCAAAGCAATCAGGCTAAATTCTGAGAGCCAAGGAAAGGACACTCTGAGCTGAAGTCCTCTGCCTGCAATGGCATACTAAGGTGGATAAAGAAAGGTTTGTCATTTGTGTTGTAAAACAGAAGGTAAAGCAATCTCACCAGACTAACAAAAATAAACTCATTATCAATCACAGACCAAACAGCCAGTGTCTTAAGCAGACAGTCATGACATCACCATTGGCAGGGCTCATCCATTAAACATGAAGTGTTGGGGGTTTTTGTTTTTGAATTTTTTTTACCCTCTCTTTTTTCTAACTATTCAATATGGCAGAAGTTCTACTCTTAATGAAACATTCTACTTTTAACCAACTGTAAATTTGAAGTTCCTCAGGCTCCAAAGCTACAGAGAAACCCTGTCTCAAAAAAACAAAACAAAAAAGATTAAAGTTTATTTCACACTATTATTTATATTAGGATTTGGAAGGACATTGAGTTTCATCATTTCTTCCAGGCACATGTCTCCTTCCCTCATGCTTGGGAGATTCTATGCCTGAATAACTCCTCTGTCTTCTCTTTGTCTTAGACTCACCTCAATCCTGCAGAAAAAAACGCTGTCCTCATATGGAGAAAAATAGACAGGTGAGCAAACCCCAATTCACAGAAAAGGCTCACTGGCTAGGCTCCCACTGCTCCCGCTGCTCAGGTACAGTAACTGTTAGAGGAGGAAACTTGCCTTTATGAGATCATTCTTCATGTTTAAACCTAGATGATGGAAGACAAGCCCAAATCACCTGTTTTCTAACTGAATGGATGTAGGCTGAGAAGGGACTGAAGTCAACAAAGTAAGGAAATTGATGAAATCGGTTAAATGACAACCCTAATGGCATAGATAAATTAGGTCGTATCAGTTTCTAGATATATATCACTTCCAACATTTGAGAAATGATCAGCTCTCTCATATGACAAAGTAAGATCCTACTTCCCTGATGGAATTCATTTTAACAGAATTTTCCACCTTCTCAAGATCAACTCTTTCTGCACTGTTTTGTTTTGTTGTTGTTTTGATTTAATTTTTACAATTATTAGCTTTGATTATAAAATGCATACAATGGCTAATCTTTATTTTGTAATTTGAGTGAATTTGTAGCCACCACAGAAATATACCTCTAAGTGTACTGTGAAAGATTTCTAGATTAGATTAATTGAAATAGAAAGAACCATTCTAAATGTAGACATCATCATGCCATAGGCTTGGGTCCTATACTGCATAAAAGTCAAAAGCCAGCTGAACACAAGCATTTCTTTCTACCCCTGCTTCCTGACTACAGATGCAATGTGACCAGCTACCTCAAGTTCTTGATACCATATTAGACTGTAACCAATAAGCAAAAAAAAATAATCATCCCTTAAACTATTTTTTATTAGGTATTTGGTCATTCCACCCAGAAAAGCAGAGAGTACCATCAATGCATGTGTCAAAATTTACTGTGAAAAGTAATGAAGATGTATAATTTAATATTATGTAGATGTACACTGTTGGGCAACCATTAATGCTATCTACTTCCAAATCTCCTTTTTCCTGCAAAGCTAAAATTCTACCCACTAAACATTGATACCGCCTTTCCTTCTCCATCTTGTTCTCTGGGAATGCCTAGACTGAGTACCTAATGTGTGTGGAGCACTGTGGCATTTGCCTTCCTCACTTATTTCATTTGGTGTCCTTTGGGCTTAGGAATTACTTTAAAGTGGTATTCTTTAGGTGATGTAAAGAGAGATTCAAAGAGGAAGAAAGCCTCTAAATGTTTTACAGTGTGTTAAAAATATATACAGGTTAAAGTCCTTAAAATAAAAAAGAAAGAAAGAGAGTAGCTGAGCGGTGGTAGCACATGCCTTTAATCCCAATGTCTGGGAGGCAGAGGCAGAGAGACCTCTGTGAGTTCAAAGATAACCTGGTCTACAGAATGAGTTTCAGGACAAAGATACACAGAAACACTGTCTCAAAAAGCCAAAAATTAAAAATAAAAGAAATAGAGTTTAAAATAAAGCTGCATTAAGATGGAAAACACACAGAGAATCTGGATACTGTATGTTATTATGCTCTCTTTGAATTGTTTGAATGCTGAGGAAGGAGCAACAGATGCTAAAAGATACTTGTTTATAAATGCTGATAAATTAATCCAAAATAGGTATCTTGATTTCAAAATTGAAGTCAAAAGGTATGTTACTTTGGAGAAGAGATTTTGCTTTTGTTTCCACGAGAAATGAGAGGCTGTGGATGCATTCTGAGTTAAGAAAAATCAGGTTTGATCAAGGTAGACCACCTGAGAAATCTCCAGTATGAACAGATGGCCCGGATGTCTGAGTTCTACATCCAGAACACATTCAAGATGCTGCCTGAGATGATCAAGACTCCCAGGATACTCCAATCAGGACTTGATCATAATTCAAAACTTTCTTTACGTCCCCATAAGATTATCAGTGCCCCCAACTAGCAGGAAGTAGCCTGGAATACTATGCCCACATCCTCCCAAAACGGGCTATGGATATTTTCCTTTGTCTAAACAAAAAAAAAAAAAGAGGAAGTGGTGTGGGACAATTTTGTCAATTATGTTTTAAATAAATGCTGATTGGCCAGTAGCCAGGCAGGAAGGTGGAACAACCAGACAGGAAGTAGAGGTGAGGCAACGAGAATAGGAGAATTCTGGGAAGAAGGAAGCTCTTTTTGCAGTCCTGTCCAGACACCAAAGAAGCAGGGTGCAACCTGCCCCACTAAAAAAGGTACTGAGCTATGTGGCTAACATAGATAAGAATAACAGGTTAATATAAGTTATAAGAGTTAATAAGCTAGCTGATTGGCCCTGAGCTAATGGGCCAATCAGTTTATATCTAATGTAGACTCTCTGTGTGATTTTCTGTGGGATTTGCTGGCTGTGGGAACTGGGCAGGACAGAAACCCCAACAAGCAGGCCCTCATGTTACAGTGATGTAGAAATAAATGGACTTTGTTCTTTGAATTCAAATAAACCATATATGTTCTGTGTAGCACAAAACACTGAGCCAGAAGCTGAGTATCAACACTGAATAAAATTTTCACATTGCACATTGGAAATATACATGCACTTATTTTAAACCTATAATGTGTGACATGATACATTCAGCTTAGAAACTCAATTGGAATATAACAATGAGTTCACTTTTAAACTGAGTGTTCTCCTAGGAAGTAACACTGAAGGGGACTCAGGGTGAAACCAAGTGTCTGTCACCTGTGACACACGCCTTGGTGAGGCTACTGTACCTTGACTAAGTGGACCATTGCATCTGTGAAGAACACCAGGTCCATGCCAGTGCCACGAATGGTCTCATTATAGAGCTGCAGGAACACACTCAGGCGCTCTCTCAGGTGATTAAGGGATTCGATTGGCTCATAAAGCTTCGGTATTTCAGCATCAGGTTCTTCAGATGTTTCACCTTGGCAAGAAGCAATAAATGTCTTCAAATCACTTAATCTGACCACTGCCCAAATTAACACACTCAAAGTGCTATAATTTAATATTAATATTTTCATCAGAATTCAATATTATAATTGTTTAAGAAACAAAAGCAGACAATAGAAGAAGTATTAGGATTTTCATAATCATAGGCTTATAGTTCTTTCTGTTATAGAAAGAATCAGTTTTAAATGACATTTTTTCATAAAACTTAATGAGAATTCACAATTAAACATCTTAAAGATCATGTTAGAGACATGAGACTACTAGTTAAGATGAAAATCAAACTAAATAGGGACTCAACATCAAAATCTTGAGAGGTCAAGAATTTCATGACTTAATAGGAGGAATTTAAAGAAACCCTCTCATAAACATTCAACTCAAGCTTCAGGAAATAAAGTGCTTTGAAGTCACGGGAGATTAGACATTTCCCTGTGGCCCTTGCCCTCCACCCAGATGGAGCAGCTTGGCTTTGCTCCCCAAAAAGCACAATCCCTCTAGTCGATCCCACTTAGAGGATGAGAGACACAAAAGAGTGATAAACACAGGACAGATTCTAGGCATTCTCCAAAAGGCCTTGCCAGACTTCTGTATGTGCTGGCTTGATTTACAAGAAATGTGCCCACTTTCTTCCAACTGCAGAGAATGAAGAGGTGTCCGTTTGTAATTGTCACTCAGAAACTTTTACAGATCATAATTTTGTTACCACACAAATCAGAGATGCTGCAGTCATTCTCAACCATTTAGAAGATATGACTACATCAGCCGAGGATGCTTGATAAGTCAATGCTGGCCTTAGCTCCTCCAGCCTTCCAACTGCTGGGATAGCAGGCTTATGCCCCCACTTCTTGCTTACGAAGTCTAAAGTTTTATATGTGGTGGGCAAGCTATACATCTACCAACTGAGTTTTATGCCCAATGCCAACAACCCTTTAAATAGGAAATTTGGCCAAAAATCCATCCTCAGTTTTAGAAGCAGTATTGAAAAGAATAATAATGCTCATTTTAAAACCAGTAAGTTTTGATGTGAAATTCCGGGCATTGTCTGTTTTCATCGATAAAAACCACAGACCTCTTCATTTGTTCCATTTCATGGAACAAAGCACAAAAGGCTGACTCATGTCACTCATTTCTTCTGTTACATGCAGTGGGCATCTCATAGAATTCGGATGACCTGGGTAAGGATAATCACTGCCACTCTTGCTGCCTTTTACTAGACAGTGACTATGGCCTGCAGTTGTCTACACATCCTGTAGAAAATACTTTATTGCTTCCTCCAATGCCCATAATGGGATATTCACATTTCTATCTGCAAACAGGAAGACAATGAGGTTCAAGAAACGTTCAGCTGATCAAAACTGAATCCTTCTCTGTTCCTCTGATGGACTACAAGCCCTGGGCATGTTCTGCCCTTCTGCGCATCTCTATTCAGTGCTAGATGCAAGCAGGATCGATGTAAAGGTAATTCACCTTTAGGAACTGAAGCCCTGAAAATGTACAAATTTCTACCATCAGCTCTTCCTTTGAGGATCATATTTTGGAGGACTTCATGCTCCTCCTAGGTAGTTACCTGTAGCTTCCGGTGCATCCCTCAAGAAATCCACAAAATAAGCATCAACTCCACAGTCCACCACCGGTGTTATCTCTCCACCAAACTCCTCCTCGACCAAACTGACTAACGCCTTATCAAACCACATCACATCCCCGGACGTGGTGAAGCGGTCGGCTATCACGCGTTTACACTCATGCTTCCACAGTCTGAGCAGTTCCTGTTGAAGGCATAAATCAAATGCACCATTAATCCTGACTGGGCCATAATTGAGATTTCAAATAGAGATATTATAGAGTTTCATGTCCCTGGCTTTCAGATCAAATACACCACTTTAAAAATACATACAACATGCCCATATTTAATTTGAATTGATATTGTTCAGGTAAATAAATGGAAATCAAATTTATTCTTTTGTGATCTTAATTTGAAAAAATATTCCCAGATTTAAAAAGCATTACAAATTTATCAAATCAGTCAACAAGATAACTGGTGTTATGTGAAAAGGTCTTTGTTATTAAATCTGTTGCAATGTTTCCTTTCATGGGCCATTTATAGTGCAATGTACAATGTATGAAAAACTCTTATATGTATGCAATTGAGATCTACAAAGCATATTTAATTAGCAGAAGTAAAGAAAGTTTGTTACAAATATAAATATGGAATGTACGAATAAAAAAATTCAGGAACCAAAATTCACTGGTAGCTGGAGAAATTGATGATTAGACAACAGTCTGATTCTAGTCCAATATTTACTGAAGCCCATTATTTGGTTTAAAATACTAATAGAAATGGTTTACCTTCCAAGTCAGGTTTTATTACTACCGAAAAAAAAAAATTAGGGCTGGAGAGATGGCTCAGTGGTTAAGAGCACTGACTGCTCTTCCAGAGGACCCAGGTTCAATTCTCAGCACCCACATGGCAGCTCACAACTGTCTGAAGATCCAGTTTCAGG
>JAQHUG010000087.1:6002938-6047908 GCA_028555095.1 Dicrostonyx torquatus | reverse complement strand
CTCAACTAAAGAATGGATAAAGAAAATGTGGTACATTTACTCAGTGCATTATTACTCAGCTGTAAAAAAACAATGACATCATGCAATTTACAGGCAAATGGATGGAACTAGGAAAAAAATCATTCTGAGTGAGTAAACCAAGACCCAGAAGACAAACATGGTATGTACTCACTCATAAATGGATACTATACACATAGCCCCAGAGAAGCGAGGTGACAAGAAGGAGCCTAAGAAGGATGCATGGATCACCCTGAGAAGGGGAAATAGATGATATCTCCTGGGTAAACTATGGACAGGTGAAGGGAAGTAGAAGGGAGGGGATGGGGGATGAAAACATGAGGAAACAGGACGGTCAAGTTAGTGGAAGGATAGAATGGGAGATATCTTGATAGAGGGAGTCATTACAGGGATAGGGAGAAACCTGGTGCTAGGGAAATTCCCAGTGATTCACAAGGATGACCCTAGATAAGACTCTTTACAACAGGGGAGGGGGGCCTGAACTGGCTTTTACCTGTAATCAGATAGGTGACTACCATAATTGTCATCATGGAACCTTCCTCCAGTAACTGATGGAAGCAATTGCAGAGGTCCACAACCAAGCACCAGGCTAAAGTCCTGGAGTCCAGTCCAGTAGACAGAGGAGGGATTATATGAGTGGAAGGGGGGTTCAAGATCATAATGAGGAAACCTGCAGAGACAGCTGACCTGAACTCATTGATTCTGGACCTACAGCTGGGAAGCCAAACTAGGCTCTCTGCATGTGGGTGACAGTCGTGTGACTTGGTCTGTTTGTGGGTCCCCTGGCAGTAGGACCACAATATATCTCAGGTGCATGAGCTGGCTTTTTGGAACTCATTCCCTATAGTGGGATGCCTTGCTCAGCTGTGATGCAGGGGGAGTGGTTTGGTCCTGATTCAACTTGATGTGCCAGGCTTTGTTGACTCCCCATGAGAGGCCTTACCCTTTCTGATTGGCAGGGGGGTATTGGGGGTAAGCAGGAGGAGTGGAGGTAGGGGGAACTGAGGTTGTTAAGTAAAATGAATTAAAAAATTAAAATAAAAGAATGCATTCAATAAAATTTTACTGATTTTGGAAAAAAATAGTTAGCCAGTGTACCTACCTATTGGTGAACGTCTGGAGGAAAGATGAGGGGACATGATAGTGAGCCCTTATTTCCCACCAATGTTTGCTACTAATTCCACCCTCTGAGAGTTCTTATTGCTGGTGGGAGCTGGGGAAGAGGCCACCTGTGACTGAGTCTGAGCACAGGGTCAATCTCTGGGGGAAACAGACATACTGGATTTTTAAGATATTGTTCTAGCTTGAAGAAAACTCTTACCACATGGGAACTGTCATATTCATATATATCCACAAGTATTCATTTCGGGTTTTGTTTTAAATGAATTTTCTACTCTCTTGCCTTTTTTTAATTGCAGCAGAATGAATGCTACTTTTACTTCATCTAGTTACAAGGAAAAAATCAAGGGTGATTAACAACAAAATGGTTTCTTTTTACTCTGATTGCTTATTTATTAATATAATTACACTTCTTTTAAAAAAAGTATCAGGACTATTACAGATAAAATCAATCATAGTTGTCCCCATGACTTATTAAAGAAAAAAAAGACAATGGTGTCTTCTATTCTAGCCTGTGGTGAATATTGACCATCAGCTTGACAGGAACTGAGCTCACCTAGAACACAGTCCCATGCCCATGTGGAGTCATCTAGAACTAGCCAGTTGGTGGGAAGGATAGAATCGCCACCTTAACCTCTGTTAGGCAGCATCATTCCACACGCAGAGACTGGCGCTGAAGGAGAAAACAAGCCCAGTGCCAGCTTACACTGCTGCCTCCTTCCTGACTGGGATGCACGTGACCAGCTGCCTACACTGTCACCATGACTTCCCCACTAGGATAGTCTATACCGTCTAAGAAAGACCCAGAGTAAGTCCTTTCTCCTTTAATTGCTTTTATCAACGTATTTTATCACAAGACTAGAAAAAGAAACTAATACATACCCCCTTAGATAATAATCTGTTTACTATTTCCTCAAGTATAAATTAATTTAATTGAAAATTACAACTCAAATTTTCTTATATAACATTTAGGGTTTTTTTTTCTTAATGATGTTAGCCAGACACAGACAAAGAAATGAATAGTATATAAAAGGATCCACATTTTTTTTCAGACTTCACATAAAAATCAAATTTAAATGTTTGGAATAAGAAAATAGCTATGCAAATTGTTTTTATGTCTTGTATCACGTACATCTGTGTCTTTAATGACCTCTGAGGTTATGTTCAGCATGCCCTGCCAGATCCTGGAAAGGTCACGAAGGTTAAACACATAGTGGAATTTTGCAGGTGTAGGAAGCATCTTCACTTTGGTCATCTGCCACAGGCGGCGTGTCAGGGGCACCAGCTTCGTCACAGCATCTCTCACTTCCTCAGAGAAACCCCGCTGGGAACAGTAGTAGCCACCCCCAATCACACCTGAAAAGATAAGAGAGCCAAGCAGTACAGACAATCACATCAATTAATGGTTTATAGATTTTTCAAATATTCAAAAACTACTGATAAGTTTAAGTAAGTCAGCATTCAAAATATCAGAGTGTTGATTTCAAAATACTGCCAAGGAACTGGAGAAAAGCTGTTCACTGGCAAAGTATTTGCCAATGTGTGCAAAGCTCTGGATTCCACCTATAGTAGAGTAAAATTATAATTACAATTATTATAATTGTTATTTTATATTATTAAAAACAAATACCACTGAAAATACTAGATATGCTAATTTAGTGTTATTAAATAACAGTGATAAATATATATATATATAATTGACTTAGAAAAAGACGAGTCCTAAATCCTCTATAGTTTCCTCTTCTGTTAGTGACTTTCCAAGCATTATAAAATAATTCCCTTATGCATCCCATTTTCCTGGCACCAAAGAATAATTAAAAGTGATAGTAATCATTCCTTCCCATCTACTTTACTTTCCACAAGTTGAGATATTTCAAATGTCATTTGGTCTCCAAACCTTCCCACTGCTGTGACTCAAGGCAGAACTCTGTCACACTCTCCTAGCCTGGGGTGATGAGATGACATTTTATCCTGCCAGAAATTAATTAGGGTAATCTTAATGAGTTTTGTGGCAGTGGCAGTTTCAGAAACTGTAAATTAATACCTAACAGAGAGTTGTTCATAACTTCACACTTTTTTCTACGAAGAGTAAGTCCAAAAGAAGTAAAAATATATTTTCATTGTTCAATTAAATAGTACTTGGCTAATATTAAGCTAGTAACTCTTCAATCAAATTATTTCTGAAGTCCTACATGTTTAATCCATCAATAATTTAATACAATTATATTGACTACCCTGATTGTCAGATGGGGAACTCTTATCTGTTCTGTACACTGTCATTCTTATGGCAAAATATTTATTATTTGTATTAGAGTATCAGCCACATGTTTTTAACAAAAGAATATATAGAGAATATATATGCCGCCAATAGGAAAACAAGTTCATGTATATGCGATGTTTAACATCCTTGTTTAGGAAGCTAGTAACAGCTACTTAAATAACTAGTTACAATAATATTAACAAAGAAGAAAATACAGACTGAGGTAATCCACCTCCATAAATATCTATAATAAATCACAGTAGGAAACAAAATAAAATAGTAATAAGGATGCAAACTAAAAAGCCTCCCATGCTTTGTGTTGCCCTCTGAGTAGACACTTGCTGAGAGTAGGTGTCCCTCTTTCCCCTTTTGCCTCTAAAAAGCATTTTACCAAAGATTTTGTCCATGGAAACATCTGAAGGCAAGGTGCAATTGAAAATGGAGAACTGCCTCTTCAATCGCTGTGGTATATCATTGCGTCCACCCCCAGGATGGATCATGGCTGCCAAGAACTGGATGTCTACAAT
This sequence comes from Dicrostonyx torquatus, assembly GCA_028555095.1. Classification (NCBI taxonomy): domain Eukaryota; kingdom Metazoa; phylum Chordata; class Mammalia; order Rodentia; family Cricetidae; genus Dicrostonyx; species Dicrostonyx torquatus. The sequence continues at coordinate 6,043,984 of JAQHUG010000087.1, read as the reverse complement.
GCTAGTGAACTCTCCAGGTTTCTCTAGGTTATAGAATCCATTTTGTTCCATCAGCTGCCGGACAATCTCATTAGTGACCTAAGGGGGAAAAAACTCAGAATTAAAATGCCATTCCTCAGATTAAGGAAAGGCTCAGTGAGTAAAATGCTTGATGCTAAGGCGTGAGGACCTAAGTTCAGATTCCCCGGCACCCACATAAAAGCCAGGTGTGATTGTACACATCAATAACCTCAGGTAGAGAGAAGCAAACTCCTCAATGACCAACCAGCAAGATGGTGAAGCCCAGGCTCAGAGAGACCTGTTTCAAGAAAGTTGGAGAGAGGCAGAGAAAGCCAACTGATAACAACCTCTGGCTTCTCAAGCACTGTTGGAGAAAAGTGCATCTACACACACCACACACACAGAGGGAGGGGAGGAAATACTGACAGACCGCCTTATTCCTAGTATGGAATTCCTTAAGTTTCTCTACAGAAGAGAGTTTATTGGAGCTCAGAAACTGCATGCTGAAGAAATATAAAGAGAAAATTTAGTCCTCAAAGAGTAAATCAGTCACAAATTAACAAAATAAAAATATACTGTAGGCTCAAAATACCTGATCACCCCATTCATTGATTACTGGCATATTCAAATCATCAATAAAGACAGCCATCTTCTTCCCTGCAGGAGGACCATATGTTGTGCCCATACGTTTATCCACGTAGCTCTCTATTGTCCTCTGTTAAACAAGAACACCAACAGAAACATCTGTAAAAGTCTTCCCTAAGACATGGTCAACTACTGAAAACAAGCAGCAAACGAAACTATAACCTTTCAAATGACAGTAGTTACTTATAAAAGTACCTCAATTATTTTGCATAATATTTACAACCTTTAAAAATCTGGTTTCATCTACCATTTAATGAAGTTCTAATCAACGTAAATTCTGAGTAGATGATGTTCTTCTGTCCATTTATGAGGATTTACTTTCATTTCCCTGTGTCTATACCAGTGATTCCTAACCTCAGTTCTGCAAAAGTTTTGTCACATCAGTGATATTGTTAAACAGGGTTATTACAGGGTTATTAAAATAGGCTTCTTAAGGTCCATAGACTGAACTGCACAGTCTACCCTTAATTTAAAGTTGTTACAATGCCAGTTAGGTCTAGTAGTCCCACATGCCCTGATGTGGGGCAGATGCAGCCACATGAGTCTTTACCAAAACAGCATAGAGAACAAAGCCCACTGTCTCTTTATTCATCCACACTCCTCAATGGTAGGAGAGGAGGTCACACTGTGCTGTACAAATCCAAGGCAGTGTAAAGAATACTGAACCTCTTAAAAGAAATCTTTGAAGGAGTGGAGAGAGTGGTTAAGAAAGATCTTGAACTCTTTTTTTATTATTATTTATTCTGTGGAAATTTTTATTATATTCTTTCCTAACTCTAAACTCCTTCCAGATCCCATTCCCTACACTCCCAGCTTCATGTTCTTTCTCTGTCTTAAAAAGATTCTCAGACTCTCAGTAATGGCCGTGGTTTATTTCCACAGCAGTCCACGCTGGCTTAAAAATAAACTATCAAAATTTACCCCTTATTTGGTTCTTAGTGACTGGGTCTTTGCCTTTATCTTAGGACTTTCCAGGTGACAAACTACAGCAATAATCATTTGTGGATTTCAATCTCAGCTTCTTTTGTATTGCTGTTAGTAAATACCAACTGCGCTGAAGTAAAAATAAACGCACAGACCAAGTAACTGCAATTTAGCAGGCAAGAACAAACAACAAATTCAAAGTTCTTCAACTCTACAAGCTCAGAATTCTAAAGTCCTCAAGTTATTGCTGCAACTGTAGCATCTATTCATGCATGATTTTAAATACCGTTAGAAGCTGTATACATGCAGGGAAAGTGAGAGCACACTGAAGTAAAAGTGAATTCTCCTATCCAAAAATATTTTCTTACATCATATAAAGAGTAAAGCAGTTAAAATTATTTTTTAAACCACTATATAACTATAAAATGCACTAAAATATAAGGAAACGGCTATATATTTGCCTCCAGAAATCTTCAAAGTAATTGCAAATTGCAAGTTTCCATCATCGTTTTAATAAGCAACAGGGAAAGATGAGAAAATGTTTTCATCATTTTCAGCAGAAATACATGTAAATATATCACAACTCATTCAATTATAAAACAAATCTCCCATGAAATTATATGATAGAAAAGAGAATTACATATTCCCTTGACAGGAAAACACACTGTTTAATGTACTAGGTTAAATTTAGCTCTGCTTTTCAATGAATTTAAATGTATAAGCCAATTAATAACCTCCCAACAACCCCCATGGGCAAACCAGAACCTCCCAGACATCCCATGTCTATTAATGAGAACTCTTTGTCATGTAAAAATTTTATGTCTTATGGGACCATCTAAGAGCTAAAACTCCATAGGTGGGATAATTAGAATAATACGGAGTAAGAACCACATACCTGTACTTTCTCCCTTATCATTATGACCTTAATTTCTCAGATAGCTGGAAATGATAAATGCATTACATATCACAAGAAGGGTTTTACTGATTAAAACAGAAAGCACACAGAAATGAAACAGTTTCTGAATGTGGAGCTATGTTGTTAATTTTTTTCCAAACAAATTATTTTTATTGAAACAAATTAACAATGTCATAAAGAAAAATCCACTCTATTATGACAAAAGAGTTAAAGCCTTGACATACAAGAATAGTTGATACTGACATAACTGGATTTTCTTCAAAATACGGTAAGACAAGGTGTAAGATTTCTTCCCACTGTATAATTTTCTAAAGAATTTCCAAGTTAGAAAAACCTGATACTAAACTGGTATCAATAACTACTAAAGGTGAAGGAAGCCCCATTGGTTAAGCGCTGGTCGTGTAAGCATGAGTATGAAGACACACTCTTGTAATCTCAGTGCTAAAGAGGGGCGGGGCAGGCAGGTGCCTGGAAATTTCTGAAGAGCCAACTTTTCTCATTTGGTGACCTACAGACCCATGAGATATTCCCATGAGGACCAACAGCAAAGGTTGATTTCTAACCTCCACATAGAGACCACACACATGCACATGCAACTTCACACACATGCACCTGCACACATGTACAAACACACATATACACACACATAACACAAGCAAATAAATAACTGCATATCCTCACTTGGGTGCCTCACAGCATCATGAAAATCAACATAGACAGATATAAACTCCTGTATTCTGAAGTATGTGTATTCTGTTATCTAATTGCCATCTGTTCCCCACACTAGAATAAAATGGTACAGGCACTTTATCCATATTACTCCTTGTTGTATCCTTAATATCTAGAAAATTCTGTGAGACCATGTACATTTGATACATCAGTAAGAAAATACAGGAGTCCCAGAATCATGTTTTGATATCTCCTTATATCCTTCAACAATATCCATTCAACTAATCACAAATCTTATCCAACCACAATGTGTATGAATCCATGTGTTCCATTTCATTCCCACTTCTGTTCAACCTCCCTATTGAATAGTTACTGCAACTGACTCTGTTGACTATTTCTCAAAGCAGTCAATAATCTCTTCTGTTTTGCTTTATGTTCTATGTGTAGAATCGTCTTCCTAAAGGGTGAGATAACCTCGTCCACTACCCCAAGACAGTCCCATAAGTGACCTACAAGGAGCTTCAAGATGCTAGATGCTTACTCCCAAAACCTTTCAACTGGTACTCAGATAATAATAAAACATGAACTGAGATGGTACTCATCCTATAGGCTAGTTTATAGTGTTCATGATAGGAACCTTGCTCATATACTCTTTGAAGCATGCTTAATAAAAAACTCAGAGACAGAAATTGGGGTTCAATCTGAAGGTCAGACAATCAAAACAGTTAATAATTAATATATGATGTGGGATTTCCTTCTGTATGCTGTGATTACCATTAATGAATAAAGAACTGCTTTGAGCCTAAAGCAGAGCAGGGTGGGGCAGAACAGAGGATGGCAGGGAGAACTGAACTGAATGCTGGGAGAAAGAAGGGCGGAGTCAGAGAGAGGCCATGTAGCCCCCTTCGGAGAAAGATGCTGGAACTTTAGCCGGTAAGCCATAGCCACATGATGATGTACAGATTAATAAAAATGGGTTAAATTCATATGTAAGAGTTAGTCAATAAGAAGCTAGAGCTAATGTACCAAAGAGCTAAAAACTCAGAGACAGAAATTGGGGTTCAACCTGAAGGTCAGAAAAGCAAAACAGTTTATCACTAATAAAAGCCTCTGTGTGCTTCTTTGGAACTGAAATGCTGTGGGACCAAGCTGGACAAAAACTTCTGTCTACACTTCCTAGAAATATGACCCAAAACATCTCCCAGGATGTGCAACTCCCAGGCACTGTCCAAAATGCCTTATGAAAAAAATCTTAAATTAATGATCTTCCATAAATGCTACTGTCTTCTACCCAGCTATTGATTGTTAAAAAGCTTACATCTCTAGCAGAAGGCTGGATGCTTCTTTGATAATAATTACAACAATTGCAAGTTATAGTTACTGTGTTTCACATTTTAATCTATAGGTCCTACACAAAATTCTGATTCCATTGTCTATTTATACTTCATTGGAAAGCAACATTACCTCCAGGCACAGAAGTTTTAAATAGTAAGAAACTAGGTGGTTAGAAAACCAAGTAGGCTTAGGAATGGAGTGAGGAAATTCCTCATGCTTACATCTACAATAAGAGACATGATGCTCAGTGCAGTTCGGTTTTCTGAATATACTTCTCAGTAGAAATTTCGTCTTCATAGTTCCAAATATCATTAAAAACAGATGCTAACACCTCTCATACAGAAACACAAAGTAGTCACTTCTTCTATTATACTCATTTATGAAAGATTTCCTAAAGAAATCGCACCTTTATCCTTAGTGATTTATAGTCCTAACATTATATCTTAAGGAGTATTTATCGCATTATAGATGTGTCCATTTCTCTAGCCAAAAAGAGGGAAGGACCTTATGCTGGAGGGCTTTCTTTGATCAAAATATTGTTCATTTTGGAATCGTCATCTATTCACACAGTTGTCCTTGTGAATGGGACATGGCTAAGTCTGCATAATTTGCAAGGCTTTGTGTAACAGCTCTCTCCAGGCTTAGAGTCGTAAAAAGGAAGGTTAAGAGACTGATTCATTCACTTCATTCACTTATTGGCTTTGTGGTTTTATCTATCTCTTAATATTTCTGAGCCAAAACCCAGAATCAGTATAAACACATACAACCGAGAATTAAACCAAGTGATACATGAAAAAAACAATTAGAAGCTTAAGCTCATTTATATATATATATATATATATATATAAAGGTATTTTATTATTTCAATGTGAATGGCATTAATCAATTGATTCATTTCTCATAAATATCACATACAATTAAATTGATATATAAGTCTACTTACTTGGTTTCTACCTACATGTGATATATATATATATATATATATCTAAAAATTATGAAAACTGAGAGATTTTGCTCTTTATTAAAAGTCTACAGCCTGAATAATAAAATCTTCCTACTCTGTTGTAAATTACTGAAGCAGTCTTACATTGGAAAAGTTTAAAATGTCAGTCAGGGTTACACAGTGAGACACTGTCTCAAAAAGAAAGAAAGAAAAAAAGAAAGAAAAGAAAAGATAAAGAAAAAAAGGAAGGAAGATAGATGAGAGACAGACAGATGGATAGACATAAAATGTTCCATGAGGGATTTAAAACTTAAAACCTGATACTAGAACTGACAAGGAAATATAGGAATGCATAACTAAAAGCCAAGAATAAAATAAGCACACTATTGATCATTCGGTTGTGAGTGTTAAGGTGGATAAAGAAAGTCCATGGGAAATAGGCAGGAAGGGGAGGGGAAAAACACAGCAGGGTGATGGGACCTGGCTTCTAGCTCACACTTTGCCACCAGTGAACACTTAGTATAAACAGTGAAACCTGTTGTATCAACAGTGCTTCGGCATCTGTTAGGGCTCTCCTCTGTTAGTGCCATGTTGTTCTGAGAAGCCAGAAGAATTCTCTCTTACCCAGGAAAGAAGACTGTAAGAAGCAAAAATGAGACTGAAGGGTTTGAAGGATCCGGCTCCATGCTTACCAAAGCACCCCATGCTCTCCTGTTCATAGATCATGGTTTGGCTGCACATGGCCCATACAGTTTGTTCTAGTGCCAGAAAAGATGTGAAGTGTGTTGCCAGGTTTTATGATTCTCATTTTTGAAAGTTAAATTTATGGATAAAAGATAGTTGCTGTATTCAAAAGACATTAAGATAGTTTTTTGAAAGAGATCAAACTTTTTAGAATTTCTTTTAATTTTCATTTCTTCTTATCACATTTTTGGATTACTTAAATCACAAATATATGAATCAATAACTATAAAAATGGGAAAAATAAGGTAACTCTAGGTTAGGAATAAAGTGGGTTGTCTTCTAAAAAAAAAATAAATTCTCATGGCCAAAATATAATTGGGGCTGAGTATAAATTTTTTATCCAAACTAGACACTTTGGATAGCCTTAGGAGACATGAATAATTATAAGAGACAGTATGTGTAGACCTGAGTGTCCCAAACAAAGAGAAACATAAAAACCTCCCACTGATACAAGAGGCTGGACCACAGGAACCGTCATGAAGCAGCCTGGCAGGACGAATGTTCTCCATTTGACTGTGCAGTATCATGGCAGCCAACAGGAGGTGGGCAGTAGCTTCCTCCTTATCTACAATTTCAATTTGCTTGGGATTCATATAAATGAAAGACTAAAAGACAAATGCCCTCTGTTGCGTTGGCTCTGTGTAGTAAAAATGTTTGGAAATTGTAGTGAGAAAGTTAATTAACTACAGGAGTTTGGTTAATTGAAAGCTTTCTCAAACTAATGAGTCAGCTTGATAGAAAGTCTTGATGATCAGCATTCTGGTAGGCCTGGGCAGAAAGCGGAGTAGGTGGTGCTGTAGTGTTTCTGGACAGGAGAAGAAACAATGATGTCATAAAATAACAAAGAACAGGAAGTTCTTGAACATTGAGAACAAAGATATCCCAGTGATTGCTTGCCAGACCCCTATGTCCATCTCTAACAGTGATGTCCCAGTCATATTCAAAGATATACTGAATTCTCAGGAAAGTGGCTAGATAGATAATTGCCTTATGCACTAAAAAGAAAAATCACGCTGAGATTATTTTAAACACTCATCCTCATATAAGACTATAATTATAATCATTAAAGAGAACTGTCCTTCTAAAGTAAAACTAAAAAAGCTATTTAAATATGATGCAGTATCATAATATATGTGTATAGTGCTAATATATGTGTAAGTATCTCTTGCTCGTGCTCACTCGCTCACTCTGTGAGTGTGTGTGCATGCATGTGTGCCTGCGTGTGTGTGTGTGTGTGTGTTTATGTGTGTGGGAGATATATATGTTTAGTTATATGTTTATTACTAGTCTAGGGTAATTTAATATTCTGTTCCATACCCACACAAAAATAATAATAATACAAAACACCACTGCTAAGTATCTTTAATTTGAGGTTGACATTTCATCTAGAATTCCATGCCAAGACTCTGTATAGATGACATTTATTTACAAAGGGCTAGTCAGTATTAAAAATTTCATCTCCAGCAGAGGAGTATAATGAAGTTGACAGTCTTATTCAAAAATTTAGTCGATAGTCCTAGTGTATTGGTGGTCTGATGTTACCAGTTAAATTAAGCAATGAGAAGTCATAAATTACCCATGCCTTCAACAATTTTCATTGAGCTACTCTTTTGATTTCAATAAGCAGAGAGCAGCAAAGTTCATCAGAAGCAAAATGTTATGAGCTTGTTTCTTCATAAATATTTGCCTTCCAATTATAATTTTGAGAATTATCTTTTTCAAATTTTATTAATATTCTAATAAAAATATTAAAATTTTCAAATGATTATGGTATACACTGATATGAATAATTTCTTTCCCCAAATCCTTCCCAGACACCATAGGCTATCACACAAACAGCCCAGTGACAGGCACAAGTTCCCTGTTTTCAAGTTATGGACCTGTGGGGTCTCAGAAGCCACCAAACATTACAGGCTAACAAGATTGATATGGATGCCCGTCCAGAACTTGATGGAGTATCTGATTGCTGGAGACACAGCACATTGGAGCTGCGTGACATGAAGAAATCAAGCTCTTATCAACCTGGACGCTTCACCTTTAATGATTAGCTTTTATAGTGCTGGAAGGTGCTGCACATGCTACTCTATCCCAGCACTATTAACTTAAACAAGAACCTGTGGCTGATTAAGTCATAGGTTCAAGGAGAGAACCTAATACTCCTAATATTCCTAATATTCTGCTAAACGGACATAGAATTAAACTTACTCCTAAATAATTATCTCTAAACCTGTAGAAAAGTGCAATTCTTGGTGCCTCTCAAAGAAGCTTCTCTTGCAGTATATAGTAAGCAATGAAAATATATTTATAATTAATTGCAGCATAATTAATAACTGTAACTGATCATTGTGCAGAAAAGAAACTGTGGAGTGCTCAGCCCTAAATGGAATCTCTCCCCCAGCCCTCTCTCTCTAACACACACAGAGGGGGCGTTGAACAACAGAAATCATATTGGAAGAAGGGAGAGAGGTAGTAGAGGACTACTGCAAAAAAAAATTATTTCCAGACACAACAGGGCCATTATACACGTGACTTCACAGTCTTCTAACTGTGTGCACAACATCTTGCCAGCCAAGAGTCCCAGAATTGATGGGAGGGGCACTCACAAAGAACTACCCTTAGCAGAAGAGCTATTGACGGTTGATTGCTGCCGAGGGAGTGTGTTAGTTTGCTTCAGGGATGTGACCCCCTGATAGGCTGCCTATATACATGGCCCTGTGCACATGTTGGCAGTACTACATGAGTCCATTGGCTTAAAAAGAGCACATAGGGTTTAAGAGAAGTCTGGTATAGGGAGGAGCTGGAGGGGGAGCGGTAAGGATGAATTTGATCCAGATACATTACATACACACAACAACATTATCAAACAAAATTTTAAATATATATTTCTTTCTATCTTATGTGTGTTTGCCTGCATGTGTGTATGTCGCCTTTTGCATCCATAGTGCCCATAAAAGTCAGAATAGTGTCAGATCCCCTGGAACTGGAACCACAAACCATTGTGAGCTGCCATGTGATTGCTGGAAACCAATCTCTGGTTCTCTGTAAGACCAGAAAATGTTCTCATTCATCTCTTCCATCCCCCAAACAATGTGTTGAGTGGTTGGGGTGGGGGATTAAAAATGTAATTTCTTCCTCAGTTTTCCAACAATATGATATATACCTTTAATACTTGCACTTGGGAGTTAGAAGCAAGAGCATCTGGAATTGAAGACTCATCCAGAATACTTACTGAGTTCTATGCCATATATCTGTGATATATGAAGCCTGTCAACATAGCTACTTTTTTCTAACAAATGAAATGTGGATGAAAAAGAAGAGTCAAGAGAATATGCTCAATGCCCAATATGTGCTCATAGGAAAATATTCTTATGTAGTATAATACCATTTACAATGAACATATACAATAATCTTGGAAACGGTTAGCAGCCATCTAAATAAAGTTAAGCCCTGCTTAACAAGAAAGAAGTTGTGCCTGGACTGGAAATCTACCTAGCCATCTACCCAACGCGAGTGATGCCATGGATCTTAGAGAATAACCTGATGCTTTCTGCCACTTTATTAGATTGGCATAATTCCTAACTGCATTCTAAATTTTTCTTATATCCACAGATAAATTTCATCCATCGTCAAAGAAGTTTTTCTTGCCAATACAAAAAAATTGATCAAAATACAGAAAATAAGTGATACTTAATTTTTTAAATGGGGGGCTTTGCTGGGAAGAGATGGCTCAAGGGTTAAAGGTATATACTGCCCTTGCCACGGACCTGAGTTTGATTCCCAGCACCTATGTCAAGTGTGTCACAACTACTTGCAACTCCAGTTCTATGGTATCAGATGCTTGACCTCCATAGTCACTGCACTCATTTGCACACACACACACACACACACACACACACACACACACTCACGCACACAAGATGAGTTCGCATAATTTAAATACTACTAATAATTGCCAGTTGTGCATAAAAGACACTGTGGAAAACGTTTCTCTCTCCTTGCACTAGTTTTATACAGTTTTATACCAGCGTAAGAAGGAACAGTCTGCCACTGCACACTCAGGTCAGTTTTTGAAGCTTCACTGACTAAAGCAGTCCAAATCGAAGGTTTGCACTCTGTCATCATGTGATGCAAGGATGTATGGCATGGAGTGTTTCATGTTCTAAGATTCTTGGATTTTATACCTTGCTACAATTTATCATGGAAGTTATGTTAGAACGTTACACCAGTGAAGGACAAGGCAAACTGGTGACTTGGGAAATAGTTTGGGAGAAGCGTAAAACCTAGTGCCAACATATACTTGTGTAGCCAATGTGAGAATCAGCAAGGAGGCTCCTCAAAACACTTAAGGTAGAACTTTCATACAATATAACCAGCTTTAAGCATCTACCCAAAAGACTATATCCTTCTGAGTCTGGCTTATTTCACTTAATGTAATGACCTCCAGGCCATCCTTTTCCGTCCTTCTTTATGGCTGACTAAAATTCCACTGCACGTGTATGCCTCAACTGCACACGTATACTTCCACTGCACATGTATGCCTCCACTGCACACGTATGTCTCCACTGCACACGTATGCCTCCACTGCACATGTATCCCTTCACTGCACACGTATGTCTCCACTGCACATGTATGCCTCCACTGCACATGTATCCCTTCACTGCACACGTATGCCTCCACTGCACACGTATGCCTCCACTGCACACGTATGCCTCCACTGCACACGTATGCCTCCACTGCACACATATGCCTCCACTGCACACGTATGCCTCCACTGCACACGTATGCCTCCACTGCACACATATGCCTCCACTGCACACGTATGCCTCCACTGCACATGTATGACTCCACTGCACACGCATGCCTCACTCCATCCATTCGTCTGCTGACAACTGCCTCAGAGGATTCTGTTACTAAGTTTACAGAAATAGTGCACCAATAAATACAGCAAGTGTGCATATCATCCACTCACTCTGATTCTTTGCAGTGTGTACCCTGAGCCAGCATAGCCAGATAGCATGGAAATTCTACTTTTAATGTTTTGAGGCACTTCCATGCTGATATGTATGGTGGCCGCCCTAATTTATATTCCCATAAACAGAGTATAAAGGTTCCCCAATGGCCCTGTAGTCTCACAAATACTTATTTTCTCAAGAATAGCCATTTTTGATGAGGGTAAGATGTGGTTCAGTGTAGTTTTATTTGTATTTTGTTAATTACTAAGTATTTTGAACTTTTTTCTTCATGATTTTATGTCATTTGCATTTCTGTATTTGAGAAGTGTCTGTTCATGACATTTTCCCATTTTATGACTGGATTATTTTGGATTTAAACAATGGGATTTTTGCATTCTGAAGTATTTACCCATTAGATGAGTAGGTGGCAGAGATTCTCTTGCATTCTGTAGGCTCTTTCCACTTTATAACTTTCTGTACAGATATCTAATTTCTGTCAGTAATTCTATTCCCCAGAGCCATTAGTGTCTAGTTAGGAAGTGATTCCTATGTCTCAGGTTTAAAACAATTTTCCTACATTTCTTCACAAATATTTTAAACACCACTGAGGCCTGTGGCATCTTATTTGCCCACCTTTTTCATTAGTTCTTGGAGAATTCTTATTTCCCTATAATTTAAGATTTAGTATAACCTAACTAAAAAGAGAATTTACTACATTTGAATGACAGTGACAATAGAAGACAGAATTAGTGCGATGTCATGGTTACAGAAGGTCTGGCAAGGTTCCACAAATACAGGGAACACCTTGAGCCTCCAGGAGTGGCACAGACCTCCACCTGTGAGCGAGATCAAAGGCAGTACCTGAAACATTAGTGGAGTGGTCGCCGAAGAGAAGTTCAGGTTCTTGACCATGTGACTTTCGGGGTCATATTTTGACATAAATCCTTTTATTATGACTGTTTTAGCTGTCCCTTGTTCACCAATCAACAGAACAGCCTAAAATGAATTCAGAGAGAATAAAATGGGTTGAACTGTGCCCCTCCTACCCGCCAACTCCTAAACTGAAGCCTGGATACTATCTCCCAATGTGACTGTACCTAGAAAAAAAACTCTACAGCATTGGCTGCACAAATGAGGTTATTAAGGTGATAAATGCTGCTTAATGATGTCTTACACAGCACAGGATCTAGATACAGAAACACCAGAGAAGCATACACTCAGAAAAAAAGCCTTAGAAAGACAAGGAAGGAGGTGCCGTCCATCAGCTAAGGAGAAAGGCCTGGGGAAAAGTCAACCTTAACAGTACCTTCATCAGCCTCCAGTACTGAGGAAAGACACTGCTGTGGTTTACCCACCCAAGATTTGGCATTTTGTTATGACAGCCATAGCAAACTAAGTCAGTAACCAAAAAGGGAGGGATGGTCTTAGCAAAAACAAGTCAAAATTCGCTTCCTTCAATTAGAATGGTACTAGGAGCCAGGCCTATTTGACACAGCAGGTTGTCATTGAGAAACAACAAAAGGAGCTCACTCATCTAGATAACATTTTCCCTTATTCCAAATAGGAACTAATGTAAACTAAATGCTGGGAACTTTTATATTTTCATATGCTCCTTCAACGTGAACTATTTTTCATGGCAGTCAGAAAGTCATACCTTGCCTTGTTTGGCAATGGTGTTGATTAGGAAGTCAGTCCGCACATTGTCTACATTTGGCACCAGGATAGAACTGTATTCTGGGGTGATATCAGGTGGATACACATATTCCGGGGTACACAGGCTCCAGTGCCTCCAGGAACCTGAGAAGAAGAGGAGGTAGTCACACACCTGCAGTTAATAGTGCACATCCCTGTCATGATCAGCCACCTTCAGAACATCACAAAGATATCTTCAATACTCGCCATAAAACAAAGATCATTAAGGGGATGTGGCTATAGCCCAGCTGGTACAGTGATTGTCTACTGTGCACAATTTCCTGGGTTAAACACCTAGCACGGCACAAAACAGGGTCTTCTACTTTTCCTTCTGTTGCTATAATAAAATTCTGACCTTTTCGATTTAGAGAGAAAGGGAATCTCTGTCATCCAATGAACTTTAAAAGGTGGGGCCAAGTTAGGGCGTGACATTTGTGGGTACTAGGAGAAAAACACCTGGCAGCCCAGGGTTCACTCTATCTCTGTGGTTCCCCCGCTACACAGCTGAGCTTGGATTTCTCATTCCTGTTTCATGAGTTTGCCCCTTATAATAAAGGCAAATATAATTGGCTTATCTTGTAGCTAGCCTGGCATTTCTCGACCCGCATTAATTTAACAGGTGTTATTTCATTTTATACTTCCAGGTCACAGTCCACCACTAAGGGAAGTCAAGACAGGAACTCAGTGCAGGAGCATGAAACAGAAACCATGGAGGAATGCCACTCGCTGGCTCGTCCACTGTCCTGATTTCTGGCTAATGCTTAGCTAGCTTCTGTTATACAGCTCAGAACCACCTGTCTAGAGATGGTGTCTCCCACAGTGGTCTGGGCCATTCTGCATCATTTAATGATCAAGACAATCTCCCACAGACATGTACACAGAGGAATGTGATCTGGGTAATTCTTAAGTTGTGTCTTTCCTCTCAGATAATTCTGGGATATACCAAGTTGAAAATTACAGCTAAATGAGACACCAGGTACAGTGGCACATGCTTGTAATGTCAGTTCCTGGGAAGTAGAAGCAGAAAAATCAGAAGTTCATGGCCATGTTCAAGAACGTACCAAGTTGAAGTCCTGTTTGAGCTATGTAAGACGATGTACCCAAGAAATATCCAGTAGAGTTAACTCTCAGAACACATTAGCTTGATCAAAACATCCCCAGGAACCACTCCAAATAGAGTCCTCTATTTGGGCACTTTCAGAAATATCTTAGAACTGTTTCTCAGTATGCAACTCTTCAACAGCATAGCATACATAAAAATACAGAGGAGAGTAAAGGAAGCAGTGTACCAGAAGCCATCAATCACTGTTAAATGTCAAATCTCACAAGCTTTTCATATGGGGGAAGATACTAGATGGCTTGTGTATGAACACATAAAAATATAAAGTTGTTTCTGTGTGTTATCACATATATGTGTGTATTCATTATGCATGTTTATGCAATATACATTATTTTAAAGTATATATTGATGCATATAAAGATATATAAATAAATAAATAGACATCTGTAGATATAGACACCTTCATGCAAATATAATTTTTTTACATCAATTGTTGGTTCCATTGAAAGACTGCTGAATATCCGAGTAGGAAAATGATTTAATTTGCTCAAGTCACTAAAAGTCCCATCTGCTAAGTGAGTGGAACTTGTACCTGGAACCCAAAGCAAAGCTTGGGGAAATAACAATTACTAGCTTTCTCTGTTCATTAAAATTCCTAATTCAGTTTTATCGGCAAGCGTTTCAGTTCTCACTAGAATAACACAGAAATAAGTTGGACCAAACACCCTTTCCTTCCACCCTGAAAGCAGGGCATGCTCACCATCCGGTGCAACGTAGTAGTCGAACATGGTGTCCCCAGGATCCGTCGACTGCGGCAGGGGCAGAGTGGGCACCTCCCGTGAACGCAGCCAGAGTTCCAGCCTGCTGCGACCTTCCAACTCCAGGACTGCACCCACACTCCACATCATGGCAAAGACAAACAGCCTCCCTAGGTGCTCTGGGCCTACTTCTCCAGTCTGCTCCTGAGCAGGCACAAGCGTTCCCTTTTAATTACTTGGTTCTCAGCTTTCATCTAAATCTTTGCTAAGTAAAAGCAATAAACCTAGAAAGGAGACATTAGCTATGCCCAGGAGAACAAAAGAATGGATACAACAGAGGAGAAAATGAGAAATGGAGTTACACAGGTACTAACTGGTTTATAAAATAAATGAAAACAAGAAAGTAAGATGGTACTTTGGATAAAGGCACTTGACTCCAGTCCAGAGAGCAGGAATTGAATTCCCAGACCCACGTGGTAGAACCAACAACCTACAATTTATCCTCTGACTTCTGTACATACACAGAATAAATAAATAAATAATAGAATAGGAATATTTTCCCAAAAAAAGTCATTTGTTGTATGGTTATACTAACCAGAAACAAAATTCAAATCAGTGACCGGCTTTGTTCAAAGAAAGCTATGGAAAAATAAAATTAGCGTGTCTGAAACCTCTCCAAACCCCCACCACATCCTCATCCATCAGGACTAAGTCTAGTTTCAATACTGTGCTCTCTGCAGTGTGCTCGGGAGGAAGGTGCAGCCCCTCACCTTTGGAGGAATCAGCCCATGCAGCATCCGGGTACTCTGCGTGATGACAAAGGCTTCCAGCATCTCCATCTTGTACTCTAGGTTCTGAACGCTGAAACGATACAGGTCTGGGAAAGTCTCCGCATACAGCTGTCGCAGGATTTCTGCCTCTTGAGGAGACCGTCTCTTGAGGAAACCCTGTAGAGTCAACACATCTGTGCATTGGTGAAACCAGAAAAACGACCATTGGGGGGATAAACATTTTTACAGCATTATCAAATTTATAAGCATTAATTAACAATTAACAATTATGCACAGGGTTATTGTGTTTGAGATGTACCAAGCCTATCTAGAAACTCTTTCATATAAGGATTCGTTTAAAAATTCAAAGCAACTCTCTGAGATGGGAACTATTATCATCTCCCTGACACAGCTTCAGAAATCCACCAGCATCCCACAACCGGCATACGGTATGTGGCAAGGCCAGACAGAATTAACACTCAATTAGTCTGTCTGCAGCATTCTCAGCCCTCAACTAACACTAGTTAAAATGTACTTCAAGAAAATGGGGAGGCCTTTACAGCGAGTTGCTAAGATGACCAAAGGCCACAAAAGAGAAGCGAAGGATCTCCATACTCAGTCTTTAAAAACTAGAAACAAAATTGGCTATTTCCATTCATTTCTTCTAACTTAGTGAGTAATGTAGAAAATACCAAAGGTATTCAGAAAACTGGACAATTTTGTCATTTAGGACTAAATGAGGAAGGTTGTGTCATTCGGAGAAAAGTACTACTTAAAATTTGGCTCATAGGTGCTGGGAAGGCAACCAGAGCACTCCATTGCTAGCCGACAGGGCCATATTTTCTTCAGGCAATTCTCACAGGATCAAGAGATGAGTGTACCCCTCAACTCCACATCCCGAGAAATAATTAGGGACTCAAGGAAGCAGTAAAATCTTAACTCTGAATTAGTCATTGAATCATGAATGTACCATGATTCCTCATTAACAAAATCATGGCACAGAACTCTTTTATGGGAAGGGGACCAGAAAACGACTTTTCTCCCTGTAGTAGCATTCTGCCACCACAGCGTTCCTCAGGCCTGACTCCTCGTTAGCTTCTTAGGCCACAGCACCCTGATCTAACATCTTCAGTCTTGTTCTCAGTAAACCCTGCTTCTTCCTGATCATGCCCAAGAGAATACTGTGAACATTTTTTAATTATTACTATCATTTTTGAGATAACTGCCTCATTTCCCTCTTCCCTTTCCTCCCCCCAAACCCTCCCATATGCCCCTCCTTGCTCTCTTTTAAATTCTTGATCTCTTTTCTTCACTAATGGTTGCTACATGCATATATGTATACACATATATACATGTCTAAGTACATAAACACAGCCTGCTCAATCTGTATAATGTAACTTGTATGCATGTATCCCGGGTTAACCATTGAAAAGCCAGTCGTGTTTTTTTCTGTTGGTGGCCATGTCAGAGGAGCTGCAGTCAGCAACGGAGCTTATGAGACACAACTCAGAGGATAACAAACCTATTCTGGGTGCATCCTGGGGAAGCAAAGCCCTGGGAGGATTGTCTCTGGGATGCCCCTTGCTTCTGCTGTGCTTCCTTCTGCTTGGTGCTGCCGTGATCCTGCTGTATGTGACATGGTGTGATTACTACATGAAGGGATCCCACTGTATCTAGTATGCTGTGATTATTTCTTGGGAATATCCCATTCCTCACTGGCCAATTTACTTACAGATATTAATGAAGATAATTTTTATTAGAGTGATGATGATTAGTTAAACCTGTAATTTAATCAGACTTTCTGAGTTAGCCTAAAAGATAGGGGTGGTTAGGATAGTTAATAAAGATGAATAGGGACAAGATTTAGGCTATTCTGCCAAATGCTCCAATAAGACATACAAAAAAAGGTAAATACAGGCTAAAAGCTAACTTCCCGTTTATTAGATGTGATACTTGCAGAAGATGGAAAATAAGAATAAGGCCATTTCATGCATTACAGATCCATGAAGTCTGCCTGTGGGAAAGCAGGCTGATGACCAAAGAAAGCAGTCACACCCCTACACCCAAGGTTAGCCCTGAGTTCCTTGGTCATGTAACTTACAGAATTAGTCACGGTCCCCAGTATGCACTTTGAAAAAACAAAGTTGTGTAAAGAAATTAAATGACCCTGTTGTGTGCAAAGCGAAATAGGTGGTGAGCCGAGCCCTCATTTAAAGTCTCTCGAGAGTGAAAACTAGGAATCCTCTAACCTGAAGCCGCACAGGCGCCTACCACTACATAGGAACTGCCTGAAATACACAGGGCTCGCTTAGAACTTTGTTAATAATAAAAGAACCATTGCTTTGGGGTGAAGATGTCAAGGTGAAAAAATTAGTACAAGGAAAAATGTTTAACTACTTGTGAGCTTCTAAGGAAAACATGTAACTTGTGATCTTAATGTAATTTTTTCTTATGTAAAGATTTTAATTAGTTTCTAGAAAATATATAACTTGTGGTTATGAGGTAATCTTTTCTTACACAGAAGTCTTTGTCTTGGGTAGTATGAAAGAGATGAGACGGAAATGTGAAACAGTAGAAGAGAAAAAGAACATCTAGCAGAGAGAAAAAATAAATGAGGAATTAAGCTTTGGCTCTCAGACAAGCCCTCCTGTGTGTGTAAGCAGCTCTGTCACCCCCTCCCCGGTTTCTCTGAGCTGCTGAAAGCTGCTCTTAAAGGCAGCACTCTTCCCCTGGAAGATCTCTCCAGCTCTCAGCGTCCCTTAGTTACCTACAGCACTCTGTGCATGGCTGAGACCTGGTGGTCTCCGCACTCCAACTTGGAACTATTTATTATTGTCCTAGTTCAGATAAGTCAGTCCTGCTGGTGAGACTCTCTGGTGTATCTTCTGACATCACTAGGAGACAAAGTCTCACAGCCAGCCCCTGATGTCTGAGGACACTACATTGTTATAAAGCATGTGAAGATGTGATTAGATGGGGAATTCTGTAAAAATCCAGGTAGGGTACAATAGAAGTGTATTTCAGAAGAAGCAAGCTAAACGTTTGTTAATACAATAAATGTATTTTTCAAATAATTTATGGAATTTAAATGTTTGGGGGGGATCATGCAATTACAATTTGCTTGCATTCTATTGTGGCTGTAATCACCAAGCACAGATACACGATCTACTGTGAAACTTTAAGTAGAAGGACCCTTTGGTGCCCTCCCTGGAGACTGTAACTTGGTAGGATTCAGATCTGACACAATTACCTAAATTATCACTGATGAGTACTTTTGCATATCTAAGAGCGCCTTACTTCATTTTTATATAAAATTTTTAACAGTGATTCTTAGAGTCATATTCAAGAATGTCAGTATCATTTGCTATCAAAATGCTCTTTTCTAGCTCTATGTATATGTTATGAAGTCTAAGCTTTCCGCAGCCCAGGACCATATAACTTTTGAAAAGACATTAATAAAAGTTAGAATATATCTATATAGATAGAAGTACAAAAATATAATTGAAAGATCAAATAATAGCTTCCTAATTTAATTTAGGAAGTCTTAAAATCATCTTCAAAATATAAAGAAAAATGAAAATTAAAAATCGAGACAACTACTTCATAAACATCATTTGGATTATCCAGTAGCATTTACTTTTATCTTATAATAAGGGTTTAATAAAATGTTTAAGTATGTAAAATATGTAACTATAATCAAATTCTGATTAAACTATTCTATACTATATGGAAAGTAATTAACTACTATACCGGGTCATAAATTGATGTGATATCATATGAAATATTATTTCTAACCACAAAGGTAAAAGTAATATTATGGCTACTGAATCTCATAAAAAAATCTTTATATGAAATTTTAACAATTGTCTTTAAGCTAAAATTCTAAGATGGCTGTTCCCAAATTTTATGTGAACAAGTTCCTTTCAAAACAGCCCTGAATCCACAAAGTGACAAATTAAATTTTACTTTTCAGGCCTCAGCCACACTTTGGCAGGATTATTGATTCACATGAGCCTGACAATTACCTGGAAATCACAGTTCTAAGTGATTAGAAGAGGACTGGAGAAGCCTGTGAGGGGCAATCAGGGTCTGCACATCCCTGTGCATTCAAGGGCCTTTCATAAACAGTGCTATAAGAAGGCAATTACACTACCAGCTGCAGAAGAATCAGCACGCTTACAAAGAATGCTGAAGAATCTTTTCCCTTTTTAATTATACGAAAGAAGGAATCCAATCATACCTCAAGAATAGGACTCCAATCAAGGACAGAGGAACTCATGAAAACCATTCCGTTTCTTGAGACGGTGGCAGGAGAAGCATTGTCAATGTTATGAGGTTCAAAAACAATCTTGCAGTTTGGAGCCATGGGAATCCGGTCGCCATTGGCCAGAGTCAGAGTTTTATTATCATCCAAAACAGAATTCAGATTTTCAATCCAGATGGCGTCAACTGGACCATCGAGAACTATCCAGATATGTTCCCCTGAAATGCCACCCAAGAGGAGACGAAGAGAGCACATGGCACACAGGTGCCTATGTAAGTAGCTGTGAAGCTTCAGAGAGTACTAGAGCTGTATATAATGACCATTAATTTTAAATAAAACTTTGATCTCAGTGATGACTCATTTGTGTGAGCACAAAGGACCTCCCAAATTCCTTAGGTGATAGTTATGTACAAACTATAGTTAAATCAAAACTCCATTGTTCCTTGAACAAATCCTAAGCACCTTCTACATGCAGCACTGTTCTAGGGGCTGGGATGTGACAGTGAGTGAGAAAATCTACATCTTCGGAGAGCTTACACTCTAAGTAGAAAAAACAAACAGCCAATCAGAGAAACAATAAGGAAATATTAAGCAGATTCAGAGAGCAGGTATTATTTTACATTAGGTGGTCAGTGGAGGATTTTACACAGAGAATGAAGTGATTCAAAGAACTGGAGGTAAGATTTTTCCCATCTGTGAACAGAAAGTGCAAAGACCCTGTTGCAGGAACAAGTTTCAGGTGATAAAACAGACTGAATTCCTTGGACCCCAAGAGATGTTGACATCTTATTCTCTACTATTAAATGTATAGCATTAGGGAATGAAGGAATGACTTCAGAAAAGGGGTTAGTGTCCTGGTATGAGAAAGAAATCCCTCACCACTCTGTCCATGAAAGGATACAAGTGAGAAATTGGTAGCATTCAAAACAGCATAAAGTAAATGTCTGTCTGTTGTTTGTGGACCATCTTGTCTATTGTGTTGCATTATAATAGCCCAAAGGGATGAAGAGAAGTAAATATGACAGTCTAGGGCACGAATTAGCCAAACCTAATTAGTAAGATGAGAAGGGGTGATACATCAGTGTAACAAGAAAGACAATGGGGAGAGACAGAGTTAAGAACAAATTCAGTTTTGCATATGCTAATATCCAGCAGACATCCGAAGAGAGTTGTTGAGTTGTTTAAGAGAGAGATCAGTCTAGATATTATAATGTAGACTCTTTCAGCTTAGAAGTGGCATTTAAAGCCACTAGGGTTGTACGAGTTTCTTCTAGATTTAAAAAATAAAGTAGAGAGAGAGACAGGAGGGCTAGGAACAGAGGCAATGCAACATTCAGATTTCTGTCAGGGACTCCATGGTTGCCCCTCAAGCTTCCCACCTTTTCCAGACATCTCAACCCAGTGAATGTGGCAGGAAGGAAGCCCACAGGATGAAGGATCTCTGAGACCAAGCACTCAAGGTTCAGAAAGAGGGGTGACCATTTGTGAGACCACTGACGGTAGAACAGGACTGGAAAGAAAGGGCAGTCTGTATTTGATATGCCAGAAATCACCAAAGCCCTTCAGAGTGTAACTAAAGGAGTCACCTAAGGAGATAATTGGGGCCAGGGAACAACAAGCAGAAAAAGGCTCAGCAAGAACACGAATGTAAGTGAAGTTTATGTGGTTCATTTGTTGCTCCTCTTCACGTCTGCCTGCCTCTGTTACTCACCAATGCTGTCACTGTCTCATTCCAAATCGTCTTTGCTGTGTGCGTGTTAATGTGAGGATTCTAGTCAAGCTAAATGTCTTGGGATCCCTAATGAAACCCACTCAGCCTGTCACAGATAAAACTGTGACCCCAGCACAGGTCTTTGTGAAAACAGCAGCTTCACTCTCTTCTCTAAAGGAGACTGCCTGCTGAGCAACTGTGGGAGGGAAGCTCTCATCACTGGATCCACAATTATGTAGGGCAATTGAACAAATCAGAAGC
This sequence comes from Dicrostonyx torquatus, assembly GCA_028555095.1. NCBI lineage: Eukaryota > Metazoa > Chordata > Mammalia > Rodentia > Cricetidae > Dicrostonyx > Dicrostonyx torquatus. The sequence continues at coordinate 6,022,340 of JAQHUG010000087.1, read as the reverse complement.
AATTTTTTAATTTCCAGTAAAATAATTGTTACTAACAGGGGCATTTTCACTGTCTTTTGTCTAAACTGGTATCAGCAGGGGTCTGTGAAGGCAGGAAGTATCTGTTAAGAGCTCTTCCTGTATTCTCAGCTCTGCCATTGTATCCATTGTCCCTCTCTCCCTCAGAAGTAAGAAGACACAATGCTGCACTGTCTCCTGTTGAGCTTATATTCTGAGAACACTGTGCTCTGTTCAATGTCCACAAGTGGGACCACTCAGGCTGAGCAGCCAGCCCTCAAATGTTTGCTTTAACAACACAATACTAATGTCCCCCAAACAGAAGGATTTGCTAGCTCACTTTTGGTACCTAGAATTTTCTGGCCAGAGAAGCTCATTTCTCTACATAATTTCATAGGATAATCAGTTTTTTAAAACAAGTGTACTTAAATAAATGTTACATTTTTAAACTATTCAGTGAACGCAGTCACAGTGAAAATCATTTTACTCCGGCTATCAAACTTCCTTAACAGATTTTCTCTATTTGTTCTGAAATATTACAAGGATGCATAAGTATTACTTTAAAAACAAACATTCCTTAAAGAGAAAGCATTTAGAGGCAGCAAAAGAGCTCAACAGATAAATGCCCTTGCCTCCAAGTGCAAAACCTGAGTTGAATCCCTGAACCCACATGGTAGAGGGACAGAGCCAGCTCCTAAAAGCTGGTCTCTGACACAACATGCATACTGTGACATATGTGTACACACAATGGGTGAACAAATAAATAAGTAAATGCAATAAGAATGTCAGAGGTGTGGTTTAAGTGCACTAGTCAATAATTGTATCACTTCATAACTCATAAATATACTAAAATCTTTTACTCAGTCTTGCCTAACATATTACGTGAGCAACACTGCTGCTTGGCAATTCTATCTAGTCATCTATGATTTTGTTTAGAAGTGCATGTTTAAAATAATATTAATTCCTCTACCTTTCTTGGCCTTCAGTGTTTTCCTCCAAAGGGTTGAAAATATCCCATCGGTCCAATCGTTTGTGGCCACATCAAGTCGACCAAACATCTGTGGGGCAGTAATTGCTTTGGGATTCATCCTCATTTCTCTGTGTGGTTTTCCACAATCTGCAGCAAGGGCATCCAAACTTTAAGCATCTCAGACGTGGCATGAACCAACATAAAACAACATTGCACTAATTTGTGGTGTACTGTCAGTAAGTGGTCAAAATATGAAGAGTGAAAAATTATACCAAAAATAAATGTCATTCTTCATTCCAATTTATAATCAACATGTCATCCTTTATTGAGTACATCACTTTGCTGTCTCTGAAATAAATTTATCTTGCCTTGGGGACAATAAGGGATGCCATATTGGAACTATGAGAGTACTTTCCCTTGTGTTTAAGAATTACCCAGTCCATTGGAGGGACCTAACAGAGTAAAAGATGTGAGATGAGAGGAATCTCCCTTTTTTTTCCTTTCATAACTGAGCCTAGGCACTTGTTTATCTCCTACAGTCTTCTGGCTAGGATTTATACCATCTTATCCCCTGACTTTCGGGTATAAAAGAATAGAACCAGCTCTCCTGGGTCTGTAATTTGTGAACAACAGGTGTTGCAACCTCTTGGTATCTATTTCCATTAAGCCAACTTATAAGATATCTCTCGTGTGTGTGTGTGTGTGTGTGTGTGTTTCTGTTTCTATGTCTATGTGTATGACCCTACTGTATCAGTTTCCCTGAAGAATCCCAACTAAAACACCCAGTTAGGAAAACAGAAACAAATTTCTAATTTTTTAGAAATCACAAAGCAAATTTGTAATGGTAGCCTGAGAATCCAGCTCTTCAAGCCCACCTCCAGAGTTCAAGGAAGAAGTCTTAATTCACACACATGCTGTTCAAGTCATGTTATTTATTCTTCTGCCTATTTTTCTGTCTTCTAATTTTCACCTAAGTTTTCTTTCTAGTTCTCCTATGTCTCAATTCTTCGTTTCAATTCCCTCTTGCTTCTCTGTTTACCTACATTAAATACATTTTTTTTACCGGGGGGTTAAGGGAAAAAGGAAAAAAATTATAAGAGTTACATCTCATTGGTCATAGCACAATTCTTGGGTAAACCATAAGAAGCTGAGCCATTTACAATGGCAACACAAGGTTTCAAGTTCCAGGTGTAAAAGTGTGACCAGAGGCTGGGGTCACAGTGCCCGATGAGATAAACTGTAGAGAGATCTGTACAGAGAGTCAGGTCTTATCAGCCAGGTGTAACAAGCAAATAATTGGCCTGATTTTTTAGATTGCTTTTTGTTAATAACCTTGGTAGGCATCTACAATTACAACCTTGTGCATATCTGTAAAGGTTTTAACTTATGATCCATATACAGAAACATTTACTCTGGTTTGAACTTGCTCTGAGGTAAAAATGAGCTAATCGTGTGTAGCTTGTCTTAGACTATGTAGAAATTTTTGTTTTCTTGTGTTAGTCTGAGTAAAATGAACAAAGTGGGCTTTTTAAGTGTCTTACAGTCCTCATGGGACAATAGATCTAGTTCTGAAGCATATCCTAGTATACTGCTATGTATCAAAATTACACAGCTTATTGAGAAGTCATCTTCCTGACCATCTGTGGATATATGTACCCATAAGATTGATATGCAATAATGAGATTACATATAGACATCACATGATATTGCATCTGCAGGTATTGGGAGACACCTTAGCTTCTTTGGCACATGTGAAATTATGAAACAGGAGCAACAGTATCCAGGGTCAGTGGTCTTACAGGTCTTTCCCAGATGGGATTCTCCTCCATCAGAGAATCGCTCCTCTGGTGGGTTGACATCTGAACACTAGTTGTCATCTGCTGCAACTCCCATGGTCTCAGACAAAATTGGAGTAATTATTTGTAGCTTTTTATGTTGATAAAGTTGAACTTAAGTGAAGCTGAGCTTTTGTGATAGATGATATTTATAATACTCTGTCTACACTACTTCTTTTTTCTAATATAATCACACTTTATAAAAATCTTTACATGTGGGCTGGAGTGATGGCTCAGAGGTTAAGAGCACTGGCTGCTCTTCCAGAGGTCCTGAGTTCATTTCCCAGAAACCACATGGTGGCTCACAGCCATCTATAATGAGATCAGGTGCCCTCTTCTGGTGTGCAGGCATACATGGAGACAGAATGCTGTACATAATAAATAAATCTTTAAAAAAAAATCTTTACATGTATCTTGGTTGGTTTCCATGGTGAAAACTGTACCTGTTCTTTTGTACATAAACGATAAACCATCAAAAGACACTTCTATAGGTAGAGCTTTTCATTTTCATTTAAGACATGATAATATTTTAATAAAAACACACTAAAAATAGATACTTGATTTTCATAATGTTGCTGAAATGAATTCCTCTTGAGTCTTCAACTGGGCATTTGTGAACTCTGACATAGCATGGACACCTTTCCTTACTGTCAGTCCTTCCAAGCCTCCTACTCATGATCTCTTCTCTCCATGGCCAATAGATTATTTTCTGAATGCTGGAGTGATCATGCCACACGAAGATCAATGGCTTCTCCAGACCCAGGCACTTAATATGGTTAGAAAATTCCCCATGAGGCCAGGTGGTGGTGGTGCATGCCTTTAATCCTAGCACTCGGGAGGCAGAGGCAGGCAGATCTCTGTGAGTTAAAGACCAGCCTGGTCTATAAGAGCTAGTTCCAGGACAGGCTCCAAAGCTACAGAGAAACCCTGTAAGATAGACACAAATAAATGAAGGAAGGAAGGAAGGAAGGAAGGAAGGAAGCTCCCCTTGTCACAACTACAGCCCTAATTTGGGCCCTATGAAGGCAGAAATAGGGACTTGGATTCTGGGAGCCTAGGAAGAATAGACAAAGATGGAGAAAAAGTCAATAAATGTCATATCACTAAAATAGTCAACTATGGAATAGACTTTAAAAAAAAATAGTGGCCATCAACTCTTCTCCCTTCCTAGTTAAGGATATAGCTGCCTCAAGGATTTTAATTCCTGTGCTTTGAGTCAATTCCTTATCTTGATATAATGTACTGGGCTAAAAGCTGGGAGATATGGCTAAAGCTATAGTGGGGTCTCTCCAACACGGTTACTCTACAATAGAGTGTTAAAGAACAGTGGCCCTGGGTGTCGAGAGCAAGCATGCAACATGCTCCATCTCTACACACAGCCCAATGACACCCAGGGCCCCACTGATTATATTTCAGCCATGCTGAAGCACTTTACCCGTGTATCATATCCTTCCCACTCACTCTCACCCTTTGCAAGGCTCTTGTTGTGAAAAATATCTTTTATCTACCAGCTCAACCCCTTAGTTGATGCAGCACCTTCATTGGAAGACTCTCTATAATAACTTAGAAAGTTTCTCCTCCCCTCTCCTGCCACTTCTATTCCCATTATAGCAAACTTTCATCATAACAATTCAATGCTCAGTTATAATTATGAGTCTATGGCTGTTCTCCTCACTGCATTGTTAACCTCTTACATGTTTTTGTATGCTTGTTTCCCTGCTTCTAATATAAAACCTGGCAGAGTCGCACATTACAGAGTGTTACAAAACAATTAATGTGAGTTGTATTGTGAATCAGCAAACAACATGCACAGGTCACGCTCCTCTTTAATAGGAGTTCCACCCAATTATCTCCTTTGTCTTTTGGATAATTAAGCTTTTCAATATGAAGCAACGTGCTACTTAATATAACTAATGATTACTCTATATACTAAAGCCAAGAATAAGTTAATAAATGGCAAATCATCTGGTAATAAATTTTGTCTTTTCAAGGAACTCCTCCCATACTCATAATGCCAAATGGATTATATGATTCAGATGTAGTATTCATAATGTATTTATATTGTTCAATATTTAGCAGTTCATTTTGCTCAAGCCGTTGTACCGGGCATATTTACAGCTGATTGTTAACAGAAAATAGCTTGAACTGCAGTAAAAATGTTGAGCATAATTATGAAAACATTATCATTTAAAGACATATAAAATCCTAAACAGAAGGTTCACAGCATTCATGAAAAGCCATGAAGATGTGAGTCCTCGGTTTGGAGGAAGTAGTTGCTGGCAAAGAACAGAGTTTGCCACCACCTGAGGACATCTGTAGAGTCCTTGCATACCAAATTCACTTTATCCGATATTTTCGGGAAATGAGAGCAAATGTATCATGTGAACAAGCCTGCTGCAGGTCCTATCAGGCTCCAGCAACCAACAACAGTGTACCAGTGTCAGCGAGCAGGGCGCCATTAAGTGGAACCCTGCAGCACCTTTTCCCACTTTGATGGTGTCTATTCTATTCCAACAAAGTTCATAAAATTTTGTAGTTTAGCTATGCAACCACTCAGGCTGCTAACATGTCTAGAGGCATTGGTGAAAGTCAGAGAATACAAAAATAATTCACAACATGGCAATAGCCATTACCCTAAGGTGGCCTAAAACAATGAACTTGAGTATAAAGCTGAGGGGGCATCTGGAAATAAAATTTGTTTATCCAACTTTACTAGAGAAATATCTGCATATGTGGTGCTTTAGGAAAGAGACAACTCTTCACAACAGAATATAAGAATTGAGATAAGTATGTGTGTTTACTCAAAAGTAACATTGTATCATAGATTTCACAGGGAAAGTGCTATGATATTATTGGAAATTTGCTGATGTGCCCCTCCCCTAATTCTTGGTCCCATCACTTGTCGTTTTCTGACCATGGGAATTTCTGAATCTGAGCCTTGATATTTATAGTAAATAACAAGCAGTCTCCTCTCGAATTCAACATGAGGAGGAAATTAAATGTGTAAAACACACGACACCACAGAAATACCACTTTAAAGTGCTTCCTTTCTGTGGTGCTTGCATGCAATATATTATTTCTTAAACATACCCAATTAGTAGTAAATTAATTAATTCCTTTTAAAAAAACGTGTTTTTCTCTCTGTCTTCCCATCTCTCTTGAGCACTCAAATGTTCTACAACTGTTGAGATATGTCTCCTCAGGGCAACAGAATTGCTGCTCCCGTACCTGTCATGGCTTTCATCAGGGTGTGGATGCATGTGGTCTTCCCTGCTCCACTGGGTCCAAGGGTCATCATTCCATGCCTCACCCTCTGCGTTTCAAAAAGCTGGATGACTTTCAGTTTCCAAGGAGGGTGGTCAATTAGGCCGGCTTCCTCAACCTGAAGGACAACAAAATTCCCATAATAGACAGCATTCACCGTGACCCAGATTTACGGCAGAAGAAGGGTGGAAGAGGAGAAATGTGGGGGGGGGGGTGTTAATGACCCAGGAGCTTCTGTTTGTAAAGAAAGAAAACAGAGAGTGGACAAGATGGTGACCTAGTACACACCCAGTAGTGAGAGGGCATGGCTGTAATCAAACTGCCTCCTTCACAGCAGTCACGATAATAAATTATGGTGTGTATTTAACCACAATCAGGGAAAAACCACAGAACTAATGCATGCAAACATGGACAAAGAGTGGGCCAACTCATCCCAAGCTAGTAAGAAGTGCCTGCACTTCTCTTCAGGAACTGATTCATCAATACTAACAATTTATTAAGTGTAAGTCAGAGGAGAAATTTAAGAAGAAAATGAAATAACAAAATATATCTGGAACATTTGACTTAAACAATGATATGAATAAGCAGAAAATGTTTAGTACGTCAGATTGATGGAAAGCCTGTGTAAATTCCCAAGTAGCTGCAATGCGAGCTAGCACTCTGTGCACTCTTCTGTCTACTGAACGCATGGAATAAGGAATTTCCAAACACTGTCCTAAGATTAGTCTGTGAAATGCGACGATGAGAACAGCATTATCAATAAGTAAGACAACTGAAGCATAGGTCGACCCATGTTCCATGACGTATAGTGTGCAGTCATGAAGTTAAAGTCTGAGCCCAGGTCTATGATCCAATATCTATGGACTGTATTATGCTTTAGCTTGTTGTAAATCATGATTTTATTTTGAGTAGAATAATTTTGAGTTCATGAATACAGTGGCTCTGTCAAGCCCAGAAGATGGCATTCTGCAACTCTTCTACTTTCCAGTTCCTGCATTCTCTCTGTGCCCCCTGCCATGAGCTTCACTGAGCTGTCAGAGGAGGTGATATATACAGTTCCGGACCCATAATCACATGGTCAGCTCTGATCAAACTCAGTAAGTCACAAAACCGAATGAAAAGACATGAATCTGGGAAGGGGATTTGTAGTAAACATGGAGGTGGATGGGGGTGAGAAGTGGATAAAGAGTGATCAGAAGGCATCATATACATTTATGAAATTATCAGACAATAAATCTAAGTAATAAAATACTAAAAACAAAAATAATTTGAGATAATTATCATGTATTTTTATGTAATATATACTCATCAGAAAGTTCCCTGCCTACCGTCAACTGACATAAGTCATCTTATAAATTACTTAGCATTTTAGAAAGGGTTATAATTGATTTAGCCAAATGATGAGAAAATTTTTTGCAGAATTAATTATTACTCTTTTTGATTGGCAAATGTTGACTTCAGTGTACTAATTCTAAGGCAAAAATATACAGTAAGTACTACCACATTTGAATTGTATTGCAATTATTTTCAAGAAAATGAATTTCATGTTATAAACTAATGACCATGAGATAAAACATTATTTCTTCTTAAAACTCTTCTTTGAGGAAGGTGAACTAAGGGACAAGGTTTATACAGTTTGTTTCCACTCATAGACTCTGGTAAATTAAACGGCAGCAAGTGTCCTAAAATCTAGATGCCTGACTAGGCATATTACGATGAATTCCCTCCATCACAGAGACTATGAAAAACTACATATGTGTTCAGAGGAAAAGAATAAGTGTGGAGAAGTCACATGACATCACTGCAAATAGAACACAGAAACAGAAGCCTGGAGACCACTGTGGCAGATGCCAGAGTCAAGCTGAGGTTCAGCAGGAAGCCATCTGAGTCCCCACAGACCCTGCCAACTGTGACATTCTATTTTGGAATCTGGTAGAACGGTTCTCACTAATGCTGAGGCCATTTGGATGTGACTACATTGGACACGTGACTGTCGAGGAAGCTCCATCAATAGCTTGCAGTGAACTCTCCTTTAAAAAAAGCTGCAGTCTCAGTATCATTCTTGAGTCCAGAGGCAGGTGAGGACATTTCCCCTGAGTCCCGCCAGACTCAGATAAATCTGACACAGCCCTTGGTTCACCATGAAATGCTTTACCTGTTTACTGATCGCTGTCTCCAGCTCAGGGTAGCCTGATTTGTCCAAAAGATTATTTGGGAATAGGTCTTCAATCAAACTCAGAAACAGGGGTTCATCTTCATCAATCTACAGAGAACAAAGAAGGAAATAAGACCAACTATTTTAGCACAAACACAGAAGAAACAGAAAATTTGAAAACACTCAACATAAGCCCAGGTGATCATTAATAGATGAAACATAGCCTATTTGAGTAATATGCTCCTCATGTTTCCCATAATTAAAAAGTTAAGATGAGAAGAGAAAAGAAAGAAAGCAGGAAGGAAGGAAGGAAGGAAAGAAAGAAAGAAAGAAAGAAAGAAAGAAAGAAAGAAAGAAAGAAAGAAAGAAAGAAAGAGGAAAGAAAATCCTACTTATATGAAAATGTTTCATAAAATCTCCCATTCAGAAGATAGCCGTCACAATTCCTAACTTAATTCAATTCTACTGAAATAGAAATATTTCTGAGTAGGTGTGAGAGATTTGAAAAGGAACTTCTGAAAACATATAATTTAAACTCTGCTCTCAGGCATTTGATCCGAGAATTAGGCATAAATAAATTTAAATAAATATCTCTAAATCTGATTAAGCTCATCCTTAAGCAGGTGGGATTCTTCCAACTGTGTTCTCACCAGTTTGGAAAGATTCATATCACGGAGCACACGCATTACAATGGTAGACTCTGTATCCGTGGGACTGGCTCGTTTTGCTGCCCCCAGTGTACGCAGAACTGACAAAATGTTGCGAAGACCAAAGTCATAGTGGACCTGAAAAGGAAATGCTGGGCTTATTTCCTACTCATGGAAACAATATGAATTTGACTGAAAATTCTACATGATAATAAATTAATGATGATCCCATTTTAAAAGAAAAATAACAGTGTGCCACATTTTGTTGATACTCATGGGAGACCTGTCCTTTCCTAAACGGAAATGTAGGAGGGATGGATTGGGGGTGAAATGGGGAGGAAGGGAGTGAGAGGAGAGGAGGGAGGGGAAACCGTGGCCAGGATGTAAAATAAATAAATAAATGTATACATTTTTAAAAACAAACAGTAAAACAAAATATTCCTTTGTTCATATGATTTTTGAGAACTGAAGACTATCTGAGTCTTTCCCTGTATCATCATTAGCTTAAGTCTTTAGATCAAAGCTAAGATATGTCTCTGTGGGAGAAAGGTAGCTATTTCCTCTTAGACCACAAAATCCCTTTTCCTTCCTCTTAATCATTCATACATATGAAAATATGTTTGTGTCTCTATAGTTAAAATTCAGGACCAGAGCTAAATTCAGACACTATACTCTCAAGCTTTTGCTAATAAAAAATGGATATTAAGCATAAGGAAAAGAAGTTACATCCCAGGATCACCTGGAGGAAAAATCCCACTAAGTCTGGAGCCATGCCCCAGTTTTGAGCTTAATATAATAATTATGGAAGTTCTACAATCCAAATGGTAGTATATATGAGGTGAATAATTAAAATTCCATTATCTAACCACTGTGGAATTTAGCTGGCAGTTCTAAAAATTAAAAATGGAGCAAGCAGGCCAGGTGCATGGGCAAAGGCCTGTAATCCCAGCACCTGGAGACTGCGGCAAGAGAATTTCAACTTCAAGGCTAAATGACAAGTTTCAGGACAAGCTGTGTCATGCAGTGAGACACTGTCTTAAAAACTTAAAAAGTAGGCCTTCCGTATGATGCAAGAATCCCACCAGTCTCACAGCGATGTTTGAACATCAATGTATAATATTCATATTCGACCATTCACAAAAGACAAAAGTAGGGAGACCAAATGCCCAGCTGCCCTGCAGCAAATGAATGGAGATGCAAAACCCAGCATTTACACACTGTGGAATACTATTTGGCCACATGAAGAAGGCAGGACATACCACATCACAGATAAATTGCTGTGGGGTAATTCTCTGGTACAGTGTAAAAAACTGTCACTCACATTGGTTTAATAAAACACTGATTGGCCAGTAGCCAGACAGGAAGTAGAGGTGGGGCAACCAGACTAGGAGAATTCTGGGAAGAGGAAAGAAATGCAGTTTCCACCCAGACATGAGATGAAAATGCTGCACTGAGAAAAGGTACTAAGCCACATGGCTAAACATAGATAAGAATTGTGGGTTCACTTAAGTTGTAAAAGTTAGTTAATAATATGCCTGAGCTAATAGACCAAACAGCTTGTAATTAATATTAGCCTCTGTGTGCTTCTTTGTGACTGAATGACTGAGGGATTGGGCAGGACAGAAACTTCTGTCTACAATAAACCTTGAAAGTATTATGCTAATTAAAATATGTCAGCCACAGAAGAACAAACACTGTAGGATTTTATTTGCATGACTTATCTATTTAGGTGGTAGAAACAAAAATTTAGAATAGTGGCTACCAGAGGCTGGGTGGCGGGGGCAGGGAGAAGGAAGCAGTCCATTTGTAGAGTTTAGTTTCAAAAGGAAAGACATTCTAAAAATTATCTGTAGATATATTTGTTGTATATATACTTAACTCCACTGGGTTGTATATTTAAAATGGCTGAAATGGTAAGTTATTTATTTTACCACAATAAAGTTATAACTACATAAAAACAGAAATAAAATTAGGCCATTGGTTACCATATGACAAGCACTACACCTGACTCAGTACTCATGCACTGAGGAGTAGAACACATGAAAGCACTGGAGGTCAGTTGGTGCCTTCAAGGAATTCAAGTTCTTAAGAACAAAGAAATAAAAGGACAAACGAATGTGTGCGAAAATGTCAATGGGTGAAATTAACCAAGCAAAACTTCCCTTCAAAGACATGGGCCTGATAGGGTATCTGCAAGGGTGAGACTGCTCTGTATGCACTGGTTCCCGTCATTTCATGAGGGATCTGTGAACAGGGCTATAGGAGTATGGCAGGTGGAGTATGGAACCAATGAAGGCAACGGCCAGAGTCAGTGACATGGAAAATTCTCTACATTCAAGAAACAGAAGGGAGAAGACAGGCACCCCGAAACCAAATGATCTACCTATGAGCAGTCCATCAAACTGATGCCTGATCAAGTATGAAAGGAAATCACAGGTCTGGCGAACACCTTCATTGGTGCCTTAGAACAAACACAGGACCCCAAAAGATGGCTTTGGTTCCTCAGACATTATGCAATATTGTCCACTGTTTCAAGCCACTGAGCTTGTTACTAAAATTGCTATTTAGTGAGAGATAATTAATAAATATATAATAAGTGATTAACTCATGTCTTCTAGTCAATAACTCTCATGAGGGCTTTATCTGCTATCCCAAACATATGGGAAACATCAAGAGGTTTACAACAGAAAGGCAATTAGCCAAGCTTGGTTAAAAATGTGGGCAGGTTTGGGAGTAAGAAGAGTCAATGACTCATAAGTTCCTGAAAACTATGTCGTCACCTAGTCACTATGATTCATACACAGGTTATGTAAATTGCCAACAGCAACGCCATTCATATTATAGCTCCTAAGTCAGCCTATAGGGTAACCACGTCACTTCTGTGTTAGAAATAACTTCTTTATAAGTATTTCTCAACAAAAGTCTAGAGAAAATCAATTTTTGTTGTTGGGGACTTGCAAGATAACTCTGTAGCTCAAGTACTTGCTATGCAACCATCACATCTGGCAACAGTCTGAAAACCTGTGCAAAAATAGGTAGGTAGGTAGGAGATAGATAGATGATAGATACATACATTCATCCATATATAGATACATAGATAGATAGATAGATAGATAGATAGATAGATAGATAGATAGATAGATACATACATACATACATACATACATACACAGATACATACATAGATAGATAAAATAAGAAGCCAGGCATTGTAGCACATTCTTCAATTCACAGCACTGGGAAATGAAAAACAGACAGGTCCCTAGTTCTCACTAGCCCTAGCTTACTCAGCTAGTTCAAGGTCAGTGAAAGGCCCTATGTCTAAAGCCAAGGTGTATAGAACCTTAGGAACAGTTTATGAACATAACCTTTGGCATCCATGCAAGTGCACATACAATGCATATGTACCTTCTCTCTCTCTCTCTCTCTCTCTCTCTCTCTCTCTCTCTCTCTCTCTCTCTCTCTCACACACACACACACACACACACACACACACACACAATCAGCTTTGTCATTTTATACTTAGTGTCAAAGGTACCTTGTCAAGAGTTCTAGTCTAAACTGAGAAGCCACTGATAATTGGTGACTTCGAGGAGTAGGAGAGCAGGTTTTTACCAGGAATACAGCCTAAGAGGCGACCCACACTTCTGTAGATAATCCTACACACATACACATATTGGCAGCACTAAGTGAACGCAGTTGATTTTTTTCTTTCAAAACACATGAAATTGGAAGAGAAAAGAAGTGAAGGGGATAAAGGAGGAATTGGAGGGGACAGATTATGGATTATAATGTGCTTATCAAAGTACATTATATGCATATATGGAATCCGAAACAGTTCTTTTAAAGAACCGAAGACATTCTAGTGAACAGAAAGATAAAATGTGGCTAACTACATAAAAACCTTCAGAATAACACACCTGCTTCGAGAGCTGCTCTTCACACAGCTGGTAGAGTGTGAAAAATTTCCTGGCCAGGACTACATTGTCAATGAAGCCACAGCTGGCCAGCTTCACCCTGATGATGATCTGCCGGTCAGGGACCATCATGGCCACGGAGCGGAAGTTTATCTTCAGGTTCTCAGGGAGTTCCTGGCGCCCCGCATAGCCAGGGTTCTACATGGAAGCAAAGCCCAAGGATGAATGACACGTTCCTCGGGCAATTAGGACACACTGGCGTGATATGGAAAGATTCATTATGCACACAACACGAATCTGGAATGTCAATCAGGAAGCACATTTACATAGCTCACTCCTCTCGTGCTGGACAGACTATGTCATGAGTTATTAATATGAGCTTTGTTTAGCACTTAAAGCTTTTCAAGGAGGAAGGAATTGCAATCTCAATTTCCATTCCTGAAGCGTAGGTGACACAGGGCTGGGGAAAGGTAGGAGCACTGTGACAAGAAGACTGAATTACAGTTGCTTCCTCTAGGGACTCCTTACCATAGTCAGAAAAAGTCCAAATTCTGGGTTCATGGTCACATTATCTCCATCAGTAAAAATGAAAGATTTTTTCCGCTCCTTTTTACATGTGAGAATAATGGAGATTTGCTGGGCTGCTACGGAAAGAACTGGTAGATCTATACGGTTGAATTCATCAAAGCAGCCCCAGGACCCAGACTGTGCCAGCCCTTAGAAAGGAAATTAAACAGAAAATCCAATTAGTATGTCATTTCTGAAAACCAAGAAAACGGATATTACACAGCTGCCAAAATGAACCAGAGATCAGTTTATTCAAAACTGAAGTTAGGAAATAAACGGTGCATCAAGAGGCCCAAAACAGCCGACAAGTTGGCAGCTTGTCTGTAAACATCCAAGCCGTATTACTGACGACAAGTGCCTAACAAAAGGCAAATTACATGAGCATTCCATCCACCTAACGCTGCTAAGACTGAGCTTGTCAACCAAACAACCTAGAAAACTGACACCAAAATATATCCAGTTCTTGAAGAACGTAAACAAATCCTTTGCTGGTGTTGTTGCTGTGGACTGAATCAAGTCTCCCACAAGCTAAGCATGTGTTCCCAGTGAACTGAATCACCCACCCTAAGAGATAAATATTTTCCTTTAGGCTGTTTATGTCTTTTATGTGTGGGGGTGTTTTATCTGCATGTACATCTGCATACCAGAAGAGGTCAAGGGCACTGGATCCCACTATAGGCAGTTGTGAGTTGCCATGTGGTTGTTGGGAATTGAACTCAGGACCTCTAGAAGACCAGAACCACCTATGCTCTTAACCGCTGAGCCATCTCTCCAGCCCCAAGAGATAAATCTTAACAAGGAATTCTATCTTACCTGAAATTTCTCAGTCAGTGAAAGACACAGTGCTCACCTTTGAATATCCTCCCCAATCCTCGGAAATCCATCTGGTCAGAGCAGTTGAAAACCACAACGTACTTTCCGAGACACCGGCCCATATCCTTGGTGGTTTCTGTCTTGCCTGTTCCTGCAGGACCAGCAGGGGCTCCTCCCATGCTCATTCCCAGAGCCTGAGCCAAGGTGATGTAGCATCTGCAGGACCACATTACGTTTAGAAACTTGCTACAGCATCCCAAAGGCACTCAAGACATTACAGAGAAATGAACCTGTGCTTCAAAGATGCAGGAAGAGGGCCAATCTCCCTATAGATGATTTCCAAAACTACATCCTAAGAAAAATGTACTCATGTGTGTTGACATGTGCTATGGAAAAAGAAGGAGGTAGTCTCTATTCAAATAAGTTTAAGAAGTCTGTAAAAAGTTAGATTTCTTTACAGATAATTTTCAGGCTTTATGATAATGATGTTTATGATAATTATTGGGGATGTATAAGCATGAAAAACAGAGTATAGAGCATTGCCAACATTTCTTTGGCAACCCTTCCCTAAAAGTCTATCCATATCAAAAGAATAACATTTAGACAGTCTCACTGGTCATGAAGGACATGCATGTCACTGCATATACCTGGCACCCTAAAGGATGGAGGTTACTAAAAAGGTAAAAGCAAGCATTACAAGGGGGTTGCACACTATTGGTGAAGATATGACTTAGTGAAGTCGCTATTGAAAACTGTATGACCTTTCTCCCCCCAAAAGAAAGAAAAAGAGCACTAACATACACCCCAACAATCTCCCACCTGGGTGCATACACAAAAGAAAAATGAATTCACCCTTTATGAAAGTATCTCTCATGCTGTGTTCACTGCAGACCCAGTCGTCAGTCAATGGATGAATGAACTTTTCAAAATATGGTCTTATACAATGGGATACTTTTCAGTCATTAAAAGGAAATTCCTACCACTTGCCACATAGGAGTAGACCTGAGAAAATTTTGCTAAATAAAATGATTCAGACACCAAAAGACAAATATTGCACGATTTCACTCACATCCTAGGAAGAAGGAGAGCAGAACACATAAAGAATAATTTTATAATGACCAGAGGCAGAAATGGAGACAGGAAATAAATTCAACATATAAACTTTGTGAGGCCAGTAAATATAAATAGCTGATGTGCAAAGGGATTATTGTTAATAAAATTTTCCTAGGAGTTTTTGCCAAAATTTGAAGACTTATGCTGTTCTCTCCTAAATAAGTAACTGCAAATCGCTAGCTATGCTAACATGCATGGCTGTAATAACTACTTACTGTCCTTGTCTGCTATCACTTTGTGCTGTAAACCTCAAATATACACAAGAAAAAAGTAAATAATCTGGTCATAGTAACATAAACTGTACTCCTAACTGCAGAAGCATCGTGAATCCAAGAGCAGCCTGGGCTTCATAGTGAACTCAAAGTTAGCTTGAGCTGTGTATGAGATCTTGGCTCCCAAAAAAAAATCAAAATCTTGGGATGTAGCTAAGTGGGAGAGTGGCTATCTAACATGCCCGAGGCTTTGGATTCAATTCCCATCATGAGAAAATGAGGAAAATTAATACATTCTATTTGTCAGATTGGGAATCATTTAAATATATTCATTGTCTTTTGAATGGAAGAGCTCATAGTTCCACATCCTTGATTTATTTTATTTAGCGTATTGCGAGTATGAATGCATGCATGTGTAAGTTTATGTGCACCATGCATGAGCAGGAACCCCCAGAAGCCACAAGAAGGTATTGGATCCACCAGCACTGGATCTACAGACAGTTGTGAGTTTTGATCGGAGTGCTAGGAAGTGAACCCAGGTCCTCTGCAAGAGCAGCAAGTGCTCTTAACCCCTGAATCATCTTCCCAGCCCCGCATGACCTTGGATTTAAAGAACACGCTGCTGAGTAATCATATCCCAGGTCTGTGTGAGCACCTGCAATTCCTTCCACATCTTACCATATGAGTTAACACGTGGAAGATTCGGTGAACACTACTAGAAAGCCTGAAAATAAAAGTTTTACCCTAAAAATATGCTGATAGATTACTTGATTCTCAGCACCACCTGGTGTTGCCAGAGAAAACAGTCCATAAGGCAGTGCAGCCTTGTTTCCTGTGGCTGACTAGAAAGTGTCCTAGGGACCTGAGAAAGAACTCAGCTTACACAGGGCAGTGAATGTCAAGGACACAGACTGGGTCTCCCAGGTTCTCTACCAGAAATGAGTTCCTGAAAACCAGATGAGCAACCAGGCTGGCCAAGGAGGGAGAAGCCTGGTGTGAAGCAAATGGACACTTGCACCCAATGTCCCTATTTTCCTCTGGCCAAAGTCCTAATTCCCCACTTGCATCTCACCATCGCTTTCCGAGCAGTCTTTAACCTACACGATGGTCTCCATGGTATTTTATTAAAACCCCAGAGCAACCTGCACGATGTCCCTAATCCCACTTCTCAAATGAGGGAAGATGCTCACGCAACGGAGCAACTTTGCTCAGTTTCTCAGAGGAGCTGATACTTAGTCTGGTCTATGGCTTCAAGCCAAGCCCTTTCTGTTCGTCTCAAGGTGATTCCAGACTTCAAGATAAGGAACCAACTCGGGCCCCTCACTGCTGCCCTGCAGAGCTCTGCACACCTGTGAACATCAGGCAACTGTTGTCACCACTGCAATTACGCATCCATCGCATTATAGAAGCTTCTTATCACATGTGAAAAGAAGTCTTTTCCGCACTTATTGATTCCAAAATACTCAAAAGCTTCTGAAGGAGGATACGGGACAAATGCACCAGACAGAAATTTCCTTTGTTAATAATGGAGTTAGTTACAGACTATGAACTAGGACGCATGCTAGATGTGCTTAAGGGGCACTGATAGGAAAGGCTCAACAATGCGCATTCTGTGAGGACACACAGGGAAACAGCTCACCTGAGCTAATGGGAGCTCGCCAACTCTGGTCAGACAGGAAAGGAACCAGCACAGGACCAAACTAGGTGCTCAGAATGCAGGTGACAGTTGGATGGCTGGAGCAGACTGCAGGGCCACTGGCAGTGGAACCAGGATTTATCCCTACTACTTGTACTGGCTTTTTTGGAACCCATTCTCTTTGGAGGGATAATGTGCTCAGCCTAGATACAGTGGGGAGGGTCTTGGTCCTTCCTCAAGGCAATGTACCTTAACCTTTCTGCAGAGTGGATTGGGGGCGGGAAGGCAGTGGGACCTGGGACAAGCAGTGAGCCAGGTGTGGTGGTGCACTCCTGTAATCCCTGCACTCAGTAAGCTGAGGCAGGATAGACAGTGATCTTGAGTTAAAGTCAGCTTGGGCTGCATATTTTCAGATCTATCCAAACTGCACAGTAGGATCTGAAACAGAGAGAGAGAAATAGAGACAGACAGACAGATGCAGAGACAGAAAGACAGACAGACACAGAGAAAGAGAGAGAGTGAAAAACAGAGAGAAAGACACAGAGACAGAGAGAGACAAAGGGAAGAATAGATGATACATAGATCAATAGATAGATGATAGATAGATACATAGATGTATACATACATACATACATACATACACACATACATAGACAATCATCTATCTATCTCTATACCTCAGCTGGGCATATATAATTCCTCCTTATCCATACATTCATCTTCTGAACTTATCCACTTCTAAGGTCTATAAAACGAATATTTTAAGAGACATAAAGACATATTTGTATAACTTTTATTACAATTCATTTAATCATTAGTTATTGTTAATCTCCTGGTATGCATAATTTATAAATAAAATCTCCACATCAATTTGTACATATAGGAAAGAGTAGTATACATAGAGTTGAATACTATTTGTGATTTTAGGCACCTGCTGAGGATCATGGAACATCAGATAAGGGAGGTGTCATGATTTTAATATGAAATACATCTTTAAGCTCTTATAATTGATGGTATGGTTGTCACATGATTGGCTTTGGAGCAATGATTGGATCTTCAGGTCTCTATCATAACCCATGGGTTAATACCTTGATGTATTAATAATATGTTGGAATTATTGGGTGTAGTAAAATATAGGACATGGAGCCTAGATGGAAGAGCCAAGTAGCTCACTGTGTGTGTCCTTAGCGGACACATCTTGCCTTGCTCCTCCTATATTCCTCCATCTGCATACCTCCTGCTCATCACGAGGTACATAAGCTCATCTACCACACGTTCTCACACTCATTATGTTCTTCTCTAGTGCCTAGGGCCAGGAAATCATGGGCTGACCCTGACACCAGGAGCCAAAACGGGCTCACTGAGTTCTTCGGTCACGTGTATGTCAGATCTACTCCAAAGCAACAAATACAGGAGGGTTTTTGTCCATACTTCATACCAGTATCCCAAAACAAACAAACGGGAAGGGTCCAGAGTCATGCCCAGGACACCATAGCTGTGAAGGGCAGAGGGAAGGAGTCACAGAAACTAGGTCACTGTGTCATAGGAACACACACTGTGCTTTTCTGCACGTCTGTCAACAGGATGGTCTGTCTGCCCTTGATTTCATCTGGCCTGGGTGACAGCATTAGTGAGGACCTTCCAGCCTCCTCTGCTTGTGCTCAGATGTGGAAAGAGGATGGTCATTAAAATCATTAGGAGTTTTGTGGGAAGGGATTATGTGTTTTTATCATGTGATGATGGCCGTTTGACCATATGAAGTCTTTCCATGTTATGGGAAGCTCCTGGGCTCTGGGAGCTGCCATGGCTGTCAGACTTCACAGGTCAGACAGCAAAGACTGACGGTACATGCCAGGGCCTCCAAAACTGTACCTTTATAAGACATTTGTTTTCATGAGGAGCTCTCTTACTGTAAAGGGACAGACAGAAAATCTTGTACTCTGAACCAGCGGCTGAAAATGATCCCTCAGTTCTCACACATTCTAGCTGAAGAAATGAAGACAAGGGAGGCCGGAAGTGAAAGTCTGAAACGGATTTCTGAACTGTCTGCACTTAACCTTGCAATTATTTGCTTTACTTTTGAAGTTCTCTGGTTTTTAATGGTGAAATAATCAAGTTACAAAAAAGACTATTCTGTTCTCAACAGAAGAAGTTCGAATGGCCAAAAGATACTTAAGGTCATGTTCAACTTCCTTAGCCATCAGAGAAATGCAAATCAACACGACTTTGAGATACCATCTTACACCTGTCAGAATGGCTAAAATCAAAAACACCAA
>JAQHUG010000087.1:5960912-5995980 GCA_028555095.1 Dicrostonyx torquatus | reverse complement strand
AAAAAAAGAATAAAAAGACTATTCTGACATAGCTATGTGAAAGTTAGGGCTTTGATAAATAAATACCCAGTATGTATGTAAGAGTAGAAAATTAATAATTTTAAAAATTTAGAAAAGCTTCCCCTCCCTACTTTCTCTTCTTCTCTTTAATTTCATCATGTAAAAGCTAATTTATCAATGACCATTTCTTTTGTTCCTCCAGGAAATGTTTATTTACCAACTGTTTTGTGACAGAGACATTTTAATGAGAAGCCTGACTCAGGGAGCTTGCATTTTCAAGGAGAAAAAAAAGATTAATTTAAAATAATAGTTAAAAGGGGAAAATCTGAGTAAGAATATTGCGGGGAACAGGAATCACTGTACCTGTCTAATGTGAGAACTGCAAGATCCCTCTTCCCCCAAGGGAGGACATTTGAGCAGGGGAAATCAAGGCAGTGAAGAAGGCATTTTCTACCAATCAGAGTATTTCAAATGCAAAATACCTGAGTCAAGACTGTGCTTGGTCTGTTAAGGAAATCCAAAAGAAAAAGAAAAAAACCGTATAGATGGAAGTGAATTAGAAAGGAAAGACAGGAGCGGCCAGGGCAGCTTGTGCCGGGCTTCCTAAGCTGATGTGATGATAGCCTGGACTTTCTGTGCCATGGGACCAAAGTAAAGGGATAGAGTTAAAGGGTGACACAATCTCACTTACGTTCTCTTCCTGTCCTGGGAACAGGCAACAGGGCACATGAAGGAAACCAACTAAGAGACTATGCCAGTAATCAAGGTTGGGGATTGTGGTCGATGCCAAACAGTTATAGCAAAGGGTTAAAGGGCTGTCACGTTCCAGATACTGATGATAGACTGCATGATGGAGTAAGAGGGTAGACTTCAAGGGTGCACCAAGGAGTTCTTGCCTGGTGAAGTAAAGGTGGCAGATCGATGCCACCACAGTGATAAAAAGGAATGTCCAACTACCAGCATGAAGAAGATAAGAGACAATCAAGTTTGCTGTAGTTAAATAGTCTATGAGCATACAGATGGGCATGTCATGTTAGCAAGCAGATGGATATATATGTCGGGAGCTCGGGGAAGGTGCTCTGGCTGTATTCAGTTTGGGGGCAACATCTAGATGCTATTAAGAGTCACGTGAGGTCTGTGCAGTGCAGCCGGAGACAAGAACCCTAATGTGCAATGGAGCAACAAGCAATAAGAGGAGCCACATGAAAAAACTAAATCAAAAAGGAGGCAGCCCAGTGATGCCATAACTGACCATTAGCCAAGGAAGGTAAGGCCAGAACTGACATTGGATGTGACAGCCTAGGGTGTAAGTGACTTTCACAGGAACTCTTGAAGGGAATGAGGGCATGTAATAGAATAATGTGGCCCCCCAAATGCCCATGTGCTAATCCCTGGACACTGAGAGCGTATCACCCTCTGTAGCAAAAGGAACTTTGCAGATATTATCAATGTGATGACCTCGGGGTAGACAGATTATCCTGGGTTACACAGTGGGTTCAGTCCATTCTGGGCAAACAGGAGACAGAAAAGCATGTCAAAGACACAAGAGGGATGAAGAGGGACAAACGGCTTGAATTCAGCCTACTGTTTGTGCTTGTCAAGGTGAAGGAAGAGATCACAAGTCAAGGAACAGGGCAACTCGCTGGCGCTGGGATGGTCTGCTCACACTCAGTGAGAAAGGAGGATCTAGGTCCTACAACCAACAGGCTTTCTTCTAACAGCCTGAAAAGGTGGGAAATGGCGCCCCCTTGTGTCCCTAGGAAGGAAAGCATCCCTCTTCTGATTTACGAAGGTAAAAATAATGGATTTGTGATGATGGTTATGGTGACAGTACAAAACTAACACTGTGAGTCTAAAGAGAGTACGTTCAAGATGAGCAAGGTAGAAATAAATTGCGCCTTTGAGGGGGGTGGTAGAGAGCACAGAAATAGAAAGGAAAATGGAGGGTGGCAGGAGGGTTTTCCAAACAGAAGCGACTACAGTATGTTATATGCAGCTGACAACAACCGAACAAACGGTGGACACTGACGATGATCTCAGAGAGCCTCTCCTGAGTCTCACTAGGTCAGGAAGCAGAGCTAGAAGGGCTGGAAGTCAGCTGGCTGTCTCCTGTCCACTTCTGACTCATCATGAGCCCCTGACGATAGTGACATCACTCTCGGTTCTTCGTGGGGAAAGCCCCCAAGGACAGCTAAAGGTGTTGATGATGGATGACCTGGGCGTTTCTTAATCCACTCAAGCTGACAATTGCAATTAGCCAGCGTGAATGTCAGGTGACAGGCAACGGGAAACCAAATGACAACTCCCGTGTGCTCGCCGGTACCCCATCAGTCTTCCTATTTTCTGTTGTACGTTACTCCATTATTTTCTCTGCTTTTTAAAAACACCGTAATTGTTTCTCCAAAGACCAACAGATGTTGAAGTTAATAATGTAACCTCCAATGCCAACCGCGCTTCGCACCTAGCAAACCACGTTAATTAATTCCTTTCTTGTCCATTCAAGGTTTGCCCCTGAAAGACTGAAGGGAAAAGAAGCCGGGTCTGTTTCCACCACAAACCTAAATCCCCCATGTGAAGACACAGGGAAAGCTAGAAATACTAACCTTCAAAGGCCTTGCTATAAAAGAGCTGTTGGAAAAAAAAAAAATCCCCCAAGCCGCCCGAGGGACTAGAACACCGAGCGGAGGAGAAAGGGACTACAGAATCACAGAATGCTCGCATCACCTGTCTGTGAGCGGAGTTATGACAAGCCTGTCAGTGCAGCCTAAAAATTCATTCTGGTACATGAAAGCCACGTCTGTGATGTGGATCATCATCTTGTCAGCGTCTTCCTTAAAATAAAACCGGCACTGCTTCAGCCACTCAAAGTCCGTAGGGCTCTTGACGTGCATGTGACACTGAAAGGCAAAAGGTGCCCGTTAGACCTGAGGTGAGGCTCAGGCCAAGCAGACACAGGAGCATTGGCGCAGACCATAGAGGAGAAAGGAGAGACACCATAGGCCAGAGACATCACATCGGGTCTCTTGCCATCTGACACAATCAGTTCCCGATTAGCACAAAAGCAACCTGAGATGCTATGGGAATGGGAGGAACCAAGACCACTCCAGCTACGTCGCTCACATTGAAATGAGAGAGTCATTTCTATAACTGCAATCTCTGTGCTTGGTACCACATATCTGAACCAGGAGATTCACTCTAAGAGAGCACAAAGACAAAGCTACAATGTCATCACAAAAAGGAAGCTTTTGAGAATATGATGAAATCTTTTTAAGCTTTATTTAAACTGTGTTTTTTCCTATGGCTTTCAACCATTTAACATAAATGTTAAATTGTAACATTTAAACAGCAGGTTGACACCTGGCCATGATTTTGTTTGAAATTTTTACCAAAATTTTAGGATACTTTAATCATTTCTCTTTGACAAGTAAGAAATCAAAATTACCCTGTGCCCCTTATTTCTCTGAGAAGCAAACAGTGTGCTTAGCTATTAGGCCAGAAGATTAACACAAAACAGCTCAAAAATGCAGTCTTTTGGTTCCAACACATCAGGACCAATCTTTCATAATCTTTTTTTACATAATGGGTCTAAACACAATTCAGAAAATTAGTGTGAGTGTAAGAGCTTCTTACCCCTTATCTAATATTACATTCTATAGAAGAGGACAGCTCTAATTTCTTTTCAGTCTTCACATACCTATATTTGTGCGCCTCCCCTTATCCATTGCTTTATCTTTTTAAAGGCAAACACTGTGTGACATCTGCTGCCCTGAGAAGGGCCACTTTGCAATCAACAACACAAAGGGAGGTAAAACTTGTGAAGGACATGATTTGTCAAATCCCCACACACAGCTCCTACTACCAGCATGCCTATAATTTCTGCCCCCCAAGAAAGCAGTAATCTTGGATCAACAAGTACAAGGGAAACAAGAGAGAGAACAGTTTTTCGGGACACGGCATGACATTTTAGCATCTGAAATAAACACAGAGACTTTTAAAGTAATGCCTTGTTACCCCAATGGTGTAGTATAGATCTTCAAAATATGACTGAAATTTCAACTCAAGCCTGAAAAGTGAGTCTGATGTCTACACCCTGATATTGGTATGCCTTTGCCTTAATTTGGATTTTTCACAAAATCGTTCTTATCCATCCAGTGTGTGAACACAGACAGCATCTTGAGTTTGCTTTTCCATTTATGATAGAATATTTATCAAGTATTTACCAGGTCATCAAAGATGTCCCTTTGGTGCACATGGATAGTAATCAGAGTCTCGTATTTAACTCGCTCTGTGGAACTCAGGTCCTTTGTGGTCATGTCAATCAGCGTGTTCAGTAACTCCAGAAAGGACTGGTTTGTCTTCTGCATGATTTTCTTATCAAACTTGGCGTTTTGAAGGGCTTCTTCTGAGTCCCGGGTCCATATCATTTGAATCCCTAATAATCCAACCTTATAGAGGTTTTAAACAAAAATAGGCTAAGACTTTTGAGTGTATATATGTACGTTTACAATTTGCATAGCTTTCCAATTTACACAGAAATCAACATAATGAAACACTCTAATTATTATACAGATGGATTGCCCTGATTGTATCAACTTCTTTGATTTATTTCAAAGTCCATGAACTCAATTTATGTCATTCATCTGATGCCTAAGTGTGAGAACCCTCTGATGTGTGTACATCTCTCTTGGGATCTTAAATCACACAGGGTTAGCTCACACCGCTCTCTAAATAGATTTTTAGGTCACAGACAGATAAGAAATTAAATTAAATTGACTTTACTCAAATAGGCACTATGTTGGTACATAGTAGATACCCATAAAAATCTTTATTGGTCATAAGGACTAAGAAGAATTATTTTCTGTATTTTAATACTAAAGAATATTTTTTCTAATTAAGATGCACTGAATACACTTTTATGATCTATGGTATGACCTAAGATCATTGTTTCATAATGATATTTGGTAAGAGAAAAACTGTTTTAAGTTAAAGAAAATACATCAAATATCTCCATAACCTCAAATCATATTTAAGTCTATAATTATATATGGTCAAATAAGCAATAGTTGAAATCTTTAAGCTCATCCATATTTGGTAAGTATTTATGAAAATCTTAAATTCAGCCAGAATAAAATTACACCATTTATGAGGCTTATAATTGGCAAAATCTAAGATTTAAAATGACTGTTTGATCAAAAAATATAATTTCCAGTTTCAATACACTGACCTGGGCAGGGAAGGAAGAAAGAAATTCAATCAATTGGAAACCTGTTTCTTGAATATTTGCAGCTGCCTGGCGAATCACAAGATGTAATGAGGACTGGGATTCCTCCAGCAGGGAGTTAAGCCAGACTTCTACATTGCCCTCTGCCATCACAGGTTTGTCCAATTCAATTGTCTCACCCTCCCGAGAGGAAATTGACAGAATTCGATCATAGACCTATGTTAGAAGATGAAAAAGAGAGCCATATTCATATGAAAATAGGAAATATCCTCCCTCTGTGTCCTTTCCTCAATGTTACCCTTCCCATAAAAGGTTAAGGCATAAAATCGTAAAGCAGATGGCAAAACAGGACACAAAGTCATTTCAAAACAAGCACAAAGAGCTAGCTTTAAAATCTAAGGAAGAAATCCAGGTTAATCAGTACTCTAAAGGAGTGGAGTTATTTCTAAAAGAAATACTTCGTGCAAATGTGCTGCCAGAAGAAAAAGAGAAACAGAAAGCTCTACAACCCTCTGAACAAACTGGAGCCCACAGAGAGGCTGTAATTCCACACCATGTGACTGTTGGGTTGACGTTAGGAATGCCCTGATCAATATGATGATGATAACAAAGCCATTGCAAAGTCATTTGGGTTCTGTACCAAGTACGGTGTTCCTGCAGGAGCGGACTCTCACGTGTCTTCTGATCAAACCCAACCCCTATTGTGCTCATCTCACTTCAGTCTCTGAGCGGCTCAGTGTCACGAGAAGAAGCGTGCTGTCTAGAGTTCAGACAGACCCCAACCTAACTCTTTATGGAGGACAGCACTAAGGCTAAATTGCTTGTCTGCATTGGTCATTAAAAGAATGCACCTCTTCTGCATCTCTACTTCCCTCCCTCTGAGCATGGCAACCTAAGTGAAGTAAAGGAAATGCAATGACTGTTGTTGCTTCTGCTCTTTGGTTTAAAAAATAAATAAACCAACAAAACAGCTTTCTTTGGGGGCTGAAATTTAGTGCCAGGTTAAGTGCTCTTTGGGTGTCTACAGATGTGATCTTCCAAAGAGACTGGTGCATCTGAAACTTCGGTCTCCTCTTTTGCATGTGGTATTTAAAATTTAAAGAATTTAGACCCCACAAAATCAGGAGTTGATCCTGGATGTACCATCCCCATGGAGAGAACAAGACAAAACAAAACCAGTGTGACCTGCAGAGGTGACTGTTAAATGGAGCCTAAAGTAGAAGATAAGCTGGCTATAGGTGGCACACATTTTTAATCTCAGCCCTCAGGAGGCAGAGGCAGGCGGATCTCTGTGAGTTCGAGGCCAGCCTGGTCTACAGAGTGAGTTCCAGGACAGGCTCCAAAGCTATGAGAAATTCTGTCTCAAAGGAAAAAAAATAGAATGTATAAAAGAGAAAGGAAATGCATACGGTGAAATATAATGCCAACTCCATTAAGGAACGGTTCCTAGATATCAGACAGGAACATTAAACTACATATTCCATACATTAAGAAGAACCATTGCTCTGCAGCATTAAAACCCACCCTGTCTTTCCTTCTAAGCCCCTCCTGCAAAGCCTACTACAGCAGTTCCACTTTCCCTGCTTCTGCTTGCTTCCGTTCCACCCACAACTGCACCAGACAAACTTCCTAGAATCGCTGGCTCCTGAGGTTTTCGGACACATGCTGGATGAAGTGACAGTCCATAGCATGGCACACTTGGCCTTGGAATCTGCCCATGGCTCTTTTGCTCATCAATTCCTCTCGTGACTTGAATTACATTCTCCAAAACAAAATACATCCGAGTTGCAGGCACCAGTGCCTGTGGATGTGCAACCACTGGAAACTGGAAACTTTGCTCATCGCATCAGATTATGGTGAGGTTAAAATGGATTAGGATGCCCTGATAAGGGCAGCTGACCTTACAAGAAGAGCAGATATTTAAAGTGCCGTCAAGTGGCCAAAAGCACCAAGGACTGTCAAAAGCCTTGAGAAACCATAGCAAAGGCATGAATAATGTTCTCTCTCAGGGTCTCCTTTGGACAACCAACTCTGTCGTCATCTAATTTCTGTCTTCCAGGCTCCAGAACCAAGAGAGAGCATGCCACTATTGTTCTAAGCCATGAAAACCTTAAGCAATAACCCACATGCCCACAGTTCTGATCTGGGCTGCACCCACCTCTAGACTCTTGCACATTTGGCTTTCAGACTAAGCCCACTTCCCTGCTTCACCTACCTGGTCCAGTTGCACTCATCCTCCGAACATCAATCGAAACCAACTGACTCATTTGGAACATCTCCCTAAAAATCCATACACCCAAGTTAGGGCTCCCTGGTGGGTTTTCTTATACAGCATGTGCTTAACACAAGCACAATAATAATTTGGTCCGAGTGTATCAACAATTTCATAGTGAAATTTCAGAATAAGAAAGAATTCTTTGTGAGTGACGATACATTCTCCCTGGGAATCCTACAGCCAGCCTCACTGTGGCCCACAGCAAGGTGCCTGACCATAATGACTACCTTTTAATTGCCTAACAGGAATGAATCTACCACAGCCCTAACTGCACTCTGTCGATGCCATCTGTTTACTTTGTCTCTTCCATCCGAGTGTGAGTTCCCTGAGGCTGGCTGGTACAGTCCCATTCTTAAGCAAAACATCTGGCACTTGCTAGCTACTCAATAGATTAAACTGGCTGATAGGGTGAATAGATGAATATTACTGAGTTGCTATGGGGCACCAGAGGACTGAGCACAATGTCAAAGAAGAAAGGTCCTTTCCTAGGATAGATAGAAAGATAAACAGTGTCTCTGGAAGCCGCCCAAATGAACTCTCCATTGGGTCTGATAACTTACACAACTCCACGATGCCATAAACACAGCAGGAGTTTAAGATAAAATAAAATAGTTTGAGGGTCACCAAAAACTTCTGAAGCATGACAAAATTAACCAAATATATGAAGCAATTCTATGCAATCTTGATATTATATATAACTAATTGATTTCCTTAACTCATTGTATTTCTGAATACTTAATACGTAAAATGATTGTAAAATAAGTTTTTTATTAAGTTGGTGTTTTATATTTTTTTAACTTGCTTGTGTGTTTTGAGATGAGGACTGGCACTATAGACCAGGTTAGCTTTAAACTCACTGTGTCATCCAGGCTGGCCTCAAATTTGCAGTCCACCTGCCTCAGCTTCTTCGTGTCATATACTACATTCTTGATCATATTTCATCTGCATTTTGGATACTAATAAACCATAGGCATCTGAATGTAAATTTGGACACAGGAGTTTGCCTTTAATTACTGGCCAAGAGCTAATGGCAAGGAAGTAAATCTTTTGTAAACACGGTATTAAAGAACTACTCGATAGAGACAGTAGATACTCTGAGATGCAGAAATTACAGGCAGTGATAAAGACTGGGCAGACCTTCTCATGGAACTTGACACTTTTAATGTTGTCAAACACATTCAGCAAATGGGCCTGGATGGTGTGGGAGTCCGATGCCTGGCCCAGAATCTCCAGCAGAGCAGGATCCGACACGAAGAAGAATCGCGGAAAGCACAGCCTTTTCTTCTCCAGGTATCTGACGGAAGAAAAGGCTATGTAAATGAGCTGACCTTTATGAAAATGACATACCCTGGGTGTGAGAAAGCAGTAAGATCATGCAACCATCTGCTTTTCCCACGTTCATGTTTTGATGTTGTTTTGTTGTAAGATTTGTCAAATAGCATTTCACATTCTAACAGAGAAGGGTAGGCTGGTTTTTTTCGCAGAGTAAGTGGCAGAATTTCTTTATTCTTTCATAAATGTTAAGCTCATATTTTATGTAAGCTAATGTATCATTTATTTCCTTTATAGAAAGCAAGATAGAAATACAATTTATGGACTCATTTGGGATTTTGCTTTGCTTCTAAGCACTGAAAAAAGATTTCATTCACATCATTAGAAGACGATCTTAGGAGAAAAGCAAATATACGCTTCCTCAGAACAGACTCAAACTCCAGATCAATAAGCTCCATGACAGGCCTTCTGCCTCCCAGAGGTACAAAAATCCTGTTAAAATGACCTATCATTTGGCAGCACTTTCGACAGCCTATCCTCTGGGTTCATGGCAGGATCTAAATTTCTTCTGGGCTATTTATGCTAACCAAATGACCTGAGTTCAACCCCCAGGACAAACATGGCAGAAGAGAAAAGATATCTACATATTGTCTTCTGGTACCCGTAAGTGCAATGTGGCATATGTTCACATGTGTGCACATATCAGAGATACACACATCATCATCATCATAGAAATAAGCAAAATACAATTAATTTTTTAATAAAAAGCTCATGGCTGGGGCTGGAGAGATAGCTCAATAGATACAGTGCTTATGATCTGAGTTAAGTGCACAGAACCATCTTTTAAGACAGTCCCAGTGTGGTGGGACACACTTGTAATCCTGATGATAAGGAGATAAAGATGGATCCCTGGGGCCCACTGATCAGTCAACCTATCCTATTTGTTGACTAACAGACCAGTGAGAGACCTTGTAACAAAAATGTAGATTAACTGCACCCAAAGGACAACCACTACGTTGTTCTTTACTCTTCACAAGCATGTGTGCATACATGAACACACATGCACACCAGCTCATGGTTGACTACACTGTGATGGGATAGAAGATACACAGTGGACCTTCCCGCAAAGGATTAATTCAAGGACACAAAACACACACACAAAAAAAATTCCTGGACACAAATGTTTTCTATGATATGAAGACTATAACAGTTGTGCCTAAGAATACATGGTCTTTCATATTCCTCTCAAAGGACCTTTGTCTTTTGGCTAAGATCCACTCATGGGAGGAACACCAATTTTCCCTTTTAATCTATTATCTTTTGTCTTTTCTTTGGCCTTAGATTTGTAGCAACTTTATTATTCTTCAACAGTATCTCAAAACTGTTTTTGAGTAGGCAAAGATAAAAAGAAGTAATATCCATAGTATTTATATGCTATCGAATAATATTTCTTTTATTTTCATAGTAATCACTTTTGGTTTTTTTTCAAGTTTGATAAATTCATTTTTTTTCTTTACATCATAAAAATAATTTCAAAGTTCCCCTTAAGGCCCAGGATTTCTAACTGTCACGTATGTCAGTAAGAATGACCTAGCTTGGTTTCTTGGGGCTCCATTAAGCTAGCTCAATCACTATCACGGTCATGAGGATACAGAGAAGAGCACTTGGGCAAAGAACATCTTTGTCCCAGAGTTAGACAAGGAGACATCACTGTTCAAGTTAATTTACATGAGTTTCCACACAGAGTAAACACTTAGAGAAGACTTCCACTGTGTTTCTAGATAAGTCATTTTCTGACAGTCACTGTGTGTTGTTCATTGCTATTGTTGTTGTTGTTGTTGTTGCTGCTGTTGTTATTGTTTGGTCGGGTTGGATTGTGTGTCTTGTATTTCACTGTTTTGTTTGATCGGTTTGTGTCTTAGTTAAGGTTTTATTGCTATTAAGAGATGCTATGACCACAGTAACTCTTACAAAGAAAAGCATTTCATTGGAGATGGCTTATAGTTTCAGAGGTTTAGTCCATTATCATCATGGAGGGACATGGCATCATGCAGCCAGGCATGGTGCTGGAGAAGAAGCTTAGAGTTCTGCATCTTGATCTGCAGGCAACAGAAGCCTCTCTCCCACTGGGCATGGCTTGAGCATATATGAGACTTCAAAATCTACCTCCACAGTGACACACTTCCTCCAACAGGGTCACACCTACTCCAACAAGGCCATACATACTAAGAGTGTCAATCCCTCTTACCAAGCTTTCAAACACATGAGTCGATGGAGGTCATTCCTAGTCAAACTACTACTTTTCACTCCCTGGCCTCCACAGGCTTGTAGTCATAGCATTAAGTCCAACTTTAAAAATCCCCATAGTCTATCACAGTCTTAATAATATTTAAAAGTCCAAAGTTCAAAGTCTTTTCTGAAATTCATACAATCTCTTAACTGCAATCCCCAATAAAATCAAAATTTAAAAAAGACAGCTCACATACTTTTAACACAGAATATACATTACCATTTCAAAATGGAGGAAAGGAAGGATGGTAAGGAAATACTGCACCAAAGCAAAGCCAAAAGTCCACTGGGCAAATTCCAAACTCTGCATCTCCATGTCTGATTTCAAAGCACTTTTCAGATCTCCACCTCCTTTCAGATTTGTTGACTGCAACACACTTATTTCTCTTGGGTTGGTTCCACAACCTGTTAGCAACTCTACTCAGCAGGTATTCCAGGGCTCTGGCCTCTCCAACATTTTGGAGTCTCCAAAGCAATCCAGGCTTCATGTTCATAGTTTCACACGATGGCTTCTCTGGGCCTCCATTCAGGGACACCCCTAACACTCACCTAGTATCAGCAGCTTTCTTAGTCACAGAGGGAGATTCTATAAGCCATTTCTTCTATCCTTGACTCTAAAATCAGAACCATATGGCCAAAACTGCCTAAGTCTGCTGCTTGCTGAAGCTGGAACAGTTACGTATTCATCAGCTTTCTATTTTCCATGGTTTTCTTCACTGCCTAAACTTGGCTTTCCTAGAACTTGCTCTGTAGACCAACCTGGCCTTGAACTCAGAGAACCTCTGGTCTCTGCCTCTGGAATGCTGGGACTAAAGGCACGTACCACCACACCCAGGTCTGAGCTTTACTTTAATCTTTTTTCACCAATTGCAAACTTGGGTGGGTAGTATCTTGCCTTAAGGTCACCACTCCCTTTATTCCATTTCTTAATCTGTCTATCTCTTTGAACACAGAACTTGCTCCATTCTACTTGTGATGACCCCTTTCTTCTCAAATTGTACATCTCATATTTTTTCTTGTTCATCTTGCTCCTTTCCATTATATATCTTCATAGGAATGAATGCTGATAACACATGACAGAGTCAAAACTAGGCTGTTTTGAGACTTCCTCTGCCAACAGAATTAACCCAAAGCTCTTCAGTTTAACCTCAGGTGGAGTTATTAGACAAGGGCAAAAGGAAGCCACATCCTTTGCCAAAATATCACAAGAACAGACTCTAGACCACATACAAATATTCTTCTCCTCTGAAACCCACACTTTAAATTATCCTCAGCACCACTGCATTCCATATTCCTAATAGGACAACCCATTAAGCCCTACTTAAAGAGTTCACCTGCTCTTCTAATCCACAGTCCCAACATCCATATTCCTCCAAACAAAAACATGATCATGCCTATCACAGCAATAACCCAGTCTCTGGTAACAACTTCTTAGTTAGGGTTTGATTGTGATAAAGATACACCATGGCCTCTGCAGCTCTTATAGAGGAAAACATCCAATTGAGGCAGGTTTACACTTTCAGAGGTTTAGATGGAAGAACAATGCAGCGCGCAGGCAGGCATGGTGCTGGAGAAGGAGCTGAGAGTTCTGCATTTTGATCTGCAGGCAGAAGCACCTATCCCACTGGGCATGGCTTGACCATATGTGAGACCTCAAAGCCCACCTCCACAGTGACACACTTCCTGCAATAAGGTCAAACTTATTCCATAAGGCCACACCTGCTAATAGTCCCATTTACTGTGGTCAAGCATTCAAACACTGAGCCTATAGGGGTTATACCTATTCAAACCACCACAGGCTGTATACTTGTGAATTTTGTTTGTTTAAGAGAGTTGTTTTTAGTTCTGTGTTTGTTGTTGGTCTGTGGTGTGTGTGTGTGTGTGTGTGTGTGTGTGTGTGTGTGTACATTTGGGTCATTTGTTTGTTCTGGTTAGGTTTTGTTGTTTGCATGTTTTCGTGTTTATTTTTTTAATATAAAGTCTCACTATGTAGTCTAACCTGTCTCCAACCTCCTGGGTGTTTGAACAACAGGCAAGTGTCATCATGCCTAGCCTTAGATTATCTTATTTTAAAGCCAGGAAGATAAAAGCAAGGGGAAAATGTTAGTCTTTGAATTTCCAAAGCCTACATACATGTCTATTCGTACATATGCACTGGTAGATACTATTGCATACACTCATATCTCTATAGTACTGACTGCTTATCTATATACACTATTTCAGATAAAATAAATATGATGGAATATTTCAGTTCTGTACCTACAGATATAGAATAAGAATGTCATAAAGGGGGTACAATAATTTTCAAAATGGGGACTATATTAGAATGTTTACAAGATCTTACCATCTTAAGGAACCATCTTGAGTCCTGAATCTAACATCAGAATTTAACATGGCATTGAGCATGAGGCTCCAAATGAAGACCTTCACTTGAGCAATAGTTTATGTATGAAGCTAGTCTTAGCCAAACAGCACAAATATGGCTCTTATTACCTACTCTTTCTGTTCCCTTTCACCTCCAAGGTCCAGGGGCTTTCCAAGAACTGCTGTACTTACCCTGTGAGGGACTTCTGGCAGATTTCCAACTGGTCCAGCAAGTGTGGCAGCAGCTGCCCCATGGTCTCATCTCCAACACAGCACTGTACCACATTTGGTATCTCATGTGCCCGTGTCATAATCTTCACCCAAGACTTATCTATATTGGAAAAGCGCTTGGCTTCCTGTAGATGAGACAGAGTGGACAAGTCTATGGTCTGTCTCAGTGACAAAGCATCTCACAGGCCTCTGGTAGAGGCCATCATTCCAACCAAGATATGTATTCAAACTGTACATGTCTGATGCCCTTACATTCTATTTAAAGCCTTCTTGTGTCTTTTTCATTATGGCGTCCTCTTTATTGAATAAGAATATATACCTCAACCCACCCTGACAGTTCTGCTATGTTAAGTAAAACAGGAACTGAACTTGAAAGCAATTGTCTATACAAGATGACTTGGGAGGAAAGACAACACCCAGTTCTCCTTGGTTATCCCTGAGTAGAGTGAAGTTGTTATTTTCCAAATGTATAAAGAGGATTGGATTGCTTATACATCAAGAAAGGAAATACTAAGGATTTAAAAATAACAACACACATGCAGAAAGTTGTAACTAATCAGAGTGTGAAGAATAAGTGTTGGTGGAGCACTCAGCCACAAAAGGAACATCTGTATCATGCTCCTTTCCCACAGGACGCAGTGAGTATTTCATAATAACTATAAAGAGTCAGGGGTTGAGGAGACTAGAATGAAATCATGTCTTCTGAAAATGACAGGACCACTGCACTTACTAACTCACGGCAGCTATGATGGCCTATGAAAGACTTAAACAAAATCAAGACAGTCAACATTATAGCAATGTAGGGGGAGGGGCCCCATGAGCCTCCTCTATGAGGAGCTATGAAAACGTTGATGGCTTCTGGAGGCAGGAGAGTCAGTTTACTTTAAAAGCATGGAACCTGTCCACCATACACCACTGGATGACCCCACTCCTAGGAGTGTATGGGCAAAATTTGGACTCCATGGGGTATTTGGAAAAAGAAAAGAAAATAGAACAAGAAGTTGTGGACAGAGAGGGGCAGTAGGTCTTTGAGGAGTTAGGGAAGAAGTGAGGACGGTGAATACGATCAAAATACATTGTATAGAATTCTCAAAAAATTAAAACCAGGCAGTGATTGTGTATTCCTTTAGTCCCGGCTCTTGAGAGGCATAGGTAGGTGGATCTCTGTGAGTTCAAGGCCAGTTTGTTCTACACAGTAAGTTCCAGGACATCCAGGGATATACAAGGAAACCCTGTCTCAAAACCCAAAAAATATTCTCAAAGAATTAATAATTTTAAATTAACACAAAAATTCTAACATAATATTGTAAAAACAGCCATTTTTCAGGAGAAATTGGAAATGAATAGTCTATCAATCTAGGGGTTGTTGGAATAATTATTCCTCCTTTTCTTCCTTAACAGTTCCTATATGCCACTAATGATCATAGACTCCCAAATAGGAGAGCAAGAAATGTCACTTTAATCCTTACTGTATGTGAATGTTTCTACTAACACATGAAGAAGAAAAACCAAAAATGCATAAAAGAACAATTAAATTTGTAGCATGTGAATGAACTTCCTGCTGACCAAAATAAAAATGTTCTACCTTACAAATGGCTTACAGATTTTCCTACCACAGTTCACTTAAATAACTAAGCAGAAAGCTACAGTGGACATAGTCATGTGCCTGCAATCCAAATATGATGTTAATGTCCTCACCTTTCAAGTAACTCAAGACAGTTAAGGAAGGGCTTTTAAAATCTAGTTTAAAATGTCTTAAAAATTTCAAAATGCTTTCAATATGTGCATGGTAAGGTAATTACAACTTGATAAAAAAAATGTACCCAACATCTCAGAGAGACAGCTTTTTCTTACAGATTTCCAACCCTTAATTTACAGCACATATATAATTAGGTGTATTCTATAGTATGCATTATTTTAAAATGTCAGTGATAAAAGAACAAATTATCCTACCATTGTCAAAACAACTATGCCATAAATTTACACTGTTCCAAACTCCCCCTTCAAATTATCTGAAGACATATACCAATGACACAGAAATTCATTCTCTGGGTTTTTTAATCTTTAGTTACCTATCAGGCATCACAGTTTTATGACATTTTTATTCTCTAATTATCATTCTGTCTTTCCCATAATTCCTCACTTCCTTTGAAAAATAATAATATCAGAAAGGAAAGCTAAGTTGCCCAAAATCAAATGTTCGGTTGAGGCCATAATATTACTACTTCCTTAAAGAGTTATCAGTTCTTAGATGTTTCTCAAACTGGATAACTTGGTGGAATCATAAAGAAAAGTCCAGAACCTTGGGCAACTGCTTGGCAATGTCTCCTCCCACGAAGACAGCCTCTAGATAAACCCACAAGTTTTGAACCGTCATCCAGTTCTCAATGATGTCTGTTGAGTTAGAAAGGCATTGAATCCATTTTTGAATCTGAGCTTTGAATGGCATGTTGTACCTAAAATAAGAAACACATGGTTTTGTTGTGTTAAAAACAAACAGTTTTTAACTTGTATTTTTTAACTTTCTTTGTGCTGCCATCATAGCACAGTAAACAGGATGCTGGTAAAAATCAGACTTGAGGTAACTCCACCCAGATTGCAGAGAAAGATAATTTTAGTCATTGTTATGATATCCAGAATGTAACATTCTCCCTGCTGAGTTTCTGTGCCTATTGCACAGGAGGAATGGATTCTCATCCACTGGTGGCAAATCCAAGACTACTGGTGGAAGCTGGATAACTAATGCAAGCTTCAGCTATGACAATTTCTGGACTCTCTTTAGCCTCCTTCTCCCATGTCGCTTCCTAATTTCCCACCCTCCTGTGTCCAGCCATTCCAATGTGTACATACAAGTATATTGAACCTTATGCGGTTGTGGAATCCATAATATACAGACACCAGGCCTATAATAAACAGTCAATAATCATATAATTGAATAAATGTTTCTCACACAACTCTGAAGTGTAGATACCATTGGTTAAAAAAATAAATACTCCTGCATCCCTAACACAGATCAGATCATTTGCTTAATATTTATGCCCGCTTGTTCTGTCTCTCTGTGTGTGCTATCATGCAGATCACCATTATTCTTTCTAGTTACAGTGTATAAGGCCTGAGTTTATTAAGAACTCACCAAGTACTGAACAGCCCAAACAACACTATCAAGGGTCCAAAGACTAAATTTTATAGTCCATATCACTCACTCAGGTGTGCCAAATAAATGAAAATGACAAGAATTTCACTGAAATAACATTAAATATTAAATTATTAAAGTGTTGATTTACAGAAGGTGAATGCCTGAAGTTCTAGTGCTCAGGAAGCAGAAGCAAGAAAGCCATACGTTCAAGGCCATCCTGGACTACATAACAAGACCTTGTCTCAAAAAAAGGATTTATTTATATATATATATATATATACATACATATATGTATATATATATGAGAGATGATATTTTTAACCCAGAAAGGCACAATACATTCATATCCCAGTGATACTCATACAATTATCCTATCTTTCAGGTTTTAGTGTACAGTAAACTATTTGTGGAAAAGTAAAGAGAAGTAAGTTCATTGAGAAATATGAGCCTACGGTTTCCATGTCAACACAGGCTTCTTTTGCTGCTACAAACAAATGGTCAAACAGAAGTGTCAGACTTGTTTCTGTCTGTGCCGTTCTTCCTGCTGTCTTGATCTGTCATCAGTAAAGTACACACACAACTAAATGCTTTTAGATCAGAAAGGATTTTGATCAAAAGGGCTTGCAAGCAGAGCGATGCCAGGACTCAGAAGAGCTCTCCCACTGGGGTCTGCAGCTTGTTGCCCTGTCAGCTGTGCAGGGAGGCATATCAGGAGCAAAGACAGAACATCCAGTGCAATCCAAGGGGCTAATTACAGGAGCCACTCTGTCCAGTCTGTGCCTCAGACAGGCCCCACAGCGAATAAGGAAATGAAACCACTGCCTTTGTACATCTCAAAAACAAGGAAAACAGCTTCCCTACCTGTTGCTCAGGAGAGAACCCAACAGCATCAAACTGTCCTCCATGCTGGCGATGACCTCTGAGGTGCTGTCTCCTCTCAGGAGGAGTTCTCCACGGGTCTTAAAGCTGCTGAATGTCAACGTTTTGCTGTCCCACTCGTTGATCACTTGTTTCAGCTTTTGTTCAATGTCTCTCTCCTTCACTGCGCCGATGCAGATGTCCTATCGACACAGGAAGCGCTCACTTATTCCAGGAAAGCTACACGTTTATTAACACGTTTATTAAGTCTAAGCCCAAAAGAGCCCCTCTTAGTTATTTCATATCTGTTTAAAACAAGTATGTTTCTATATATCAAATACAATGTCATAAATGGTGTGAATGTGTACATATAAGGAGAGGGAGAGGATAAAGTTATGTGTAAATAAAACCTTAAATTCTAAAATTTTCCATGTCAGAAAAATAAACAGCAAAAAAATTCAATATCCTTTTACATTTTAAAATACAATCATAGATTTTCTGCCTCTGGTTTTCCTCTCAGTACAAGAAATGCAGTGTGAAAGGAGAGAATTGGTAAAACTCTGAGTTCTTTGCTCCTCTCCAGCCACATCCCCAGGCTGCTGTGCAGCTTCTTCATCTCCCAGACTCATGGCTGAGCCCTGTCTTTATCTCATTCCCTCTCACTGTGTTCCTCTTCTCACGAGTTCATCTCTGTCCACGTATTCTGTATCCTTCATATCTCTAGTCAAAACCCACATCTGTTTGCTCCCTCGATTCTCACACAAACACAACCCATGACCCATGAATGGTTTTCTCTGCACTTTCACACCCTCTAATCTCCAGAATACAACATGTTCCTTTCACCCAGACAGACTTGCACCCAGATCATACAAGCCATTTGCCACAGGCTTTCCTGAAGCAAGCAGCATACTTCCCTTCTGGTGCAATTTGCTACAGTTTATAACTGTAGCTTCATTTGAATAACTAATTACACTCATTATTTACCAATCTACAAAAGCAAGAATACATCTCTATATTTTCACCATAGACCCTTTTCCCATAATAGGCATTCAATAAGCGAGGAATTGGTGGATGGATGCCAGGAATGCATTGCTATACTCTCTATCAATTCTACCTCTATTTCCTCTTTGTATTTCAGAAGAGGAGCCTCCATAATATTTCTTAACTTAAAGGTTTCATTGCCCACATCCAGACTGTGCCCAGTGAGGGCAGTTATCCTCTGCCAGTGTCTCTCCATCATGGCTTTACTGGCCATGTACTCCAACAGTGGGCAACACTCGCTAAAATCATCAATGGTCTTCTTCAAATCCAGAAAGGCCTGCCAATCCTTTAGGGCCCTGGGCAGCTTCCGACACCTGTGGGAGAAACCAACAGGAAAGACCATTGAATTATTCAAAGCCCAGACATAAACAATGAAAAATGGTCTGCTAACATTTCCATGTAAAATAATCTCCTCAAACACTATCTCATTTTGAAATTTCATGACTCATAAGCTATATACTGGCATATATTACAGAAAAAAAAATCTTTCTCTAAATCAGAGATTTTTTTTCAATCTTTCATGACAATTACCTAAATGGACTATTATTTTTAAAGAATAAGAAATATCTTTCAATTCACTTCAACTTTGCCAACATGAAATTGAGAACTCTCCAAACACACAGCACAACATAAAGTCTCCGGCTGTTGGGTCACACATAGCCAATAGCCTTCCACTTTCCTTGGGACTGGCTCCCAAACAATGCCAGAAAGGAAATGTGATTCTTGTTTTTCTTCAGGAAACTACCTTCCACAAACTTCAAGTATTTCTGAGTGTGACACAAACAAACGGACTCTCTTCCCGCTACAGGAAAGACCCTTGTAGCATTCAGCCAGCTCTGAAGGAGGGGCTCCATTCATTGTGTACACACAGGGAAAGCAATAAGAGAGCATGACACACAGATGACACCGGCAGGTGATGACGGGGCTGCAGGAAGGTCACGCTCCTGAAACACCTGCGGAGGCACAGAAGCCCTCCTCCCACACACACACAGGCATTAAACCAAGATCCCAACAGCTCTGTGAATGCAAGACATTTGATTTCTGACCTGCTTTGGAATTCTAAGAGCTCGTTGTTGATTTTTTCAATATTCACTTCCGACCACAGGATGTCCTGGTAACTATTCACGGTGTCTATGACGCTGTTGTACAGGCTGTATATTTTCTGTAGAAGATTTAGCTGCTTCTTTATCTCAAGAAGTTGAGGATACTGAGTAACTGGCAAACCAAAAAGTTCCTCTCCTCCAGTGTAGGTGATATACTTACGATATATGCTATCAAACTGATTCTGACAAAAAAGAAAATACACACACACACACACAAGTGATGAACTCCATCAGAATGATTTACACAAAGGCTAACAGACGATAAAACAAACAGGAAGGCACAAGCTGGGAGCACATGTAAGTAACGTCATAAATGAGATAATTATTTATCTGAAAATACTTCTAAGTGTAACCACAGCAAATTATAGTTTATAATGTAAGTACATCCTCAGTCATACAACAGAATTGTTACTCCTTATGTGTGCTTAAAATACGACAAGATATTCATTGCCTAGTAAATTTGTAGAAATGTAAAAGGTTACCTGAAACATAATAAGCCTGTCGCTGGCTTCCTGGGGCTTCAAGCCACTCGCCATTGGACCATTCTGTTGCAGATTAAACATAAAACATTGAACAAAATAAAGCATCAGTACACAAAATGTCATAAGATCAAAGTACTGAAATATCAGAGTTTCATGATGTATTCATGATAGGAAGCTGGGTTTTGTTTGTTTGTTTGTTTGTTTCCAAAAAGGACTCTGAATGTTCAGAAGATGTTCTAGTCTAATAATAAAGCCAAGGAAATAGCAAGTTTCCAGAGGTTAAGAAATCTTAATTTTTTTAAATTATTTATCATTCACTTCTCAGGCCAAACCTGATAGGGAAGCTCTGTTAACCAATCACGCCTAGTTAAGGCGTGGCTACCTGGAACCCAGGAAGAAAACTGGGATGGACCAGATGCAGGCTGTTAGCTGCGCACAATTGTGATTCAGGCCGGACACAGAGGAAGTGGGACTCCCCATTCTTGTGGCGTGAGTTTCCCATTATAACCATTAAAAATATAATTGTTATCCTTAAGCTGGCCTGTTTATTTCCCATATCGTGCTAATTCGCTACACCTGGCACCCAACCTGGGGCCACTAGAGCCTCTGGCAACTCTGGCCAGCTGTGACCACGCCATGTTCATTTGGGCATAGACTGGCAGAGCTCGGCACCCAACTCCAAGCCCCATTGCTGCTTCCCCATCAGAATTTCACACACAATTTTAAACAAGTACATTTTATGTATCCTGCTCATTCTCCCTAAACTCTCACAAAGAAAATGTCAGAGTCATACCAAATCGTAGTCCAGGTAAAACTGCTGACAGTCTTGGAGGAACACTTCTACCACACCAATCAGCTCTTTCCGGAAATTGGGCTGCACGGTGACTAGCTCATTCTGAAGGTCACTGGCCCGGGCCAGCAGCTTCTCCCAAGTGTAGCGCAGAGTATCAACTTTGTCCATCTCTTCCTTGGCTACCAGAAGTCCATACTTGTTAAGCAGGGCATAAGATTCCTAGACAAGAAAGAAAACTGAATTTCTGGCAGTCAAATGCACAAATCCTTAAGCAGTCACAGGCTGGAGCCAAGAATGGGAGGACCAGCATGATGGAGAAGTCACCCTAAGGGTAATAATTATCCTACTCGTGAACTTTAAGGACCTAAGTGAGCAAAGGAGCCAGTCAGATCCAGTTCTCTCATCTGTGAAATGTAGAGACTCCAGCTATTTCCCAGAATGTCTGGAAGTATCTAAAAACATTATTTTAAATACATTTTCAAAACTGTAAAACATAATACAAATAACAGATATTTTTACGTAGGCCCCAAAATTGTTTCTGAACACTATAAAATTATATCAAGTGGATGAAAACAACATATAAAACTTAACTTTTAAGTTAGGATACCGAAATAAGACACAGTTTTAATTCAATCTTAGCTTCCTTTGTAGTTAGGAATGTCTGATGGTCAGACACAAGAAAGTCTATTTCAATCAAAGCCTGAGTCAAGACTTTTCTCTCAGAGTGCAAAATATTTGAACTAAAATATTAATATGACAGGTTTTATCATCCCAATTGCTCATAAACATAAATATATATATATATGGAGAGATAATAATTTTTAAAAAGGTTATCAGTTTGAAAGGGGAAACATTGGAGGAGTTGGAGGAGTGGAAATAGTGTAAATACTAACTACTAACATAGCAACTACTAATATAGGATAAAAATATTAAAATTCAGATGAACAAAGTTGGCGTTTGATGTGGGATTCCCCTCTGTATGTACTGTGAATACTATTAATTATTAAAGAAACTGTCTCAGCCTGTTGATAGGGTAGAGCAGAACTAGGCGGAGAAAACTAAACTGAATGCTGGGAAAAGGAAGGTAGAGTCAGAGAGAAGTCATGGAGCTGCCGCTGGAGGCAAACATGCTGGAACCTCGCCAGTAGGCCACGAACCTCAGGGCAAAATATAAAATAATAAAAATGGGTTAAATTAAGATGTAAAAGCTAGCCAACAAGAAGTTAGAGCTAATAGGCCAAGCAGCAATTTAAATAATATGGTTTCTGTGTGATTATTTTGGGAGTTTGGGTGGCAGAGAAATGAACAAGCACCCTACTACTACAGGCATTTCTTTTGCTATATCCTTTCTTTAATTTTTCATATGTGTATCATTGCACATGGTTGTGTGCCACACACATGAGGGCATTTTCATATAATCACCTGAATTGTATAGCCATTCTCAAAAAGAAAAATATTGTGTGTTCTCACTCATTTGTGGTTCCTAGATTTTACACAGACCC
The DNA here is from genome assembly GCA_028555095.1 of Dicrostonyx torquatus. NCBI lineage: Eukaryota > Metazoa > Chordata > Mammalia > Rodentia > Cricetidae > Dicrostonyx > Dicrostonyx torquatus. Next base: position 5,973,413 of record JAQHUG010000087.1, on the reverse strand, counting down.
ATAAAATTGTGTGTGCGTGCATGTGTGTGTGTGTGTGTGTGTGTGTGTGACATGAAGGTGAAACTGAAGCCATCTAGGGAAACAAAGTGCACTAATGTGAAAAGAGGGTGAGAAAATGAAATGCAGGAAAGCATAGGTAAAGCATAGCCTCAACGCTTGTTTTTATAGGAAATTATTTTCTGGTCTCTTCCCCGCTGATGTCATTCCCACATAAATCTGGTAATATTTGATTGATGTCTGGAAGTAGAGAACACAGATTAAGGCAAACATAGCCCATGCCTTCCTCTTCTTTCTCCTCCTCTGCCTTGTTGGAGATAGGCTGTAGCCTGTACTTCAGTATAAATAAGAACCGAATAACAGAAACACCTAACACTGGAAGGTCCAGAGTGAAATACTACATGGTAACTTTCAAATCAGACCACTGGCTCTACTGTTCTCTTAACTCCCAGGTGGGAAGTAAGGTTGTCTTCAGACTTGAGACTCCCTAGTATCACACACATGAGGGCCATTTGCCTTAATAATTGCAATTATACAAGAAGATAGGCCTTGTAACTCCTTGAAGATGACAAAATATGTGTCATGGTCCGTGCCATTTTCATGATAATATGAAACTTTTCAAAATTCAAAGAGCGATAAGGAAATTCAAAGGTGGAAGCTGATCCTGGTCTTGAGAATGTAAATCCAGACATTTGAATTAATTTCAATATACAATATAAATATTGATATATCAACAATATATTGATAAAAGGAGATTTTCTTACATCTGGATCTTTTAAAGATTTTTTTCTCTGTAGCTTTGGAGCCTGCCCTGGAACTACTAGCTCTTGTTGACCAGGCTGGCCTCAAACTCACAGAGAACTGCCTGCCTCTGCCTCCCAAGTGCTGGGATTAAAGGAGTGCACCACCAATGCCCAGCTTATTTTTATTTTTATATGTGTGAAAGTTGGCCTGCATTAGTTTAAGTGCACCATGTACTTGCAATACCAAAGGAGATCAGAAGATGACAGTGGATCCTCTAGACCTAGAGGTACTAGGGGGTATGTGCTATCAAGTTGGTACTGGGAACAGAACTTGGGTCCTCTGAGAAGTAGTGAGTACTCTTAACCACTGAGACTTATCTCCAACCCCTTAAATCTGGAATTCTACCATCACAGTTACATTAATGCATTTAAAGCAATAAATGCAGTGATCATTTTTAGTTAGGTTTTTTTAGGGGGGAAAGTAAATGCAGTATGTAACAAAACAAAAGTAGGAGCGCAGGGCAGGGATGCTCAGTCGTCAAAGTGCCCACCATGCAAGCAGGAGTACTTCAGTTGGGATCCCCAGTACCCACGTAAGATCCAGGCCTAGTGGTATCTATCTACAGACCCAGTGCTGGAGACTGAGACAAGCGAATAAAAGATTCACGCTGACTATGCAGTCTAGCTGAAGTGGCATGCTAAAGGTTCAGTGAGAAACCATCACTCAAAACACAAGGTGAAGACATGATTGGGGAACGTATTTTGACATCAAAAACAGCCTTCCACCTGAACCCACATGGACAGTTACACACATGTACAGATATGCAAAATGCAAATACACACACATACATGCACACACACACACACAGAGTGACACAGCAATATAATACAAATTATATTGTATTAAATGAGTTGCTTGACCCTTTTCCTTGCGTCAAGCAGAGCTTCAGTAACGGAATGAGTACATGCTGCCTTGGGTGTTGTCAGACTGATAGACGTATCAAAGCTCCACTGACCACCTGGGACTCCCATCTCCAACTGCTGAGGATGTTGACATTAGGATGTGCTGCTTCGTCTTCTCGAAAATGGCACTGGATGGACAATAGCCCCCTCATGGAGAGATTATGGACAATGACCCACTGACTCAGGGTCACAAAAAAAAAGTAAGTATCTCATGCCTCCAGGAGGATGTAACAGTGTGACACAATTTGGTCCAAAGGGTCCCCTATGGCATCAGGCTGAAGACTGTCTACAGCTGAGACTCCAGCCTCACTTAGCTTTTCTCTCATTATTTTTTCCTGCTTCCACCACTCCCCTTTCCCCAGAATCATTCATCCATAAATCATTTGTCCAGAACCATAAACTTAAGTTCCTCACAAAGGGCAACCTTAGTGTTGAAATTGCTACTTTTAGCCTTAATGCCCATTGTCATTTAAACACAGACCCAGTTAACTCCTGCTGATAGCATCCAAGGTGTGGAAATATTTCTATAACAGACTAGCTGCCCATCTACCTCAATGGGTCCCACTTGAAAGTCAGTGGAAATCTGCTGCTCCCTGATTTCTTTCAGGGCTGCCATTGCGATCCGAATGTCATCCAAGTCTTTGATTGGCCGGTTCAGCTTCTTTTGAAATTCTTCAACAACTGCAAAAATGTTTTCCATCTCAGTCCTGTACTTTTTGTTGCAGTGACGGCCAATAACAACCATCCAGGCTTTTGTCTCGGCAGTCAGGGAAAACTTCAAGTCAGCTGTAGAAACAAAACGCCCACAGATCAGTCTGAAAAGCTTGATTGAATGGAAAAAGACACAGAACACTGTTCACTCTCAGCAAAAACCGTGAGTTTAGAGTAGTGCAAAACTAGAGTTAAAAACGGTTTCCAAGCTGAGGGTACAGCTCAGTCGGGAAGAGCACTTGCTGTGCCATCAGTGTAGCTGAAACCTGCCAAGCTCCAGGTCCAGGGAGAAACCCTATCTCAGGGGAACAAGATGGAGATGAGTCCGATAGGCCACCCGACGTCCTCCTCTGACCTCCATATAGGCGCACGCATGCATTATATAGACAAATGCTACATACAAAGAAATGTTCTTCATTATAACTCATTCATCTTATAAATCTTATTTTTTACAATTCAAGCAACATTTTAAAATCTTTACACACACACACATACACACATGTGTCTATATAAGCTTCAAATGTTTGTTATTGTTGCTTATAAAAGCTAAATCCTAATTCTAACTATAATAGATACAACCCCTTTCTCTAAACTACCCTTTATTTTCAAGTTAAGCAGCAAAGTGTTAAGATAGACTAGAATTAATAATTATGCAGAAGGGAATTAAAAACAAATTTACAAATTGGTCTTAAATCTTGAAGCCTGTAAAAGGAAAGTTTTCTTTAAGAAAGCTAGAACTCTCTGGAATGCTAATCCAGAGCAAAGGCTACTGGATTTACATGATTGTCTGAAAGACAATTAACCAACCTGTGTACAGAGCAATGGAGCCCACGCTGATGTATTCGGGCTCTGCAATAATTTCTTGCTCCAGACTTTGGAAATAAAGAATCTTTGACTCAAATTCAGAAAGCAAAGGGTTTTGTTCAATAAATGCCTTAACGGTTTCTTCTTTTTCCTTCTGCCAAATGTGATTGTAGCATTTGAAGCGATCCATGGATGTGATAACTTCCTAGAATAGAAATAATAGATTTGTGTAGAAAAGGAAGACTCTAAAATGGCATTATGATACAACTGAGGATTGGCTCAACATTGATGGGAACCACAAGGCTGTTAACATGTTCAGTTAATGATCTGGGATGAAATGGAAATGCCATAGAAGTAAGCTATATGCAATAACAATAGCAGTAACTCAGCTAATATTTGCCATCTCTAGTTTAAAGGGAGAAGAAAGAACTGTGTTAACTGGAAGGAAAGGAAATCCTTGTTGGCCCTTGGGGACAGGAGCCTCTTACTAAAGATTGACCTTAGATCAAAAAGAAGAAGCCAAGTTGTGCCATTAGGAAGCCCAAGAGGAAGTTCTGCAGATCATTCCCTGCTCAGGTCTCCTTCAGGAATCCTCATTGGTTAGACTCACTAGAGATGACTTTGTGTTTTTTTCCTATAGTTAAAGGAAATATTACATATGTTTTCTTGTTGCTAGCCCTAGGTCATTAAAACTACTGTGCTCCATCCTTAGATTGCCATGATAGTGGCTGGATATTTTCAGAGGAAGCATTGGACTCTGCCGCTGTGACAATTGGTGTTGATTGTCAATTTGATTGGATTTAGTATCTACTGGAAGACACGCGAGGTTTGACTGAGGAGAGAATACCCGCCCTGAATGTAGGCATCACCGTCCTATGGACTGTGGGTCCTGGACTGAATGACAATAGAGGAAGGGAAAAGCAAGTTGAGCACCAGCATTCCATCTCGCTCCCTCCAGACTACGGATTCACGGTGACCAGCAGCCTCAGCTGTAGCTACCATGCCTTCACTGCTATGATGGACTGTGCTCTTGGATTGTGAGCTGAAGTGAACTTTTCCTTCCTTAAGTTGCTGTTGTGGGATACCTCCTCAGAACAGAGGGAAGTATCTAACACAAGTGCTGATATATTTTGATGCGTTCTCTGTAATTTCTGAAAATATATCTAATTGCTTATTTTCATAGACTGCACTTTTCTCTATCCTTTGGTACAGAGCCTGGCAAACTAAGCACTAGATAAATAATTGTTGAATATGTGAACACTGTCCCTAGAGGGAAGTTAAACCCAGGATATTCAAATTACTAAGAGCAAAAGATTAAATATGTGTAAAGGCAAAGACTTGCCGTTCCCAGGGGAATACATTAAACACAACTTAACAACATTTCTTCATCTTGTTATAGCAACAGCAGGTTTTCTGGTGCTCTCTAAGAAATGCAGCTCCTTCTAGCAAAACAACCACAGAAAACATGTACAGCTACTCGCTCAGCCCTGAGAAACACCTGAGTCAAAGGGCTTTAATAAATGAGTTCATAATCTTTTTAAACAAAAACTGATTCCAGGATCTTACATCTTTTTGCTACAAGGATAAATCTGTCTTAATACAAAAAGAAAATTGAAGCGGGGGGAGGGAGCAGGTTGAGAAAAATAAATAAAATGGCTTTACAGCCAACCAGTATAAATTTATGTTGATGATAGTAATATTTTAATACTTGCTTTTACCTGAATTCCATGTGGCGATATATATATATATATATATATATCACCTTAGTCTGAAGTTACATTCATTCATGTTAACAAAAAAAGGGGAGGGTTAAAGACATTCAACAGAACAGAATATGAACCAGGGAGTTCATGGTTCTTTTCCATGGCGTTCTAAGTAAAGGGTCTTCAGTAAACACTCATTCACTGAACACAGACACTCATCGATTAGGGAAGCTACCAGGGGTGAACTCAGGTTGCATGCAGGGTGAGCATACATAAAGTTCATGTCAGCACGTGCGGGCAGTCCAGGACCTCTCACAACCTCATGACACATACATACCTTCTTGGTGGAGTTGATGATTGTGCTGAGCACAGAGACTAATTTTACAATCTCTTTATTGTCAGAAATATTCTTATAGTAATTCTGGGTTTGTACAGGAATGGGCAAGTTTACAGACGCTATCTCCAGGGATTCTAAAACAAAAGAGAAAAAAATAAGATGTGCAAGTTTCTGCAATGAAAAAGATACTAAAAATTTGCAAAAAAAAAAAAGTGACGAAAATAGTTGAGAATATTGGCAACCTTAGCTCTCTGTGTGCTAAGAAAGTAAATCAAAGTCTGTGACAATCCAAAATGTGTCTCTTCAAGAAGTGGTGGATCTCAGTGGCAACAGAGATACACAAATTCCTTGTGCTGTGCAGAGCTCTGCTGCTCTCGTTGCTTCCTCTCTCGCTATGTGACAGCCCTGAGGAACCTCAATCCTACAGTCTTGTACCCATGAAAACCTGCGGCACAGCAGTTGGGGTAGTACTGGATCTGGGTCCCTTGGCAAGTACTGAAGAACTCTTCCTAACTGCCATGACTGGAAGCTCCCTGCTTGGGCTGGATCCAAAGAATTGATCTTGGTCTAGTCTGAGTCAGAACTTCACTGATTGGGGCAGGGGAAGCCTTGGTCACATTGTCAAAATAGAAGATAAATAAATACACAATTAAACCCAATCACTTAACTTCACCGTTGTCTAAGACAATGGTGTCAGTTTGGAGTGGAGATAATAGGGTCAGTCCAGTTAGTTTGGCATCAACAGAATACGGAGAGTCCTGAGGAATGACACTGACACAGAAGACTCCTGAAAGCCCTGCAAGGCTCCCAGGGTCCCCGAAATCCACATATAGAGCAGTGAGCATGCCCAGGAAGAATGGGGAAATGCCCAGTCTTTGTCTCTGGCTAGCATGGAGGCCATCATAGTCAAACTGTAAAGCTTGGGTAGTGTTACTCTGTGCACAGACTCCTTAGGCAGAGTGAAGACTTAGGGGCTCAAAACAGCAAGGTTTTTTTTTTTTTAATCTGCACACAGTGTTTAGTTGACCTCCAAACAAACAGACACTACTGTAGCCTATGCTTCAAGAAATAAGTGCTTTTACAGAATTAGTTCACGGAGATAAGAGTCAATGTATAACGTTCTTCCAGTGCTTAACTGATTTATTTTTGTTTTATTCGTTTTTTATTTTTGTTTTTTTTTTCACTTTTTTGAGACAGTTTCTCTGTGTAACAGTCCTGGCCATCCTGGAACTTGCCTTGTAGACCAGGTTAGCCTCAAACTGAGAGCTCCGCCTGCCTCTGCTTCCCTAGTGCTGGGTTTAAAGGCATGTGCCACCATGTCTGATTTGTTTTTGCTTTTTAAGTGTTATGGTTCAACATTCTGATTTGATTTGATTTTCTAATTTTTTTAATTGTACCTCAATCCCAAGAGTTCCTCTTTTTATTACTTATTTTTTTATTTCATTCATATTTTTCTCCCTTTCCTCACCTTCCCCCAATTCGCCCCATCTCCCTACCCATCCCTCTTTTTTTCTTTCTCTCAATCTCTTTCAAAAAAAAAAACAACAACAAATCAAAACAAGCAAGCTAAAATAAAACTAGTAAGACAAAATGTGTCAAAACAAAACAAAAAGTCTACACACAAAAGATAGTTCATTTTGTGTTGGCCAACTACTCCTGGGCATGGGACCTGCCCTGGAGTGTGATTAATACCCCCAGTGATGCTCCATTGGAGAAAACTGATTTTTCCCTTTCCTGTGTCAGGTATCAGTTGCAAATATCTTCTTGGCTAGGGGTGGGACGCTGGGTCCACTTTGCCATCACCATTGTTCAGCTTGAACCCATGCAGGTCCTGTGCTTGCTGCCACAGTTTCTGTGAGTTCACACGTACATCAGTCATGTTGTGTGATCAGACAACAAGCTTTGTGTAATTTAAATTCTTTTAAATTGAAATATACCACCAAGTGACAGACACATTCAGCATACCCCTACATAAACATTTCAACTCCATTCCTCATAGAAACTAACAAACTGTTCCTAAAACTCATAAAGAAGCATGAAGGATCCAGCAGAGTTTAAGGGGGGGTTGAAAAAGAATGGAAAAGGACTCATACTCCCTGAATTTACCCCTCCCAAGAAACTAAAGACAGAGTAGATGGACAGGGGTGTGGCCCTGTTTCATCACCCCCACTCAAGCAAACAAGTGTGGCCACCCATACTCATGAAGACAGCCCTAATTATGTGCCATGGGTCACAAAAAATGGAATGCCATAAAATAGGGAGAAAGAGGACTTCATATTTGGAAGAAGAAAGCGTTCCATGGGAATGGAATAAGAAAGAACTTTGAACAAAGAAGAATATGTGAATAAAAAGGTAAAAGAATAAAAAAATGACTTTTTGAAAGCTTCCTCCAACGTTATAGTAGTAAAGACAATGTGGCACCAGAATAAGCATGAACTGAGGTTAACAGAATAAAACCAAGAGTCCAGAAACAAAGGCTGGGATTTGCACTCATATTTAAATGAGTTTCAACAAAGGTCTCAAGAAAATTCAATTATAAAATAATGATTTCTTAGCTAACAGTGGCAGTACAAGTATACACCCACATGGAAAATAATGAATTTAAACTCTAACCTCACTAAAAATGAATTATAGACTGAAATATAAATGTTAAGCTATGCAACTTGAAGAGAGTATATGTTTCTAATATTATGCTAAGCCAATGTTTCTTAGATACAAAGTGAAAATACAACTACATAGAACTTAAAACTCAAATCTTATTCTTTCAAAGATATCAAGAAGAAATTAAAAATATATCTATAATAAAATTGAATTTTTTTAGTTTTATTCAGAACATAAAAAGCTTATAGAAATTGGAATAAGTGAATTTTTAAGTAACTGAAAAAATTAATAGATACTGCTACAAATAAATATACAAATGACTAGAAACCACATGAAAATGACTTCACTATTATTGCAGAAATTCACACTAAAACCACAATAAAATACCACTCTGTAGCTGTACAGAAAGGCAAAAATAACTATTAGTGTCTATGAAGAGAAATGCAATGAATGTCCCCCTCCATTGCCCATGGGAAAATAAAATGATTTCATAGCATCCAGACTTAGCTTGGCATTTCCTGTCAACTTCAAACATAGAGTTACCATATGCCCCGTAATTCTAATCATCAGTATAACCCAAGAGAAATCAAAACATTTCCACATAAAGCCTTGGGCTTGGAATATGGCTCCCTTGGTAAAAGTGCTTGCCTCTTAGGCATGAGGACCTGAGTTTGGATTTTCTGCACCCATACTGACTCTGGGTGTGCAACAAGCATGTGTAACTGAGCACTGGGTGAGATGGGGAGAAACAGGCAGGTCCAGGAGCATTCTCACCATGCAACTTAGCTGACTGATGAACCCCAAGATCAGGGAGAGACTCTGTCTCAAAATACATGAGAGGTGCAATTGAGGAAGGCATCCAACATCAACTTCTGATCTCCACATGCGCATGTAAACACATGTACACAAGAATGTAATAGGAGGCCACTTGTTTGTTCCTGGCTGCTCATCCACAAAATAATCACATAGAAACTGTATTAATTAAATAATTGCTTGGACTATTAGCTCCGGCTTCTTACTGGCTAACCCTTAGATTTTAATTTAACCCATTTCTATTAATCTTTGTATCACCACTTGGCAGCAGCTTACTAGGTAAAGTTCCAGTGTCTGTCTCTGGAGGGGCTACATGGCTTCTCCTTGACTCAGCCTTGTTTCTCCCAGTATTCTGTTTAGTTTTCCCTGCCTCACTCTGTTCTGCCCTGCTCTGCTATAGGCTCAAAACAGTTTTGTTATTAAACAATGATATTCACAGCATACAGAGGGGAATCCCATGTTACCTCCCCTTTTTTGTTTAAATAAAAAGGAAGATTTTAACTTGAACATAGTCAAATTACATATAACAAAACAGGTATTAAGTAAGAATTATAGTTACAATATTTATGTATACTTTATCTTTTATCATAACTAAGGAAAACTATAACTATATATTCTTCAACTCCATCAAAGGCTCCAGAAGGATATAATATTATCTAAGTAAACAAGAAGTGCATTATAAGCAACTTCAAAAACTCTAGAATTGACAGAGACATCTCACTGCCTGGATAGTCACCCAAAGTTCTTCTGTAATGTTGCAGACACCTGTCTTCAGCCTACAGGCCCATGGGATCCAGCAGACTTTTCCATGAAGCAGGAAATTTCAAAGACAGTTTTGCCTATATTGACTGTTTGTCAGTCACTTTCTTCTGTGTCCTGCAGAATGTCTGGCAGACTCTTTCATGAAGCAGGAACCCCAAATAATCATCTCACTTTAGGCAAGTTCAGCATTCATTTTTCTGTAGGATCCAGTTTATACAACATAACATCAGCAGTCCAGGCAAGAGCAGTTTCTTGCCTAAATGGCTAACAAACTGTTATAAGGAGCCTCTTCAATGCCATCATCTTCTTGAAGAAGATTGTTGCTACCAGGAGCAGAAGTGTTTCATGTCATGAAAAGTCCTAAGTTATTAAAACATTTTAAATGCCATATTCTGCAGTTTTTGAAAGATTTGAAGAATCCTATCTAACTGAAATATATCTCTGTATGTCTAGAAAAGCTAACTAACATGACTAAAAGCTTGACTATTAATAGGTGATTATTTACTAACCTATACTTTCTTAATTATACATTGTATTTTTAAATGAACTGCACAATCATAATGCCTTAATCAAGAGGAGAAATATACATCAATAGACCAAAATTTATACCAATGCAAATTATTCATATCTATATTAATGTAAATGTAAACAAACATTCAAAAACAATGTTTGGGAATTTGGGTATAGTTCTCTCAAAACTACTTCCTGCTTTTTGTTGGGTGAAGTAATTTTTAGGGGTGTTTATGGTGACCTTTTGGGGGCTCTTGGTTCATCAAACAACATTAGTCTGGAACTAATCCACAGGTTCTCATATCCTGTGGAAACAAAAACAGAGACTCTTTTCCAAAGCAGCATATCCTTAGACTCAAATTTTGAAATCAAAATACCTTTAAAGTATATATGTTGGTGACTTTAACTCCTTCACCACCAAAAATTCAAAGAAAACACAATAATATACATAACCCAGACTCTTTGTGTATATTCTATCTTTATGTGACTTATTTTTCTTAATCTATTACTTTTTCTACAAGTTTAATATTTATTATCTTTACTCCTTTAATCTATGACTGTCTGTACTCTTTTATATTACATTTCCTGACTCTTTACTCTTTTTCCTCTGTCTCCCAAGCCTACATACATTTTTTAAACACACTGTGTCTTGTTTAGAGGTCTTTTGTGTCTGAATCTGTCTTATTATGTATCTGAAATCCTTTTCTGTCCAGAAGTACTTCTTAAAATGCTAAGCAACATAACTAGAAGTTAGGCTGCTTTGACTTTTGGCCCCACTCACTCCAACATGGCAGAGGTCTGTTCAGTGCCTCTGAAATTGCTGAGTGGGAGCCATGCTCATGCTGGTAATCAGTTGGCCCATGTTGCTACCAAGTAACTTGCAGCACTCTGCTCACAAAACCCATTTAAATGCTCAACCTCCTGAAAGAACCAGAGTTCACACTGGCAACACAGCCCAGAAAGTCACCATTTTAAAACCACACAGCTTTTTTTTCTGTTACCGCTGAATCAGGAAAACCTCTCTTAAAGGAGCAATGGCATTAAGCCATGTGCAACACTGTTTTTGTTTTGTTTGTTTGTTTTTTGTTGTTTTTCCTAGAATTCCTTCCCAAACTCTCTCAGGTTTTAAGTGGATTTTAGTTGGTCACATTGTAACACCAATTTGTAGTAGAAAGCCATTTGTTTGACCCTGGCTTCTCAGCCCCAAAATAACCACACAGAAACTGTTTTAATTAAATCACTACTTAGCCCATTAGCTCTAGCATTTTTTGTCTAACTCTTACATCTCAATTTAACCCATTTCTATTAATCTGTGTATCACCACTTGGCTGTGGCTTACCAGGTAAAATTTCAGCATCTGTCTCTGGTGGAGCTACATGGCTTCTTCTAGACTCTGCCTTGTTTCTCCCAGCATTCTGTTTAGTTTTCCCTGCTTTGCTCTATTCTGCTATAGCCCTGCTCTTTATAGGCTCAAAGCAATTTCCTTATTAACCAATAGTATTCACAGCATACAGAGGGGAATCCCACACCACAAGAACACTTGCACATATAAGTATACATGCATAAAACACACAAACACCATTATGTATTTAGCCAAGATCTTAATAATAGTGCAGAAATGGAAACAACCTAACTGCTCATCAACATACTAATAAATAAATAAAATGTAGTTTATCTGTAATGTGAAATATATTTCAATGAAAAAAATAAATGGATACTATGTGTCTGCAATCTTAGCATTCAGAAAGTAGTGGATAGGAGAATCTTGGGTTTAAGACTAACCTGAACTTTCGAACAAATTCAAGGCCAGCCTAAGAAACACAGTAAGCAAGCAAGGTATAAGAATGAAGCCAGTAATAGAGTACATAGCCAAGTCTCAGCTATGTCACTACAGCAGAGAAAATATGAAGTAAATGCTTGCTGATAAAATTGGAAATATTATGCTAAATATAGTTAACTGGAGCAAAGGTTCATGCTGAGAAAATAGAAATGTTCTAAAATTATACAATGGTAGTACTCTAAGTATACAGAAAACTCTGAACCCCTCAGTTAAAAGAAAAAGATAGTCTGATGTTTCAGTTCTCTAGTGGTGTGGTACAATTCTGTATTCTGACAATTGTGTTTTAAATAAATGCTGATTGGCCAGTAGCCAAGCAGGAAGTATAGGCGAGACAACCAGACAGGAAGTAGAGGTGGGACAAGGAGAACAGGAGAATTCTGGGAAGAAGGAAGCCCATTGCTCCTCAGTCCTGTCGAGACACCAAAGAAGTAGGATGTGACCTGCCCTTCTGAAAAAGGTACTGATACATGTAGCTCAGAGTAAAGGGTTGGGAAAAGGTTTTTCAATCAAACAGACCTAAGAAACAAGGGACTGTGGCTATCAAAATATCTCACAAAATTGACTTCAAACTAAAATCAATCTGAAGAGATATAGAAGGACACTTTATACTCATAAGAGGAACAATTCATCAGGATGAAGTCTCAATCCTGAATATCTATGTTCTAATATAAAAGCCATATATTTTACATATTACCCATATATGTAAAAGAAACATTA